>CM010615.1:6584963-6900759 GCA_003430845.1 Xanthoceras sorbifolium
TCCTCTCAAAGCCCTAGGCCCAGATGGTCTTCCAGTTCTTTTCTTTCAAAAGTTTTGGGTCGAGGTGGGCCCAGGGGTTGTGAGGGCAGTGCTTTCCATCCTCAATGAGGGGGCTAGTTTTGGTTCTATGGGTGAGGCTCTAGTGGTTTTGATTCCTAAGGTCAAGAACCCTGTGCGTATAAATGAGTTTAGACCTATTAGTCTCTGCAACGTGGTGTACAAGTTAGTGGCAAAAGTGATGGCTAATAGATTGAAGGTGGTCATTGACAAGGTTATCTCTCCCCAACAGAGTGCTTTCGTTCTTGGGAGGCTAATATCAGATAACGTTCTGGTTGGTTTTGAATGTATCCACTCTCTCAGAGGGAGGAGATCGGGCAAGGTTGGTCAGGTTGCTCTCAAGTTGGACATGCGAAAAGCATATGATAAGGTTGAATGGAAATTTCTGCGTCGGATGATGGAGAAATGGGTTTCTCTCTAGGGTGGATAGAAAAGGTGATGTACTGTGTTACCTCGGCTTCCTATTCGTTCCTCATTAATGGGGAGCCGAGAGGTTCCGTTAAACCTACAAGGGGACTCAAATAGGATTGTCCTCTTTCTCCGTACCTGTTTCTTTTATGTGCGGAAGGCCTTTCAGCAATGTTAGCTCGGGCAGAGCAGCTGGGCTCTTTGCATGGTATTCGGGTTGCTAGGTCTACCCCCCAGGTTTCTCATCTTCTATTCGCCGATGATAGTCTGGTTTTTGTGAAGGCTGAGGAGGCCGATTGTCATTGCCTGAAACAGGTGCTGGACAGCTACGAAAGAGCTTCTGGGCAGGCGGTGAACTATGATAAGTCCGCTCTTAGTTTCAGTCCTAACACTCAGCTTTCGGTAAGGACCTTGGTGGGTTTTTGTTCAATATTGGGGAAGTTTCGTGCCACGATAAGTATCTTGGACTCCCCTCGGCTATCAGTAAAAACAGGAAAAATGTGTTCGCGAATATTAAGGAAAAAATTTGGTAAAAACTTCAGGGGTAGAAACACAAAATTTTTTCTGTAGGAGGTCGTGAAGTACTATTGAAGGCAGTTGTGCAAGCTGTCCCTACTTATGCAATGAATTGTTTTCGCCTCCCGTCCTCCCTTTTGAAGGATATTCAAATAATGATTGCGGATTTTTGGTAGGGTTGGAAGGGTGATTCTCGCAAGATGCATTGGGTGGGTTGGAATCATTTGTGTGTCCCAAAAGAGCGTGGAGGGCTAGGCTTCAGAGATGTAGAGGCCTTCAACCGTGCGATGCTAGCAAAGCAAGGCTGGAGGCTGCTGACTTCCCTCACATCTCTGGCTGCGAAGGTGTTAAAGACGAGGTATTTTCCCTCATCTTCCTTTTTTGATTCGGTTGTGGGTAACCATCCATCCTTCATTTGGAGGAGTATTTTGTGGGGTAAGGATGTGCTAAAATTGGGTACTCGTTGGAGAGTGGGGAATGGATCTAGCATCTCAGTGTATGAGGATCCTTGGATCCCGACGCCCTCTTTTTTTTAAGGTGTTTTCGCCTCATGTGTTCCCAGCAGGGGCTAGTGTTGTGGGTTTGTTGTCAGTTGATGGGGGTTGGAATGAAGAATTGGTCCGATGTTCTTTTCTTCCGGAGGAAGCTGAAATCATTTTGAGTATTCAGCTTAGCAGTGTTTCTTGCCATGACTCTTTGTTGTGGCATTATGACAAGCGTGGTGAATTCACTGTCCGTAGTGCCTATAAGCTAGCGGCTGAAGCCTTTGGTAAAAATATTGGCTCATCCTTGGCTGGCCCAGATCCTTGGTGGAAGTCTTTGTAGAGCCTCCATATTCCTAGCAAGGTAAAATTTTTTGAAGGTTTGCAAAAATATCCTACCTACTAGGGGTTGTTTAAAAAGTAGGAAGGTTATTGAGCTTGATGCTTGTCCTTTATGTGGTGCTTGTTCTGAGTCTATTGATCATATTTTATGGAGCTGTGTGAAGGTGAATTGGTTATGGAAGGGCTGCCCTTTCTTTGAAGGTCTGAACAAGCTGAAGGTGGGAGTATTTGCGGATCGCTTGAGCTGGGTGGTTTCTGGTATGGGAAAGGAGTCTGCTGCCATTTTTCTCCTTACTGCCTGGTTTCTATGGAGCTTGAGGAACCAGACCATTCACGGTGGAATGGTTCTCCATCCTCCTTATTTGTGGAGTAGGGCTTCCTCTTATTCTTCTGATTTCCAGAGTGCCACTACTTTTGCTCTTTCCAACAGCTCGATTCCTAAGCAATTGTGGTCTAGACCCCCTGATGGGGCTTTCAAGCTCAATGTGGATGCCTCGGTTGTTAGTGGATTAGGCTGTTATGATTTGGGTCTAATCTTCAGGGATGATTCTGGCTTTCCTGTTCTTGCTAAATCGCAGTTTTGCAGTGGCTCTATCTCGGTGGAGGTTGCAGAAGCTAGGGTTGTACTTGAAGGGGTTTCTTTGGCAGTGGAGCTGGCCTTCTTCCCCCTCTTTATTGAGTCTGATTCCTTGAGTGTGGTGCAGCTTTGCAAGGGAGATTGGATCTCTAGGGGTGATGTTGGTCATGTTATCGGGAATATTCTTTCCCTGCTAAATAATAAGGCTGCAGCCTTTTCTTTTGTTCCTAGATGTAGTAACTCTATCGCGGATTTCTTAGCTAAAGAAGCTCTTAGGTTGAGAGCTTCCTTTCTCTGGAAAGACCTCTTTCCGGATTGGTTTGTTATTTTGGTTCCAGGCTGATAGTTTTTCCAGCTTGGTGCTTGAGTAAAGTATTGATTCTCTTTTAAAAAAAAAAAAAAAAGAATTTCGTCCCGAAATTCAAAGTACAACCTCAAGCTGAATCTCAAACAAGTGAGGGTATTTATTATACATTTCAGATTCTAACTCCTAAGTAGCCTCATCTCCCGTATGATTTTCCACAGCACTTTAACCATACGATTTCTCGATTTCGCAGCACTTGATCTCTCTCGCCAGGATCCGTACGGGTTATTCCTCATATGTACATCTTCCGTGTACTTTCTCAACATGGACACGTAAAAGACATTATGAACGTTGTCCCAACTGAGCTGGCAAATTTAAGCGATAAGCAACTTGCCCAACTCTCTCGATAATCTCAAATAGTCCGATGTATCGAGGAGCTAACTTGCCTTTAACTCCAAATCGAGTCCACACCTCGCAAAGGTGTCACTTTCAAGAAAACATAGTCACCAATCTCATGTTCACCTCACGACGGTGAAGATCAGCATAACTCTTTTGGCGACTCTGGACCACTTTAAGTCTTTCTTGAATACTCCTTACTTTGTTCGTAGTCTCTCAATAATCTCTGGCCCAATAGTAATCCGCTCGTCTAGTTCAGCTCAACACGAGGTGACCTACAAGGCCTTCCATAAAGAGCCTCATACGGGGCCATACCGATACTAGCCTAATAGCTATTGTTATAAGCAAATTCCACCAAAGGTAGGTGCTCGCCCCAATTCCCTCCAAAGTCCAATATACAAGAACGGAGCATATCCTCCAATATCTGAATAACCCTCTCAGACTGTCTATCAGTTTGGGGATGATGGGCGGTACTAAGGTTCAATTCAGTCCCTAAGGTAGTCTGTAAGGCTCTCCAAATCTAGAAGTGAAACATAGGTCTCTATCTGAAATAATGCTGGATGGTACACCATGTAACCGAACAATATTCTCCACATAGAGTCTGGCTAATTTATTAAGCTTATAGTCCTTCCTTATAGGTATGAAGTGGGCTGTTTTTGTTAGCCGGTCCACAATAACCCATATTGCATCATGTCTCTGTGGAGTCAACGGTAATCCTGTCACGAAGTCCATGGAAATCTTGTTCCATTTCCACTCAGGAATTGGTAATGGTTGGAGTAATCCTGACGGTTGTTGATGTTCAGCTTTCACCTGTTAGGCATACCATACACTTAGCAACAAATTCAGCTACCTCTCGTTTCATTCCTGTCCACCAGTATTGTCTCTTGAGATCATGATACATCTTTGTCCTACCTGGATGCACCATAAACTTGGACTTATAGACCTCAACCAACACATCTCTTCTAAGTTCCGGATCGTTGGTAATTACTACTTTTCCTTTATAATAAATAAATTCATTTGCCTTAATTTCCCAACCCTCTAGATGCTCACCATTTATCAAACGATTCCACAGAGTTCTCAATTCTTCATCCTGCCATTGACTCTGCTTAACAGGTTGCAGGACACTAGGTGTAGCCACCACATTGTAAACACGAGTTGTTACCTCGTCTTCTTGTAAACACAGATCATAATCTCCAATAACCATAGTTCTTTTCCAATCCTCCAATGCCAAATTGGCCAAAATTCCATGAGATTTTCTACTCAAGGCATCTGCAACCACATTTGTCTTGCCGTAGGTGATACTGAAGGTTAAAATCATAATCCTCCATGTACTCAATCCATCTCCTTTGCCTCAAATTTAGTTTCTGCTGGGTAAAAAGATATTTCAGACTTTTATGATCTAAATAGATGTCAAACTTTACTCCATAAAGGTAACACCTCCAAATTTTTAATGCAAAAATCACAGCGGCAAGCTCCAAATCATGGGTAGGGTAATTTTTATCTTGCGGTTTCAATTGATGGGAGGCGTAAGCCACTACTTTTCCGCCTTGCATCAGAACACCACCTAAACCAGTACCTGAGGCATCCGTGTATACTACATAGGGTTCATTGCTATCTGGTACTGTAAGGACAGGTGCTGTGGTTAATCTTTGCTTCAATTCCATAAATGAGGCTTCACAATCTTCATTCCATACAAACTTTACATTCTTCCTCGTCAATTGGGTCAATGGCATAGCAATCCTTGAAAAGTTCTCAACGAAACGGCGATAATAACCAGCTAGGCCAAGAAAACTACGAACTTCTGTCACGTTTGTTGGTCTCTCCCATTGAAGGACAGCTTCCACCTTTGCAGGATCCACAGATATTCCTTCTTGGGAGATCATATGACCCAAGAACCTGACTTCGGTCAACCAGAAATCACATTTTTCTTTCTTAGGATAAAGCTGATTCTTTCGAAGTGTCTGCATGACTATATTCAAATGCTCTACATGTTCTTCACAAGTTCTGCAATAAACCAAAATATCATCGATAAACACCACAACAAATTTATCCAAGTAAGGCCTGAAAATTCGATTCATGAGGTCCATAAAAGCTGCAGGGGCATTAGTTAACCCAAAAGGCATAACAAGGAACTCAAAATGACCATAACGGGTTTGAAAAGCTGTTTTAGGAATATCCTCTGTCCGAACCTTCAATTGGTGATAGCCGGATCTCAAATCAATCTTCGAGAAGAATTTTGATCCTCCGAGTTGATCAAACAACTCATCTATCCTGGGTAAGGGATACTTATTCTTTACTGTCACCTGGTTCAGCTTTCGATAGTCTACACAAAGTCTCAGAAAACCGTCAGCTTTCTTTGCAAACAAAACAGGAACTCCCCATGGAGAGGTACTCTCCCGAATAAATCCCTTTTCTAGGAGCTCTCCTAATTGTTACCGTAATTCCACTAGTTCTGCTGGGGCCATACGATATGGAGTTGTGGAAATTAGTTGAGCCCCGGGAACTAGATTAATACATAACTCAATCTCTCTATTTGGCGGCAATCCTGGTAACTCTTCAGGAAATATATCTGGGTACTCATCAACCACGTATACCTGGGAATACTGGTTTACCTTACTTGTCTCCCCGTGAATGGCAAATACACTACCATAGGTTTCCAGTCTTTTCTTTCCACCAAATAAGGTCTTCAAAATTGGACTTAGCTGTTTTATACCCTGAGTCGCTTGGTAAACAACCTTGTCATTCTTTGTGTAAAGTATCACCCTTTTGTTGTAACAATCGATTTGTGCTCGATATTTAGTTAACCAATCCATACCGAAAATCACATCAAATTGTCCCATGGGCATCACAATCAAATCATTAGAAAATCGCCTATCATCAATTCTAATGCTCACTGATTTACAACATACTGTTAAATCATGAGCTTTTCCCAATGGGGTTTCCAAACTCAATGGCATGTTAAGATTCTCAAAACTCAACCCCAAAGTATTTGCAAACAACAAAGAAATGAAAGAATGTGATGCACCAGTGTCGAACAAAACATGAGCCCAAGAACGAGAAATTAGAACCATACCATCAATCACCCATCTGCTCGAGTGATCACACTCCTCTTCAGCTGTGGTAGCATAAGCCTGTCCGGTGCCCCTTCCTTTTCCTTTTCCTTTTCCCTTTACTGGGCAGCCCCCACTAGCATTAGAACCCATGTTGTAGCTTGAAGTGCCACAACTTCCAGATGCTTGTGGAACTTGAAAATTTTGAGGAACATTCTGGCCAAATCCCAAAGTAGGTGCACGGTATTGATGTTGGTATTGCCGAACATACTGGCGCTATGGGTCAGGAGAAGCAAAGGCTGGAGATGATGCATGGGACGAATTGTGCATAGGTTGGCCCTGGAAGGAAGCAGAATCTGAATGGCTCCCTGAGGCTCCTCCACGAGATGATTGAGACCTTCGCAGATATGGACAAGCCTTATTCAGATGGTGAACTCCGTCCCGAAGACTCGCTACTTGTGCCACTCCCACTAGTAGCATAATTAGGGCCACGCCACCCTCTTTAATTTTTCTTAGTCATTTTCCTGTCCTTACTACCAGAAGGTTGATTCCTGGGAGGCTGGATATCCCTGAAGTTTGTTTCAGCTAGAATGGCGGCAGCCAAACAATCGGTTAGTTTCCTAAACTCTTGTGTATAGATCCTGTTCCGTATCGTCAGTCTGAGACGCATTAGAAACTTTTACAATAGCAGTGACTCATCGGCCCTTCCAGTATACTGGGATAACTCCATGAACCTGGTATAATATTCATTTACAGTCATTTCCCTTTGCTCAATATTCTCGAACATATTTGCCAACATCCTTCTATGGCCTGCATTAAAATAATTGTCATGGAATAATCCCTCAAAGACTTCCCTTTCAACACTGGTCATGTCTTGTTGAATTGCTAAATTTTCCCACCATATAACAGCATCACCGGTCAACCTGTAAACAGTAAAATCCACCCATAACTCACTAGGCGTATCAACTTAAGAAAAGGCCCTCTTGATTGCCTTCAACCATCTATCTGCAATAATAGGATCTTGCCTGCCGTCAAACTGAGTATCAAATATCTGACAGAAATCCCTAAGTCTTTCATTCTTGTCCTTCACATGGACAGTTTGTGTGGCAGACATCCTCATAACTGCCTTCAAAAGGTTGACCACTTGCTCGTTCGTAGGTTGCGGTGGTGGTGGAGGTGGTGTGTCGGTCCTAGATTCCTGCCCTCGGGTTCTCCTTCTCGGAGGCATCTTTCAAGCCTATAATTTAAATATCAAATCATCAGCAATTTATGATGTATGTTTAGTGAAATACCATCCATTCATACTAGTAGGTGTCACATTCTGAGGTTTGAAAACCAAATGCTCTGATACCATTTTTCTGTCATGACCCGGGCCCTAGGCCATGACAGAGTTGTAAATAAAATCAATAGTTTCTAACTTGACTTTATTAAAATTCCATAAAAACCACGATTAATTTTTTTGGATACTCCGGAGTATCAAACAAAACGTAAATCTGTTTACAAACAAAAATATTTCAAAATTTCAAAAATCATCACAAAATAACCCCACAGATATGTGATCACCCGTTAGAATTCATGGATTCAATCTCCAAGATAATAATCATACTGAAATATGTATCAATCATGAGGTCCTGGTCATCCACAAACTAAAAGGTTTGCACATCCACATATATAACTCATAAACTGAGTCATCTCAATATTTCTATAAGTCCATAACAAATACAAATCCTTTTAATTAAATCCAAATCTCAAATGACATAAACTTAATCAATAATTCCAGGAATCTAATCTTTAAGTCTCACAAGCCTCTGCCCACCTCAACTAACGGTCTTCTAATCCGCGTTGGGCGCTCCCTAGGGGGGAAAAGAAAATAAAAAGGGGAAAAGAAAGTCATGGGATAATCCTGCATAGTTAAATACGTTGACAAAATTTAAAGTAAACAATAACACTTTCTTTCAGAAAGCAATATTAACACGTCCGCTAGTCATACCCGGAGACCTATTATTTTAAATAAAACATTCATACTTGAGATAAAAATATTTGGCTCACCGTGACCCAGGTACCAACCTCACATACAAGGTGAAAGTACCAGAAAATACCCTGCGCAATACCCCGACATAAAGTCGTATAATAACATATAATATAATGACTAGGACGGTTACCATTTCAAATCACCAAACAATTTAAATAAATTCACCATGCATCTTATATGTAAACTCATCATTAGTTTTAATAAAATTTTGGCAGTATAACGGCTGTTTTTATAAAAACCCCAAAATGCAAAACCTGCATAAAAATTATATTTCCAACACGCTTCCTTCCAATTTAATTCTCAAATCAATTCCACAATTTAAATAAATATTTCCTCAAGCTTTCACAATCAAATTATATCCAAACCTTATAGGGAAAATATTATAAAAATTTATGTTTGAAACCCCTACCTCGTGTAAGCTATCAGTTACTTGCAGTGGCCTCGATTTTAAGCCTAATTATCCCGATCGGTAAAATCTACACGAGAATATAATTATTTAATTTATATACGGCGGCCATATAATACAATTAACCTCAAAATAATATCCTACACTTAAAACGAGTCTGTAAACATGTTCGGAATCAAATTCTAAGTTCAGAAGGTCAGAAACTTACCCCCGCCATACGTGGCGGCCGGCGGCGACTTTCTGGCAACTTTTCGGCGACCTTAAAAAATGGTCGGGTTTTGTTCATCTCGTCTCCCTTGTCAAAGTTTATAACTGTGGCCGGAGTGAGAAATGGCTAGAATCGCCGGAATCGGAGGATTTTCGAATTGAAAAATCCCTCACTTTCTCCACCAAATCGGAGACTCAAACGACTATGAAAATCTTCAAAGTTAGTACCAATAGATTCTATGTCGCAAGAGCTTTCTATTGTTACCAAGAACGATTGAAACGGAGGCCGGATGTGGCCGAAATGAATAGTTGAAGTTGGCGGAAAAATTAGAGAAAACAGAGAGAGAGAGAAAGAAAATGGCTCACCGGGGAAGACAAACAGTGGAGAAATATATATATATATATAAATATATATATATATATATATATATATATATATATATATATAGAAATGTACAATTTTCGTTTTGTCCCTCCACTTTAAGTAAATTACAATTTTAATTGATAGCTTTCAAAATATATCTTTTACGTCCTCACAATTTCTTCAAAAGTTTTCAAAAGATTTCAAATACGCCCTTCATAATAATTTAAAATAAATTTTAAAAAGTGAGATTTTACAGCTGAAGTGCATTGTAATAATAGATACACAAACTTAATCTAGTCGATGATAGGTTGATCAATGCCGCTCTCTTAACCTAATCATCATAAGGGTCACCTTATTAGATTAAGATGTGCTCTTGATCTTGTTAGAGCATGCTTTACTTCAGCTAAGCTACACATTAGAATATGCCTTACTTCAGCTATGCTACACTGAGGTGTTGCTTGAGGTGCTGCATAACCTGCAACTTGAGAAGAGGAACTTACAGCTGCAGCTTGAGCTTGAGCTTGAGGAATACTCCTTACATCCCCCTTCAAATTGAACTGTGGTAAAGAAACCACATTTAGTTTGCCACACAAATGCCAAAATCTATCAGTTGTAACTGGCTTAGTCAAAACATCAGCAATATGATCATTAGTTGAGATGTATCGAACCTCTAATTGTCCAGCAGCCACTCCATCTCTTACAAAATGAACATCCATCTCAATGTGTTTTGTTTTAGAGTGAAAAATATGATTTAATGCTAATGAATTGGCACCTGTGTTATCACACCAGATGATAGGACAATGAGCTAAGGAAAGCCTAAGTTCAACAAGCAAGGAGTGCAGCCAAATTGCCTCGGTTGCAGCTGAAGATAAAGACCTGAACTCAGCTTCAGTACTTGACTTGGCAACCACAGTGTGTTTCTTTGAACCCCACGAAATAAGATTCCCGCCAAGGAAGACATAAAAGCTATTAGTGGACTTCCTATCATCAATAGAACTAGCCCAATCTGCATTACAAAAGATTTCAAGAGAAGTGAAATTTGAAGGCTTGAAAACAAGACATTAAGAGGTTATCCCTTTCAAATATCTGAGAACCCTTTTACATACTATCCAATGAGCTGTTGTTGGAGCCACTAGAAACTGACTTAACTTGTTAACAATAAAGTTGATGTCAGGCCTGGTATGAGTTAAGTATTGAAAAGTCTCAATTATGCTTCTATAAAGAGTAGGGTCTGAGAATTTATCACCAACATACAGAGACAGTTTGGTGCCCGCAGAAATGGGAGTAGAGCAAGGTTTATTTGTTGTCATTCCTGTCTTGGCAAGCAAATCAATGACATACTTCCTTTGAGTAAGATACAAACCAGAACTGTTTCGCAAGGCCTCTAAATCAAGGAAGTAGTTGACTGAGCCTAGAGTTTTAAGTGCAAATTGTGAGTACAAATCCTTGATGATTTGATGAACCAGCTGAGGATCACTCCCTGTAATTAAGATGCCATTTACATACACCCAGATAAGCACTAACTGAGAACCTGTTCTTCTAAAGAAAAGGGGGGACATATAATTTGGAATTGATGAAACCCAATGTTGCAATGCTGATTTGAGCTTAGAAAACCAAGTTGTTGGAGCTTGTTTTAGACTATAAAGAGCTTTCTCAAGCTTGCAAACATGAGAAGGATATTGAGAGCTTTCGGGTTGCAGCATGAAGACCTGTTCTTGGAGCTTTCCATTGAGGAAAGCATTGTTGATATCCACTTATTGGATATCCCAATGATTAGAGACTGCAATGGTGAAGATTACCCTTATAGTAGAAGCTTTTACCACTGGACTATATATGTCAAAGCAGTCCAAGCTAGGGGTTTGATGGAAAATCTTAACAAGTAACCTTACTTTGTGTTTAAGAATGGTGTCATCAGACTTGTACTTAGTCCTATAAACCCACTTGCAGCCAAGGATATTCATAGAGAGAGTCAAAGGAACAAGAGACCAGGTCCTGTTGTTGATAAGGGCAGTATATTCATCCAGCATTTCTTGAGCCCGCCTAGGATCTAAAAGAGCTTGCTTAACATTCCTAGGCTCAGTTGAATCAAAAGCAGCATGTACTTAAGTATAAACCTTTGGCTTGAAGATCCCAAATTTTAATCGAGTTTGAATAGGATGTATAGATGGAACAGACTGATCCTGAATCTGTAAATGTAAGTTGGAGGGCTGGACTGTGGTCTAATTGGAGAGATCAATAACAAAGTTTGGAGAACAAGCAGAATTTAAAGGTGAATCAGGCATATCAGTAGCTGAACCAGAATGCAAGGCATGAGAGACCTGATGATCACTCATTGCTGGTTATTAAGCAGAACCAGCAGATGTAGAGCTAATAAGCATAACAAGTGTGTTAAACGCAGAAACAACATATGCCTGAGGAACACTCAAAGGAGAATCAACAGAGTTATATACATGAAGAATGATGGATAAGGGTAAGCTAGGACAATCTGTATTGGACATAGGAGGTGTAGGAAAAAGTGTTTAATAGGAAAACTCAAACTCATTAAATTCAGCATGTCTAGAGATATAAACTCTTCCAGATGGAGCTAGACACTTATAGCCTTTATGCAATGCACTATACCCAATGAAAACACATTTAGAAGTATAGAAATCTGTGTTTAAAGTAATATCTCAAATAGGGAAAACAAGAACAGCCAAAGGTCTTGAGAAAGGCATAGTTAGACTTTTTATGAAACAATTTTTCAAAATGAGAGATGTGCAGTAAGACTGAAGAAGGAAGATTATTGATCAAGAAGACAGCTGTTGAGAAAGCTTCTTCCTAAAATCTTAAAGGAAGTTTTGCATGTGTAAGTATGATAAGGTCGGTTTCTACCATATGCCTATGTTTTCTCTCTGAAACACCATTTTGATGGTGTGTATAAGGGCAAGAAAAATGAACTTGAATGCTATTGGTGTTTAGAAAAGGAATAAAGGCTTTATACTCCCCACCTATGTATGTATGAAAAGCATTTATTTTCCTATCAAATTGCAGTTCTATAGCCCTTTGGAAGTTAATGAAAGTGTTCAATGCTTCAGGTTTTAGTTTTAAAGCATAAAACCAAGTGTAACGAGTAAAAACATCAATAAACACTATATATTATCTAGATCCATCTGTGGAAGCATATGGGGAAGGTTCCCAAATATCACAGCACACTAAATCAAGAGGTGACTTAGCTGTTATAGAATGCACTACAAAAGGAAGCTTATGCAACTTGCCGTATTTACAGGAATCACAAAAAGGTACAATAGTACTATTAGACTTGAGATGCATTATTTTGAATACATTTTGAAGAACAATTTGAGAGAGGTGACCTAGCTTATCATGCCAAAGAGTAGCACATTTATCAACTGTCATAAGAGCACAGTTATTGCTATTCAAGGAATGAAAAACATAATCATCAGCAACAAATTTATTAACAATTGCGAAGGAATTGACAGCAGAGGTGTAGGCATGTAAATTTGGATGAGATGTAGAGGAACTTGCAGTAATATTAAGGTTGTACAGACCATCTTTGAATGTTCTTTACAATAAAGTTGTCCCCAAACTCTTGTCCTTCAACACACAATGATCACCATAAAACTCAACAACTATATTGTTATCTTGTGTTAGTCTAAATACACTTAAAAGATTCTTAGTTATCTTTGGAACATGCAACATATGAATTAGAGCAATGTGATGCACAGGTTGGGTGTGAGATAAGCATAAAGAATTACCAATATTAGCAATAACCATTACCAACTGCAAGCTTATCCTTTTCTTTGTATTTTATGCTCAAAGAGAGGTTATTAAGGTCAGAAATGACATGATTTGTTGCCCCACTATCTGCATACCAAGATGGATCATTAACCACTTCAGGTGAAGCATAATAGGCTGTTGTATTCTATGGAGCATTGTTGTTGTTTGTTTGAGCAACTTATGCTTTTGGTTGTGCTGATTGTTGTTGCTGATTCAGATTGGTGCTACCATGCCAATCCTGATCAAATCTTTTATAGCATTGAAGGCCTCCATGACATGGTTTTTGACACAACTGACAATAGAACTTTTGGTTATTCCACCTTATGGTTTTTGACACAACTGACAATAGAGCTTTTGGTTATTCCATCTTCCTCCTCTATTGCCTCTACCTCTGCCTCTATTGGCACATCTGGATTGTCCAGTTCCTCTTTGACTTCTTTCTCTATCAAATTGTGTTACATAATTTGCAGAAGCAGAAGATATATCCACATGACTACTTGTATTCAATTGTTCTATTCATTGTTCATACAACATAAACAAGTATTGCACATCTTGCACAGTCATAGGTTTGTCTTGTAAAGAGACTAACACAACCACATAATCAAATTCGTGTCCTAAACCATTTAAAATGCTAAGAACAAGGTCTTGATCTGTAACTACATGTCCAGTAGTTTCTAAGGAGTCTCCCATACTTTTTACTTTCAACAAAAAATCTATAATTGACATGGATCTCTGTTTAATAGTTTGTAACTGTTGCTTCAATTGAAGGACTCCACCATATAATGTTGAGCATACAATCTCTCTAAAATAGACCATGCGTCAAAAGAGGTTTTAGATTTATTTACCTGTCCAAGGATGCCATGACTTACAGTAAATGATAGCTAACAAAGTATAAGCTGATCAGCTATTTTCCAAAATCGAAATACTGGATTAATCTTGACAGCTTTGACAAATCCATTATCATCCAACACTTCTATGTACTGCTGAGGTAGAGATCGAGAGCTAGTGATATAATCTTCAAGCTTTAGTGCTCTAATGGCATAATTCGATTTGTTAAGCTTCAATTGACATAATTCGATTTGTTAAGCTTCAATGGCAAGTTGAAGTTCAGTGCTCTTGCTAAAGACTGAAAATCAAGTGAAGGTTCCTCTGGAATCAGAAGAAAAGGATCCAATGATTGAGGAGCATGTGAAGAATTGCTTGATGACATGTTGACGTGAGTCAAAGGGCTTTGACTCCATGTAATAATGCAGCTAAAACTGCAAAGAATCAATTAGATTCAACAGTGTGAAATAAGCAAGAAGAGAAGCAAAGTGTTTTTTCAAATCACTAAGGTGGTTGATCAAATGCTATAGAGAAGAGTAATATCTTCTCAAGCTCCATTAATGAAGTTCTAATTGAGAGAAAAGTTTGATGATTTTGGAGGGAAAAAATCAACCTTTTACTAATTAATTTGAGCTGATAATGACAGCGAATATATATACAACACTAACATGGAATCATGACTATTGATTACTAATAAACTTAAATCAACACCATTGATCCATAACATAATTGTAACTAACTTCTCTGTATAAGGAAAGATAGAGAGTGCTGAAGTGCATTGTAACAACAGATACACAAGCTTAATCTAGTCTATAATAAGTTGATCAATGCCGCTCTCTTAATCTAATCATCATAAGGGTCACCTTATTAGATTAAGATGTGCTCTTGATCTTGTTAGAGCATGCTTTACTTCAGCTAAGCTACACATCCGAGCATGCTTTACTTCAGCTAAGCTACATGTTGGAATATGCATTACTTCAGTTATGCTACACTGAAGTGTTGCTTGAGGTGCTGCATAACCTGCAGCTTGAGAAGAGGAACCTGTAGCTGCAGCTTGAGCTTGAAGAGTTTCTTGAGGTACAATATTAAGTTTGATGATAATCAATTAGTTTGGCAAAACAAAATTTTCAATATTAATTTAAGGGGGAATTACATAAACACCCTGGCATTTAGTAAATTACACAGATAGACAATGTTTGGCTATATCAACACAAACCTCACCTGAAGTTTGAAAAATGTTGTACAAACATCCCCTACCGTCAACTTGAGACCGTTAGACACTGAAGGCATGGGGTATTTATACTAATTTTAGGTATTTGTTAAAAATTTTGCTCAGATAACTAAAATTCGAGAAAAGTTAGTACAATTAACCCTTAATTGGATGTGATTGATTCTGATAAGGAGATAAATCTACCATTTTACCCTTAAGTTACCCTTCTCAGACTAACACTAAAGGTCTCAAGTTGACTGCAAAGGATATTCGTGCAATATTTTTCAAACATCAGCTGAGGGTTGTGTTAATATATCTAAAAACTTTGTCTATTCGTTTAACTTTACTAAACGTCAGAGGTGTTTGTATAATTCCCCCTTAATTTAATAAACATATGACAATTTATGAATTTGTTTTATATATTATATTAATGCTTATACATGTATATATTCACTCAAATTAATTGAAGACAAAAATTTTAGTTTAATGTAATTAAACTTTTTACCGAGGTAAAGGACAAAGTAACACATTATCCAATTATTTAATTACACACGCGTCCGGAGAATAAGAGGGAGAAGAAGATCAATAAAATCTGCCCCTTATGGCAAATTTTTCCTGTTGTTGCCACATTTAACCTTCAATTAGTAATACATTACTAGAAAATGCCACATTTAAGAAATAAGAAAAAGTAGAAAAATCAAAAATAAATTTTTGGGCATGAATTTGACAAATTTTAAATATCGCTTAGATAGTCTGTCCCACTCTTTCTCGGCAATTTTACCATGCTTACACCTTTGTAAAGTCAATTAGTCCACTCTTTCTTGATAATTTACTCTTAGATTACTGTGTTGGTTTAAGAATTTTTCTTAATTATGAACCTTGTAGGAGTAATCGCCGTTATTTTGCTAAAATATGCTTTCTATGCACTCTTAAATTGAATATTCTATTGGGGTCGGATTACAATCCAAACAAGGCGGTTGGATCTTCACCCGGATCGAACAACAAGTCGGCAGAAGAGGAGGATCCGCTTGGGTTGGCTGAAGGTCACTCGGGTCGGAGTGCGGATCTGAGTGTAGGTCAAGAGCGGGTTCGGACACCAGCCAATGGGACCAATATCTGGCGTGTGCACTACACGCTCCTGTGCGAGAATTCCACCCGTCTTCTTCTTTGAGAATGCGTGTTGTGAAATATGATAAAAACTCATATTACAACACTGTTCTTAACAGTGAAGAGCAAAAGCTATGTTGCTTGTATATAAAGCAATGTGTAGAGAGAATTGTATGATCAATGAAAATGGTTGATCTTCATTATTCTCGATAATCAATCCAAGAGCTTTACAAACAAAATATATATATATATATATATATATATATATATATATATATATATATATATATATAGCTTAATAATAACCGACTATTGATCTCAGCTCACCTAAACAAACTTAGCTGCAAGTTGTCAAGTTGCATAACAAACTAATAACAGAATTTCTAACTAATTTTGTAACAACCTCAAGCTGATTCATAATCAAGTCTGTAGTGATTATGATTAGCATCATGTGGACTTGTTAATGAGCTGTAGAGTGCTATCCCAGAGTGATAAGGTGAGCTGCTATGCATCATATCTTTGCTGTATATGCTTGAGCTGTTGCTGGAAACATTGCTGCATGGCAAAACGTTATTGCTTGCTGTGGTAACTGTGTTGCAAGCTTTCTTACTTTGTTTGCATACTTGAATTGAGTCCTTATTGTTCTCATGACAATTGTGGACTTCTCTCACGGTGTTACACGCGCTTGCTGGAATTTATTTTTTCTTTTGCTAATGACTGCTGTAATTCTTGTTCAACCATTTTTTATACTGAAATTTCTCGTTCTGGGACTCTTGTAAACTTTGTATTGACTGAGGAATTTAGTTTTGGAATTTTTTGAGAATAATTCGGATCAACCAACAATAAATTGTCCGAATCAAAATTATAAAAATTCGCACTACTCTCTATGGAGTAACCATGCTCGGGTAACAATGAAGGATTATTGATACCAATGAAGGATTATAAAAAGAACTAATTACACTCAACCTACCTGAGGTTTGGCTAATTACACTCGGAATTAAAGTTTGCATTAATTGACACTGACCTCCCCTCCCGTTAAGTTTGACCGTTAAAATAAATGGTTGACCATCCAAAAATATTAAAAATGACCAAAATACCCCTGGTTAAAAAATTAAAAATATAAAAAATAAACTTTTTTAAAAAATAATAATTATATAAATAAAAAATAAAAATAAATTTTATCTAAAACAATTATCTAAACAAATGAATCTAGTCCATTTTTAAAAAATATCTAAAAAATTTACAAAATAATAATTTGAGATTTGTAAAAACAAATCCAGATCCAATCTAAACCGTCTATCAGAACCATTATATCTGATGAACGATCCAGATGGTATATTGATCAATTTAAAAAAAAAAAAATTAAAAAGTCTAGATTTGATCTGGACCGCCTCCATCATGGATGGAGCTTCCATCTCTCCATGGAGTTCCCCCTGCCACCGAAAGGTTGAGGCGGGGAGGTTCGGCGAGGGAGGTGAGCCTCCCCCATGACAGGGACGCCTTTCCATTGGCAAAATGGGGCGGCGTCCCGGTCGTGGGGGAGGCGAGACCTCCCCACGACGATCGGGGGAGGCTCGCCTCTCTCGCTGAGCCTCCCCGCCTCCTCCTTTCGGCAATGAGGGGAACTCGATCGGGGGAGGTCTCGCCTCTCTCGCTGAGCCTCCCCGCCTCCTCCTTTCGGCAATGAGGGGAACTCCATGGAGAGATAAAAGCTCCATCCATGGAGATATATCCATGGTGGAGGTGGTCCAAATCAAATCTGGACTTTTTAATTTTAATTTTTTTTAAAAAAAAATTGGTCAAGATACCATCTGGATCGTTCATCAGATCTGATGGTTCTGATGGACGCTCTAGATTGGATCTGAATTTTTTTTATAAATCTCAAATTATTATTTTACAAATTTTTTAGATATTTTTTAAAAATGGACTAGATTCATTTGTTTAGATAATTGTTTTAGATAAAATTTATTTTTATTTTTTATTTATATAATTATTATTTTTTAAAAAGTTTATTTTTATATTTTTAATTTTTTAACCAGGGGTATTTTGGTCATTTTTAATATTTTTGGATGGTCAACCATTTATTTTAACGATCAAACTTAATGGGAGGGGAGGTCAGTGTCAATTAATGCAAACTTTGATTCCGAGTGTAATTAGCCAAACCTCAGGTAGGGTGAGTGTAATTAGTTCATTATTATTTTTTTAAAAAGTTTATTTTTAATTTTTTAACCAAGGTTATTTTGGTCATTTTAATATTTTTGGATGGTCAACTATTTAGTTTAACGGTCAAACTTAACGGGAGGGGAGTTCAGTGTCAATTAATGCAAACTTTGATTCCGAGTGTAATTAGTCAATCCTCAGGTAGGTTGAGTGTAATTAACTCATTATAAAAACTTATTATAGAATTGCGGTTAAGCTGGTGATTGCATGTAGAGCCGCTCAATATCTTACTGTTGTAATTCCATATATGTATATAATAAAAGTAAATTTTTCATTTATAATACAGCAGCTATTTATAATCCCCTGTCTGAGTGGATATCTTGTTTTCTGATTGGTTATATCTCTTTACAAAGAGACATAACTTATCTGAGGTGTTATGTCTCTTATACAAAGAGACATAACTCATATGAACTATTATATCTCTTTGTATAAGAGATATAACTCTTCTAAGTGGAAACAATATTAAGTGTGTATAGTGTATCATTTTGGAGGTGTACCTTACTACACTGAATCCTCTGCTTGTGGTCTTAGTTAGATCATATATCTTCACTTAAACACCTTTAAATCTTTGTACACGATGTGTCTTTCATTCATATCACGTTACATTGGAACTTTTGTGCTTTTCAAAATTGTATATAGCCAAAAAGTAGACCCTGTCAATTATTTGGCCATAGGTCCATCATCTGTGTCGTTTATGTAACAACAACAAATTATTGAACACAAGTCTTTGAAAGTGGGCCATTGAAGGGTCTCCAACCATGTTCTGGCATAGGCATCTATCTCTCTATCTCCAATGTTACTGATGAAGTGTTTAAAAGCACTTAGTACAATGGGAAGTGCTTTTCGGAAAAGCATACCTCGCACAGTTTTTTTTAATTCATATTATTATTGATAACAAGTATCATTTTTTATAGCTATTATGATTTAAGATTTGAAATGAAGAAATATGACAAAGATGTAAGCAGCATACTTTGACAAATCTCATCACGTTGTTATTTCTGTGACAAGTAAAATATTATTTTTTTTATTGAAACTGAGATGCCTTTTTTATTGCATTTTCACTATGACGACAGCATCAATGCATCATCATTTTTACATGGAACAAGAAACAGGAAATTATCAGAACAACAATCAAATGATATATTTTTCATATAAGAAATTCAAATTCAAAATTCTTTTTTCAGTTGCTGATAGATCGACAAGTTACTCTCCATTGAAATCACAGTTTCGGCCAATCGACGAATATCAAATGGGTAAGTATCAGAAGGGAGAAGGGCATTGTAAGATCTTCCTGCAGAGATGACATTGGATGCTTCAGTTGGATGAACTGCATCCCAAAATGTATAATCTTCTCTGTTCTGACAAGGAGTCCCAAGAGGATTACATTGAAACGATACAGCATTTGTCACATTACAGCATGGAGCGTCGGTAACTTTAAATTCTGAAATAAACATCAATAGAAATATTATATTTCCAATAATTCACATCTATTTAAAACAAAAAACAGTTAAGAAAATAAGGTGCTAATAGCTTTCCATATATTTTTCGGATTAAATAATACATATGTAAGTAAGTATATTTTGACCGTCTCAAATTTCGTAAAATAAATCTATCTAGATAAAATTTTGGCAAATGTAAGAAATATTTTCCACATATTTTATGAAAATTCATTTCATTTTCCAAAATTACAGATTTTTGACAAAATTACAAAATGTACTTTAAAACAAAATTAAGTCTACAAATATTTAACCCCAAATATCATAAGAAAGGTCAATAATATTAACAAAATATATATCATTGACCTTTTGTGTGTGTGTTTAGCTTCTAAATTCTATTAGAATTATAAATTTGTAATGATGATAATTAAAAATGGAGCTTATACCAGTTGTTGGTGATGGAGTCAAAGAGATCTGTACAGAGTTGATATATATAAACTTGGCATTCTGGAGATTGCTATTGAAATCATCCACCATTGGTATGAGTTTGGCATTGAACAATTGAACTGCATTGTTTATAAAATCTACACATGAAGATCCATTTGTGCCATACATAGCTATCATGCCTGGGGTGCACCCAATTAGACCTAATCCGAATACAGCTACCTTCCTTGCTCCATAATTGTACAAAGTCTGGTACCATTCAAAGATAAAGTAAAATTTGTAAATTATATATGATATGCATTTCAAAAATCTAGAGCTTTCAAAATATTCGAACTGAAACAGACTAATATGATCACCTTTAATTGATGAGAATATTGTTGAATAAGAACTGTGGCAAATTGCTCTGGTGTGTACATGCTTCTTGTTGGGTAAAACTGAGAGAAGTAATTGTTAATGTAATCGTTGTTGCCCATTCCAACTGTATACATACACTTGCTTAGGAGATTTGCTGCTGATTTATTATCTCCCAATACGCTCTCAATTCGTGAGACTGTAATTTTATGATTGTTTAACTGCCTGCCAAAGCTAATTCGAGCACCCTGAGAGATGATCATATAAAGAAAATATTATATATAATTCTTATCAGAGTTGGTAAACAACAAGAGTAGACAAGAAACTTTATCAACATGGATGGATAATTAGGATGAAATTATATTTGAGAAATGTTTGAATAAATTACTAGGTGTTGTCCAGACTCATCACGAATTCCTGCAGCTCCAGATGCATAATTCACGCCTTTCAGAATCTCCTGCCCTCTTGCACTTGCAAAAGATGGAATGGAATTGTCGAATCCTAGAAGTTGAGCTGCAATAACAACATTTTCTAATTAGCTAATATATGACTTTTTCTATTATTAGTTTTAGCATGCATTGCTGGTATATACGTAAAACTAAGAAATTATAAAAAGAGAAAAAAGAAAACCTATAATATCTGCCATATTTCGACCATTGGAAAATCTTCCTGTTGCACCCTTTGGAAAGTCAATCCCGTAAGGAGGATAATTGGATCTGGCACTAGTTGGAAGGGCATTATTATTGCCATTATCATATAATGAATCTCCAAAAATGAAGTAACAAGGTACCTGCGTCTGTGCACCTCCATAAACCACACTTATTGACAAGCTCAAAATCAACACTACTACATGCCACATTGTAGAAATTTAGGGGTTGGTGATCGAAGAAAGTGGAAGCCGAAAACGATACTAGGATCGCTTCTTCTGTTTGGGTTTTTACTGGACTTGTTGAAAATGTTTGATTTGGAAGTTGGGATTTTATAATGAGAACGTGATCCTTTTTGTACAATAAAAAGAAAATATATTTTAGAGCAACTATTAATTAGGTCTCTTGAAGTTTACTCATCAACGAGCGGAATCAACTTTTAGTTTCATTAATAAATACCTTCACTGCAAACTTCATCTAATATAACCATTAATCATATTTAACTGTTAAAATAATTAAAATATCTTTAAATAATATATAAAATTATTAATATTTATTAAATAAAAAATTATTAAAAAATTTTAAAATTTGAGATTTATGGTGCAAATTTTAATATTTATTTTAGTTATTTTATTTCATAAATATTAATAATAATATATATAATATTTAAAAATATTTTAATATTTTAACAGTTAAATATAGTTAACCGTAAAATTAAATTGAGTATAATTAAAGCTATGAAATACCTTTATCAATAAAATTTAATGGTTAATTTCACCTATTAATGACCAATAGATGGGTAAACTAGAGGACGTAATTATTTTTTAGTTTAAAATTTAATAGTCTTCCTACAGCATGTGAATATGGGAATTTATTATTATAATAATGGTGTGATGGGAAACGATATCTGTCGCGCTTGTCGGGGTTTGAAGACAAACAAGTGTAATAATGCAACTAGCTTTTATGCAGCACCACAGAATCTTGAAATATTGAAAAAGACGACATATTTATTAATATTTTTATATTTTAATGAGAACGTGATCCTTGTGCACAAAAAAGAAAATATATTTAAATGGTTTTGAATAGTTTTGATAGAAGATGGAGTCATGGAGAGACATTGTTATATATGTAGAAAATAAAATTTTATTATATATTATAATGGCGTGTTTTCCCAAATCAGGTAGCTTGTCGTGGTTTGTAGTCAGATGATGCCAAAATCAATAATGCAACATCACAAAATCAAGTATTCAAATAAGAAAAACGCAAAACCACTTCCTGGTAACTATTGAGTTCCGCTTTAATACAAAACAGGCACCAAAGAGACATGAAAAGCCATGAAGTGTGATGAAGCAACACCACAAAATCATGTATTCAAATAAGAAAAACACAAAACCACTTTCTTGTAACTTGTGTTTGTGGCTGTGTTGATTGTTGTTGCTGATTTAGATTGGTGGTACAATGCCAATTCTAATCAAATCTTTTATAGTATTAAAGGCCTCCATGACCTGATTTTTGACACGGTTGGCAATAAAGCTTTTGGTTATTCCACCTTCCTCATTTATGCCTCTACCTCTACCTCTATTGGCACCTTTGGACTGTCCAATTCCTCTTTGAATTCTTCCTCCATCAGATTGTATTACATAATTTGCAGAACCAGAAGATATATCCACATGACTACTTGCATTCAATTGTTCTATTTGTTGTTCATACAATGTTGGGAAAATTAACCTCCCCAAAACCTCCCTAGAAATATGCTAAATATCAGAAATTACAGAGAAATGAAATAGAAAATAATAACAATCACCACAACACAATAATTTACGTGGAAAACTCCAAAACCAGGAGAAAAACCACGGCCCTCAGAAAGAAATTCACTATGTGATAAATTATTACAATCACACAGACTATTCTCTCAAGACTACCACACCAATACACTCACACTCTCTCAAAGCATAAAATAATTCACACCTCTCTACACTCTAAAATAAGAGAAACAAGAAAGGAATTTAATTAGAATTAAATACAATGCTTTAAGTGTATTTAATTGGTGCAATTAGAAACTAAGGACTTGGTCTCCTTATATAGCCTTGAGAAGCCTTGACATTTTGTTATTTTTCCAATGTGGGATTCATATCCCTTTTCTTCTCTTTTACTTTCTTTATTTTGCCAAATTTCAACATACAACATAAACAAGTATTGCACATCTTGCACAGTCATAGGTTTGTCTTGTGTAGAGACTAACACAACCACAGAATGAAATTTGTGTCCTAAACCATTTAAAATGCTAAGAACAAGGTCTGGATCTGTAACTACATGTCCAGCAGTTTATGAGGAGTCTCATATGCCTTTTATTTTCAATACAAAATATGTAATTGACATGTGT
Organism: Xanthoceras sorbifolium; assembly: GCA_003430845.1. NCBI lineage: Eukaryota > Viridiplantae > Streptophyta > Magnoliopsida > Sapindales > Sapindaceae > Xanthoceras > Xanthoceras sorbifolium. The sequence continues at coordinate 6,608,502 of CM010615.1, forward strand.
TAGGAATTTCGCAGCGGAAGAATAATTATAACGACAAAATAGAGAAATAAATAGAATAGTGGAGACACAAAATTTACGTGGTTCGGCTTAAAGCCTACATCCACGGGCGAAGACGATCAAAGGAATTTTACTAAAATGGAGATATTACAAGACAAGAGAATTTCTCTCAAAAACCAAAACCCCAATACACCCAATAAATACTCTCACAAGATCTCAAGCTCACTTTCTCTCAAATAATTCTCTCTCTTGAGAATTCTTTCAAATAGCTTGGATGGTTTAGAAATGAAAAGAAGGGGGGTATTTATAGGAAAAATTAGTTACTATTCACTGTTACTGTTCACACGTATACGGTGCACACTGTTCACGTTTTACTGTAGCACATACTATTTCTATTGGGTCAGCCCAATAATTTGCAAATGGGCTTGGACAAATTCAAGACATATCAACAACATGGATCCCTTTTTAACAGTTTGTAACTGTTGCTTCAATTGAAGGACTCTACCATAGAATGTTGAGCATACAATTTCTCTAAAATAGACCACGCTTCAAGAGAGATTTTAGATTTATTTACCTGTCCAAGGATGTCAGGACTTACAGTAGATAACAACCAACAAAGTATAAGATGATCAGTTTTCTTTTAGAATCGAAATGCTGGATTAATCTTGACAGCTTTGACAACTCCATTATCATCCAACACTTCTATGTACTGCTGAGGTGGAGATCGAAAGCTAGTGATATAATCTTCATGCTCTAGTGCTCTAATGGTATATATGACTTGAGCTTTTCAATTGACATAATTCGATTTGTCAAGCTTCAATGGCAAGTTGAAGTTCAGCGTTCTTGCGAAAGACTAAAAATCAAGTGAAGATTCCTCTGGAATCAGAAGAGAAGGATCCAATGATTGAGGAGCATGTGAAGAATTGCTTGATGACATGTTGACGTGAGTCAAAGGGCTCTGATACCATGTAATAATACAGCTAAAACTGCAAATAATAAATTATATTCAACAATGTGAAATAAGCAAGAAGAGAAGCAAAGTGTTTGATTAAATCATTAAGGTGGTTGATCAAATGCTATAAAGAAAAGTAATGTCTTCTCGAGCTCCATTAATGGAGTTCTAATTGAGAGAAAAATCTGGTGATTTTGGAGGGAAAAAGTCATCCTTTTTCTAATTAATTTAAGCTGATAATTACAGCTAATATATATACAACACTAACATGGAATTATGACTGTTGATTTCTAACAAACTTAAATCAACACCATTGATCCATAACAAACAGATAATAGAAAAATAATTTCTCTTTGTATTTTTGTTTTTCATTATCTGAATATTTATGATTTTCATTTCTGAATAATGGAATATATTACAAAGCCTTGACTTATATACATGTTTAATAGCTGACTGTGAGCTGGAAAGTTTATTAGAGAATAACAAACTTTCCCGCCTAAATTAACTACCCTAACAACCCTTTACTGACTGGACCTAACCATGATCATTATTGTGATAATCATGGTTACTGATGAGGAGTTCCTCTTGGATTTATGGGTTACTTGTTTAGGGAGTCTGGTAGTCTCTTCTTGTTGTTCACCAGGTATTTGTTGAAAAGCCTCACCAGGTTTTCTTTGATGTAAACCATAGCTTACTTGTGTAGTATCACTAACAAGCTGCAATAACAACATTTTCTAATAGCTAATATATATGAATTTTCTATTATTAGTTTTAGCATGAATTGTTGGTATATAAGTAAAACTATGAAATTATAAAAAGAGAAAAAAGAAAACCTATAATATCTGCCATATTTCGACCATTGGAAAATCTTCCTGTTGCACCCTTTGGAAAGTCAATCCCGTAAGGAGGATAATTGGATCTGGCACTAGTTGGAAGGGCATTATTATTCCCATTATCATATAATGAATCTCCAAAAATGAAGTAACAAGGCACCTGTGTTTGTGCACCTCCATAAACCAAACTTATTGACAAGCTCAAAACCAACACTACTACATGCCACATTGTAGAAGTTCAGGGGTTGGTGATCGAAGAAAGTGGAAGCCGAAAATGATACTAGGATCGCTTCTTCTGTCTGGGTTTTTACTGGACTTGTTGAAAATGTTTAATTTGGAAGTTGGTATTTATAATGAGAACGTGATCCTTTTTGTACAAAAAAAAAAAAAAAGAAAACATATTTCAGGGCAATTATCAGTTAAGTCTCCTGACAACCTTTAGGTTTATTAGCAAATACCTTCATTATAAATTTTATTCAATTTAACGGGTGACTATGTATGTTTGACTGTTAAAAAAAAATTAAAATACCCTCAAATAATATATAAAATTATTAATATTTATTAAATAAAAAAATATAAAAAAATTTAAAATTTAAAATAAATAGTGAAGATTTTAACATTTGTTTGAGTTATTTTATTTTACAAATATGAGTAATTATATATAATATTTAAGAATATTTTTAATATTTTTAATATTTAAATATAATTAACTGTTAAATTAAATAAACTTTAACTAATGACGGAAGGTCTTTATGAATAAAATCTAAAAATTAATTTCAACCAAATAAAGGTTCTAATTATTATTTAATATAAATTTTAATAGTGTTAATGCGGATCGTGCTACATTGTTATATATTATAAAGAATTTATTATTATATGCAGTATACGGAACATGGGAATTTATTATTATAATAATGGTGTGATGGGAAACGAAACCTGTCGCGCTTGTCGTGGTTTGAAGATGATGCCAAACAAGTGTAATAATGCAACTAGCTTTTATGCTGCACCACAAAATCTTGAAATATTCGAAAAAGAGTCTTATATTATCACCGACATATAAATCGAAATATTTATTAATATTTTTATATTTTAATGAGCACGTGATCCTTCTGCACAAAAAAGAAAATATATTTTAATGGTTTTGATAAAAGATGGAGAGACATTGTTATAGATTTAGAAACGAAATCAGGTAGCTTGTCGTGGTTTGCAGATGATGCCAAAATCAATAATGTAACATCACAAAATCATGTATGGTTGATTTTGAGTTCACTTGGAGACATGAAAAGCAATGAAGTGTGATAAAGCAACACCACAAAATCATGTATTCAAATAAGAAAAACGCAAAACCACTTCATTGTCATGACAGGCACCAAAGTCTGCTGGTAGTCTAGTCTATTGAGTCCCGCTTTATTGCGATTATGGGATCGTTGGGTTGAACATATCTAATCCTAACATATCTCTAAATATAGGATTGGACTGAAAATTAGTTAAATTATATGTAATCTCGTAAAATAAACGGGAACTTAGAGTAAAGTCTCATGGATGTGGAAATGACCAATTTACCCTTTATTTATATATTTCCTCTCAAATTAATTTTCACTTTTAAAAAAAAAAAAAAAAAAAACAAGACTGAGGTATTTCCATCAAACACCTTCAATCATCTTCAACCTTTCATGGCATTAGAGCCACATTAACTAATTGTCATGAAATCCGGCTCAACAAACTTTACTAAGCAACTCAATCCAACTTCTCTGCTCTCTCTAATCTCAGTTCCTTCAATAGATCTGCCCTCACTAGCAAAAACTCTTAACTATCATTTCAATATTAAACTTGATTCCAGTAACTACACTTACTAGAGAGTACAAGTTCTTCCTACAATTCGTGCTTTGGAGCTTGATGATTTCATCTCAGACTTGAAGATCTGTCTTCCAAAACATATTGCATGTCCGATCTCAGAAGATGGAGAATAGATTACAGTGATCAATTCAGCCTATACAGCTTGGAGAAGAGCATATAAGCTCTTACTTGGATGGGGTTTTTAAATAATCAATTCAAAGGTTATTGGACATGTAATTGAATGTGTTAATAGTTTTGAGGCTTGGAATATACTAGATAAACTCTACTCACAAAAATCCATGGCCAGAGTTCTTCAGTTAAAACAATGGCTACAAAACACTAAGAAATGATCTTTTTCCATTAGTGATTATTTTCTAAAAATCAAAACACTGAGAGAAGCTTTGAAAGCAGCTGACCAAATAGTCACTGAATATGACTTAGTGTTGAGTGTCATGAGTGGACTGGGGCATGATATGACCCCGTTGTAGTGTTGGTATCTTCACAGCACAAATATTTCTCTCTTTAAGAGGCACAATATTTGTTCATGGTGCATGAACAATGAATTGATTAGCTCAATTCTGCTTCACAAGTTGAAGTCAGTAATGTTGTTGCTAATTATGCTTCTAATGGAAATGCTAACAACTCAAGAGGAGGTCATAACTCCAATGGTAGAGGCAGCAACAACAGAAGAGATAGAGAAAGAGGAAGAAATGGCAGGTGGCACAGCAACATCAGGCTCAGCTGTCAAGTTTGTGGCAAGACTGGACATGGTGCATTGCAGTGTTATAGGCAGTTTGACCAAGCTTGGCATAGTTTCAATCAAAATAATAACTCAACAAACTAGCCAGGTTCTGGACAGTTTCAGCAAGGTTCCCAGCAGTAGTCCAGCTATAACAACTTCAATCATGTTTAACAATCACCACAAGCTCATTTCAACAACTAAAGCTCAGCTTATTTTACCTCTCCAGACAGTGTGCAAGACTCTACATGGTATATGGACAGTGGTGCCACAAACCATATCACCTCTAATCTTGGTAATTTGTCACTTCGATCAGATTACAATGGCAATGAGAGGCTCACTGTTGGGAATGGACAACAGCTTCCTATCTCACATATAGGTACAACTCATTTTATTTCTTATACTAAACCATCTACTATATTACAACTTAGAGGTATTTTGCATGTTCCTAATATTACTAAGAATATTTTTAGCATTTCAAAATTCACAAAAGATAATAATGCATGTGCTGAGTTTTATGATAATCATTTTGTGGTTAAGAACAAGGTTTCGAAGAAGGTGCTCATTCACAGTCAGCTTAGAGGTGGTCTTTACCAACTTGAAATCAATCCTACACCTATTCATAAGAAGCATGAAACCTCAACTAGTCCAGTGTCAGTCTGTTTGTCTCAATCACTCTTGGATGGTTGTAATAAATCTTTCAATTTTAGTGCTTGTTTAGCTTTAAGAAAGTCAATAAATGTACCAACTAATTTATGTCATGTGAAGCTTGGACATCCATCTCTTTCTATCCTTCAAGTTGTACTAAACACTTTACATATTAATAGCAATTTTTTAGCTCTTGAATTCTGTGAATCGTGTAAACTTAGCAAACACCATTAGTTGCCCTTTCCTATATCTCAAACAATTGCTTGCAAACCTTTTGAAATTGTGCATACAAATATATGGAGACCAGCTCCCATGTTGTCAAATGAAGGCCATAGATATTACATTTCTTTCATAGATTCATTTAGTAGATTCACTTAGATCTATCTCTTAAAACTAAAATCAGAGGCCTTCACTATTTTCCAGCAATTTCATAATATGATAAAAGTCCAATTTAATGCCAAGTTAAAGTGTATTCAAACTAATATGGAAGGTGAATACAAACCTTTCATCACTTACCTTAAGAATAGTGGCATCCTTATTCGGTTTTCATGCCTTTATACTCACCAACAAAATAACATAGTAAAAAGGAAACATAGACACCTTGTAGAAACAAGTTTGACCCTTCTTACTCATGCTCAAATGCCCTTACATTTCTGGCCTGAAGCTTTCCAAACGGTTGTGATGTTAATCAATAATCTTCCCACACCATTATTGCAGCTAAAGACTCTCTATGAGCTTTTATTTCTCAAAAAACCCAATTATCAGTTTTTCAAGGCTTTTGGATGTGCTTGCTACTCTTATCTCAAACCTTACTCCACATACAAATTCAATTTTCACACCTCTAATTGTGTATTCATAGGTTATAGTGTTTATCATAAGGGTTACAAGTATCTTCATACTTCGGGAACGGTTTATATTTCCATGCATATCATCTTCAATGAGTTTGATTTTCCTCTTAGATTATTGTTTCCTCCATCTCCCTTTCATCCTATGTCGAGTCCGAGTTTACCAATTTCCATATTACAGCCTATTTCTTCTTCTGTTACACCTACTGTTGCACCTGTTCAATCTAGTTCTTTATTGCATAATGAGCATCTTAATACTTCATCCATGCATACTAATGTGAATATATCTGCTCATTTGGTTTCTCCTAATGTTGGTATTGTTGAGCAAGCAAATACTTCTTCTAGCAGGTATATCTTCTTACCAACAGAGGCTGTTGTTGCCTTATCAACTTAGTGTCTTGCACAACCTGCTCTAGTCAACACTCACTCTATGATCAAAAGGTCTAAATGAGGTATTTTCAAGCCAAAGACCTATTCTGCTATGTGCTATCTCCATTCAGTCTGTTAGCTGAAACTAAACCTACAAAGGTCAAGGATGCTTTGCAAAATGTTAAGTGAAAGGTTGCCATAGATGTCGAGTTCAATGTCTTGCTAGGTACCAATATTTGGACTATTGATACCTATTCTCCTCATATGCACATTGTTGGCAACAAGTGGGTGTTTAGGGTCAAGTATAACCCTGATGGCAGCATCTTAAAATACAAAGCTAAACTTGTTAACAAAAGATTTTACTAAAGCCAAAGGGTTGATGTTTTTGACACATTCAGTCCAGTTAATAAACCCTTTACAATTCGGATAATCTTCAGCTTAGCAGTGACTCACAATTAGGCTATACAACAGGTTGACATCAACAATGCATTCCTCAATGGTTAGTTGAATGAAGTTGTGTATATGCAGCAGTCTGAGGGGTTTGTGGCTGCTGATAAGCCTCAGCATGTATCCAAGTTAAACAAGGCTCTTTATTGCCTTAAATAAGTACCAAGGGCTTGGTTTCATAAGCTGAAATCTGCCTTACTTGGATGGGGGTTTGTGAATGCAACTTCTAATATCTTCTTGTTCATCAAAAAGGTTTCTCACCATGTGATCTACTTGTTGGTGTGTGTAGATGATATTCTAATAATTGGCAGTAGTCCCTCTTTGGTACAACATACTATTGCCACTTTGCATTCTGTTTTTGCCTTGAAGGGGCTTGGACCCGGGAGCTACTTCTTGGGATTTGAAGCATTTAGAAATGAGGATGGCATCTATCGTACACAAACAAACCTAATTTGTTGATCAAGATCAATCTCCAAAACTCCAAACCTTGCTCTACTCCCATTTCTACAAGCACTCTATTGTCCATTTCCATTGGTTCTCCTTTTCATGACCCAACATTGTTTAGAAGTACAATTGGAGCCCTTTAATACCTTACACACACGAGACCTAACATTGCTTTTTCAGTTAACAAGCTTAGTCAGTTCCTTCAAGCTTCAACTAATGCACATCAGATAGCTTGCAAAAGAATACTTCGCTACTTGAAGGGAACACCAACTCTTGGTTTGCACTTTTAGGCTGCTTCTCCTCTTATTGTTGCAGTATATGCTGATGCAGATTGGGGTGCCTCCTTGGATGACAAATAGTCTACTAGTGGTGTTATGTTTATCTTGGCCCTAACTTGATCTATTGGAGTTCAAGAAAGCAAAAGGTAGTAGCCAGGTCCAGTACCGAGGCAGAGTCCAGGGCACTGTCACAGGCTACTTCTGAATTGCTTTGCTTTCTCTCATTATTTCATGAACTTGGCATTGTATTGTCTGCTCCTCCTATAATCTGGTGTGATAATCAAAGTGCAAGTTCTTTAGCTAAATATTTTTAGATTGATTGAAAATGAGGTGTGCAAAGTTGTTAATATTATGTTAGGATTGTTTTGTGCTTAACTGTAGTTTTCTGTCAAGCATGCACATTGCATGGACTGTTTATTTGTTGTATATATCTTGTATAGCTCCCTCATTCATTAAATAATCAAATACAAAAAATATGAGATCATCTTCTCACAAGCATTCTCCAATGGAGTCTCAAAGTTTTATTTACCTTTGTTAGTCGGGCATTTTATCAAACAATTGTATATTTCCATCAAACAACTTCAATCATCTTCAATCATCTTCAATCTTTCACAAACAATATTACAATATTATTTTTTGTCCAATCTCATACTGAATGAAAAACATTATAGTACTATATAATCTTATCATATCTCATATAATCAAATCCCATAAAAATATTTAAATGCAATCCAGTGCGCAAAAAGGACCCTTGTAGGTTTGAGCGATGGAGGTCATGGCAAGCTTGAGAACCGTCTTAGGGCTATAGTGTAGTGATGGAGTATTACTTTAAATATTTTATTTTTGATTTGGATTTCTACTTATAAGAGAAAATATTGAGTGTACTCAGTGCACTTACTAACCACTCAAATTTTAATATGTAATTAAATTAATATTAAAAAATTATATATTTAAATGATATTTAACAGTTTTTTCTATAATAATTTCTTTTCATTTAAATATATAGTTTTTTAATATTAATATAATTACGTGTCAAAATTTAAGTGGTCCACTATATATGTTGATTAAGAGTATATTTAAAATTTTCTCTTACTTACCATTTAGACGGTGCACAATTCTCTAATTCATATTAGCAGCAGGGTTCAAGCTCCACCTAATAATTATTAGTATATTTGGGTGTAAGGAGTTTTTTTTTTTTTTTTATATATATAAGTATATATTTCTAAATTATGAAAGTAAATGTTTAGACAATATATATAATAATTATTGTATGTAACTATGGAAGGGAAGAAGAGGATTGTAAGATCTTCTTGCAAAGATGAATTGGCTGCCTCAGTTATGTGAACTGCATCCCAAACTACATAATCAGCTCTGTTCTGACACAGAGTCCGAAGCGGAATACATTGAAATGAAATAGTATTTGTTGCGTCACAGCATGGAGCGTTGAAAACCTTAAATAGTCCTGAAATAGAGATCAATAAAGGTGTAATAATATATCTGAATTTACATATCGTTAATATATTATGAAAAAAAAATTAGTAACTTCATTTCCATGTTCTTTGGATTAAATACGTACATATTTCAATAGACTCACTCAGAATTCGAAAAAAAATCTCATAATTTAAAGCGTTCTTCAGCTAAACTAATTAATACTCACGTAGGCTCGATTGTTCTCGAAATTCATCAAAAGTCTCTCTTTAATTTTTTTTTTTTTTAAATTTATCAAAAATCTCAGAATCTGAAGTTCCTCAAAAACCTCCCTTAATTATTATAAAAGAAAAATTCCTCTAATTATTTTGGGACCGCCACCCAAATCTGTTTGTGTTCAACTTAAAAGAAATCAGAAATTTAATATACTTTCATTAAAAGTGGATTTTATACCAATTGTTAGTGTTGGAGTCAAAGAGATCTGGTAAGTGTTGACATATATAAACTTGGCATTTTGCAGATTCCTACTGAAATCATCCACCAGTGGTATGAGCTTGGCATTGAACAATTGAACTGCATTGTTTATGAAATCTGTACACAAAGATCCATTTTTGCCATACATACACCATCATGTACATCATCGGCACTCTAGCTTTATCTTACCTGGAGATCATCTCAGAAGAGTGCTACATCAACTTGAAGTTTGTTAGATTTGTAACAGAATTCTGTTACATATTGTAACAGAAATCTGATCACCAAGTTTTTCTTGTTCGTGTATCTCATACACATATAAATAGCAGATTGCTATTAGTTTGTAAATTAAGCTTTTGATAATAAAATTTTGCTCTCAACTTGGTGAGAAATCGTTTTCATGGTATCAGAGCCATTGATGAAAGTTAGTGTTCTCTTCTTTGTTTTTCAAGTTCTTTAAGCTTTTGTATCTGCTACAATGGCAGCTACTTCCTCGTCTTCTTCACAGCTAACTCAAACTGGTAATTCTTTTTCCTCTTCTTTCAACTCTCAACTCAATTTATACTTATCAATCAAGCTTGATTGGGGCAATTATCCATTGTGAAAAGCACAAGTTCTACTAGCTATTCGTGCTTATAATCTGGAAGAGTTCGTCTTCGAATCCAAGCTTTCACCACCTAAGTTTACAGAAGTTCGGTCTACAACTTCTGATAAGGTAACACTCAAACTTTCTGATGAGTTTCTATCTTGGAAAAAGAATGATTAGTTGTTGGTGTGTTAGATGATTTCCACACTTGGTGCTTCGGTTGTTGGTGTGGTTACTCAATGTATCACAGCCTATGAGGTGTGGACCACTCTAGAGATGATGTATTCTCGTCAATCAAAAGTCAGTGTACTTCACTTGATGTCTCAAATGCAGAATCTCAAGAAAGGCTCTTTAAGTATGGGAGATTATATTTTAAAAATTGAAAAGTTTAGCATATTGTTTGACAGCTGCTTGTCACGATCTTTCTAGAACCTTCCGGAACAACCCGGAAAAATGGAGAACCTTGTGGAGCAACCTAGAAGGATGGAGAAACTCCTAGAGAAGTCTAACTCTTGAGACATTCTAGAATGTTGTGGAGACTTATAGGATGTTCAAGACATGGAATTCTCTAGAACATGTACATTGTAGGAATTTCTTGTACATTGTAGAATTCTCTAGAACATTGTAGATAGATAGGAACCTAGAATGTTCTTTGGTGCCTATAAATAGATGGCACCCCTCATTTGTACAAACCATCCAAGAAATCTAAGAATTCAAGAGTTCTAGCATTCAATCATTCTAAACACTTGTGCTCTCTTCTCTTCTCTCTTCCTACAAGTTTTCTTGAGTTTGCTAGCAAGATACTTGCCTAGCTCGTGGGGATTAAGGCTGACTTAACCTCTTCGACAGGAGGAAGTGTGTTAAGTGTCGCACGGTTGGCTTAGAAAATACTAAGGCCGTGACAAGTGGTATCAGAGCTCGGTTGCTCAACCAAGGAAGAGATAGCATAATGGCAGGAGTCGAAGAAGTTGTCGTCTAAGAGCCAAGCCGTGGAAGGGATGCCAACCCAAGCAGGTCAAGGAAGGACAAATCTCGTGATGCTGCCTCAATCTTAGAGTCAAGGTTGGCTAGGATTGAGCTCGCCATAGCCGATTCGAGGGAACGGCTGGATGTATTGGAGCAATGCGTGGAGAGGGACATCGGCGATCTTAAGGAGAAGATCGAGGACCTCCGGGGAGACATGCAATTTGGCACTACATCAGGGCGAGAGGTGCAAGAGGGGAACGAGATCTTCCAGGCAAGGTTGGAAAGCACGGTAATGGGGAAGCTCGCTGAGTTCGAGACACTTCTTGAAGACATGCGGGACGATTGGGCCTTATTCAAGAGAGCCGTGAGTGGTGGGGCTTTCCAAGGTGCTCCAAAGAAGAAGATACCTAAGCCGAAGGAGTTTGATGGCAAGCGAGATGCCAAAGAGGTAGACAACTTCATTTGGCACATGGAGAGGTACTTTGAGGCCGTCAAGATCACGGATGATCAGGAGCAAATCCGGACCGTAACCTTATACCTCACCGATACAGCCACTCTGTGGTGGAGGAGAAGACATGCCGACATCCAAAGAGGTACGTGCACTATTGATTCTTGGGATGATTTTAAGAAAGAGCTTAAGAAGCAATTCTATCCGGAAGATGCTGCATATCTTGCTCGGAAGAATTTGAAGAAGTTTAGGCAAACGGGTTCAATTAGGGATTATGTCAAGGAGTTTACAAATCTCATGCTCGAAGTCCCTAACATGTCGGACGACGAGTTGTCATTCAACTTCATGGACAACTTGCAACCTTGGGCAGAAGTAGAGTTGCGACGCCGTAATGTACAAAATCTTGCCGAAGCCATAGCTATTGCGGAATCCCTAATTGATTACCGGAGGAGTGAACCACCCAAGAAGAAACCACCACAGGATAACCATGGCAAAGGTGGGGGAGACAAAGGGAAAGGTCCATACAAGCCTCCAAGCGGGAAAGATAAGGGTAAGCAGAAGGAAGGTCAAGGCAAGAAAGACCTCAAGCCGAAGACCAACTGTTTCTTTTGCGACGGTCCTCATTGGGCAAGAGAGTGCCCAAAGCGCAAGGCTATCAATACGTTGGTAGATGAGCGCGAGAAGGAGATGGAGGAATCTCACATGGGTTCTCTTCGCATGCTCACCGCCATCAAAGCCCAACCAGCAGCCCCAAGGACCCGAGGGAGACAGGGTCTGATGTACTTGGATGTACACATCAACGGGAAAGCTACCCGCGTCATGGTCGATACGGGAGCTACAAACGCCTTTGTCTCGGAGGAGGAGGCAAGGAGACTTGGACTGAAAGTGTCTAAGGAGACCGGATGGTTAAAGGCTGTGAACTCTAAGGCGAGACTGCTTATTGGCATGACTCGAGGAGTAAGCATCAGTATGGGTAATTGGAATGGGAAGATAGACCTGACAGTCGCGCCCATGGATGACTTCGAGGTAGTGCTCGGCATGGACTTTCTCGAACAAGTCAAGGTAGTTCCTTTACCCTTCCTACGTTCTGTTGCTATATTGGAGGATGCTCCTTGCATTATAAAAGCCATTGCCAAGTCCGGATCGAAGACCCCTCATCTTTCGGCCTTACAAGTGAAGAAAGGCCTTAAGAAGGGAGAGGTGACATACTTGGCCGCGGTAAAGCATGATGAGGGTGGAGTTCCAACGGAGGAGCTACCTAAGGAGATCAAGAAGGTCCTTGAGGAGTACAAGGACGTCATGCCCGCGGAGTTACCCAAGAAACTACCACCCAGAAGGGAGGTGGATCACTAGATCGAGTTGGAGCCGGAGACAAAGCCACCCGCCAAGGCCCCTTATCGGATGGCACCACCAGAGTTGGAGGAATTGAGGAAACAGTTGAAGGACTTGTTGGATGCTGGCTACATTCAACCGTCCAAAGCTCCATATGGCGCACCAGTGTTGTTTCAAAGGAAGAAGGACGGGTCCATGCGATTGTGCATCGACTATCGCGCTTTAAACAAGGTAACCATCAAGAACAAGTACCCTATTCCTTTGATCGCTGACTTGTTTGATCAGCTTGGCAGAGCTCGATATTTTACAAAACTTGATCTGAGGTCGGGTTATTACAAAGTGAGGATCGCGGAAGGTGATGAAGCCAAGACTACGTGTGTGACGCGTTACGGTGTATACGAGTTCCTAGTGATGCCATTCGGCCTCACCAACGCACCAGCCACGTTTTGCACGCTCATGAACAAGATCTTCCATCCTTACTTGGATCGATTTGTGGTGGTGTACTTAGACAACATCGTGGTCTATAGTAACACCCTCGAGGAGCATGCTCGACACCTACAAGCTGTTTTCAAAGTTCTGAGGGAAAACGAGCTCTACGTTAAGAAGGAGAAATGTTCTTTTGCCCAACCGGAGGTGTACTTCTTGGGGCATAAGATCAAAGATGGTGTGCTCATGATGGACGAGACGAAGATCAAAGCCATTTGTGAATGGGATCCTCCTACGAAGGTGCCCGAACTACGGTCATTTCTTGGCCTAGTCAACTACTACCGGAGATTCATAAAAGGATATTCGGCAAGGGCAGCTCCACTCACGGATCTGTTGAAGAAAAACAAGGCATGGGAATGGTCGAAAGAGTGCCAAAAAGCCTTTGAGGGATTGAAGAAGGCGGTAACGGAGGAGCCAGTGTTGAGTCTTCCGGACCATTCCAAACCGTATGAAGTGCAAACAGATACTTCTGACTTTGCCATTGGAGGAGTTCTAATGCAAGATGAGCATCCTATAGCCTTCGAGAGCCGCAAGCTGAATGATACGGAACGGAGGTATACCTTTCAAGAGAAGGAGATGACTGCGGTTGTCCATTGCCTTCGCACATGGAGACATTACTTGGTCGGCTCTCACTTTGTCATTCGGACTGACAACGTTGCCACTAGCTACTTCCAGACACAAAAGAAGTTAAGCCCAAAGCAAACTAGGTGGCAAGACTTTCTAGCCGAGTTCGACTATACGCTAGAGTACAAGCCCGGGAAGGCTAATGTAGTGGCAGACGCACTAAGTCGCAAGGCGGAGCTTGCAACTATGAGGAGTGCACCACAGGGGGAAGTCATTAATCTCATCAAGGAAGGGCTACAACGCGACTCACTGGGGAAAAGTCTCATGGGGTTAGCCAATGATGGGAAGACCAAGCGGTTTTAGGTACAGGATGACTTGCTCTACACCGTGGGAAACAGGCTGTATGTCCCAAAATTCGGAAACCTGCGGAAGAATCTGATCAAGGAATGCCATGATACAAAGTGGGCAGGACATCCGGGACAACAGAGGACCAGGGCTTTGCTCGAAGCAACCTACTATTGGCCACATATGAGGGATGACATCAAGGCCTATGTGAAGTTTGTCTTGTGTGCCAGCAAGACAAGAATGAGTAGCAATCGCTGGGAGGATTGCTAGAGCCATTACCCATCCCCGAGAGACCATGGGAAAGTGTCACCATGGACTTCATATCGGCCTTGCCCAAGTCGGACGGCTGCGGATCGATCATGGTGGTAGTCGATCGATTCTCTAAATATGCAACTTTTATTGCTGCCCCTACGGATTGCACGGTAGAGCAGGCAGCTCGGTTGTTCTTAAAGAATGTAGTGAAGTATTGGGGCGTGCCAAGAACGATTATTAGCGATCGAGACCCGCGCTTCACAGGGAAATTCTGGACCGAGCTTTTCAACCTATCGGGGTCGAAGTTGCATTTCTCTACAAGCTTTCACCCACAAACGGATGGGCAAACAGAGAGGGTGAATGCCTTGTTGGAGCTATACCTGAGGCACTTTGTGAGTGCCAACCAACGAGATTGGGCGAAGTTACTTGATGTGGCCCAATTCTCTTACAACCTACAGAGGAGTGAGGCGACCCACCATAGTCCCTTCGAGTTGGCGACGGGCCAACAACCCCTCACTCCGCAGACAGTAATGGTGGGATACACGGGAAGGAGTCCAGGATCGTATAAGTTGGCCAAGGATTGGCAAGAACAAGCCGATATAGCACGATCCTATCTTGACAAGGCCGCGCGGAAAATGAAGAAATGGGCGGATAAGAAGAAGCGACGAGTGGAATTTCAAGTAGGAGACTTGGTGCTTGTCAAGTTGCTGCCCCAACAATTTAAGGCCTTCAGGAAGGTGCACAAAGGCTTGGTAAGGAAGTACGAAGGACCCTTTCCGATTCTGAAGAAGGTAGGAAAAGTTTCCTACAAGGTTGAATTACCTCCGAGGCTCAAAATCCATCCAGTCTTCCATGTGAGTCATTTGAAACCCTATCATGCAGACACGGAAGACCCTAGCCGAGGAGAATCATCGAGGGCGCCAACTGCCTTTGTAACCTCCTACGACAAGGAAGTGGAGGAGATCCTAGCGGATCAAGTCGTGCGGAAAAGGGGTGTTCCCCGAAGTAGCGAGTACCTGATCAAATGGAAGGGACTTCCTACGAGTGAAGCTACTTGGGAACCGAAGGAGGCTTTATGGCAGTTTGCAAAACAAATCGAGAAGTTTCACAAGGAGACTACGACGAGGACGTCGCCGGATTAGGTGGGGGAGAATGTCACGATCTTTCTAGAACCTTCCGGAACAACCCGGAAAAATGGAGAACCTTGTGGAGCAACCTAGAAGGATGGAGAAACTCCTAGAGAAGTCTAGCTCTTGAGACATTCTAGAATGTTGTGGAGACTTATAGGATGTTCAAGACATGGAATTCTCTAGAACATGTACATTGTAGGAATTTCTTGTACATTGTAGAATTCTCTAGAACATAGTAGATAGGTAGGAACCTAGAATGTTCTTTGGTGCCTATAAATAGATGGCACCCCTCATTTGTACAAACCATCCAAGAAATCTAAGAATTCAAGAGTTCTAACATTCAATCATTCTAAACACTTGTGCTCTCTTCTCTTCTCTCTTCCTACAAGCTTTCTTGAGTTTGCTAGCAAGATACTTGCCTAGCTCGTGGGGATTAAGGCTGACTTAACCTCTTCGACAGGAGGAAGTGTGTTAAGTGCCGCACAGTTGGCTTAGAAAATACTAAGGCCGTGACATGCTGGTCAACAAACAAATGATCAAGATATGGTCATGAGTGTCTTGAAAGACTTGAGAACAGAATATGACCCTATTGTGATGCTTGTCACTTCGAGAGAGGATGATATCACTCTCAATGAAGTACAATACTTGCTTATGGCTTAAGAGCAAAGACTTGAGCGTATCAACTCTGCAGCTACTCTTGACTTGACTAATGCAGCTGCTAACATTGCCACACAAAACAATTAGCGATTTTATAGAGGAAGAGGAAATCAGAGAGGAGGTCAAGGTAGAGGCTCCTCATGACCTAAGGTTTCTTGTGAGCTGTGTGGTAAGTCAGGTCACATTGTTTCTATGTGCTATAAACGCTTTTGATCAATATTTTTCTAGATTGAGCATTAGTCAGGCATAAACAGCTAATGGCCAACCACAAAATCAACAACAAATTAACTCTCCAACAAATCAACCAAATGCATTACTAGCTATCTTAGTGATTCTTTTGTTAATACTCATGCTCATCCTCGCACTTGAAAAATTTTCTTTTTTTTTTCCGTGGGAGCAACCTTCAGATTGATGAAGTTTTTCTTGTTGCCATTTTTCTTCATTTTCACCATGTTTTTTTTTTCTTAGTCTACCACAAATAAGATTGATGACGTTTGTATACTCTATATTATAGATTTATTGATTCTTTATTGTTTTTTTTTTAAAATCTTGTTATTATAACAAGTCAATTTTTGTTTTTATAAGATTATTTACTGAAGAACGGAGGAAATGCGACTAACAAATTGTTGAAAAAATATTGTCAAACGACCAGGTGTTTATTGAGCCTAGAAAAATAAATTGTTCGATTTTACATGTGCCATGTGGCCTTAGTGGCTTTGTTATCTATGTACTGTTCCTACAGTGAATGTAGGACAACTCGATTTACGAAAGCTTCTCTAATTCACTAAATTTTCTGGGGCCGACTCAATATAATGTTATTTTATAAAGTTATTATGAAGTATGATATGAAATTTAATAAATATTTTAAATGATTAAATTATTATCATTTATTTTAAGAGAATTATAAAAATAAATTTAATCAAAATTTCTTTATTTTTTTATTCAATTCATTTTTCTTTTACTTTTATGTTCTTTTTTTTTTCTTTTAATTATTTTTTCCGATGAAATGGACAAGTTGTCATGTGTCAACTTATCTTCTTTTTCTTCCTTTTTTCCCTTATTCTACGGTAAATAAGGTTGATGACGTTTTCTATGGGCCACATTGCTATGAAATTGAACATGGACAAGGCATGCAATGGCATGAGCAAAGACATGCAATAGGGTTTAATGTCCAACAAATCCAATCTTAATAGGGCGGACTCTAAGATTTTATGGATCGGAGGCAATCTATAAAAATGGGGCATTCGACATTTCATGTACATGTACTTCGTTTTTTTTCTCTAGTGTACTTGTAAAATTAATATAATAACTCAAAATTAAATCAAAAATCTAACACAACAAAATAGCCAAAAAACAAAATGTAATTCAAACAAAAATTTTTTATCATCAAGTTTTTCTATCGTGAATAAATTTTTTTTTTTTGTTTTTTGAGAAACTATCGTGAATAAAATTAATTAAGAAAATAATTGGTTTACTTTAAGCTTTTTTATGTCTCTTTCTTTTTCTTCTTTTTAGTTTCATGAACACCAAAAATAAACCACAAGAGCAAAAGGTTGAGGCCTAGGGGTTTCCACTTTAGGGGTTATGATTTTTTTTTTTTGTTTAGTTAACTTAATTCGGTTTTTGGATATTTAGCTTATGAATTTAATAAAGGGAATTCCTTAAAAAAAAAAAAAGAAATTTAATGAAGGGAATTTAGTAGAAATAAACCTACCCACCCCATACAAACTTTTGCATAGTATACCCAAAATAATATTTAGGACAAAATGTCTCTAACATTTTCCCCAAAACAAAACCCAGAAACTCAAAGTAAAACACTCATAAAGTTGGATCTAACAATATTGTACGCATTTATAATCATCTTTCACCACAACAATCTTGATATAATACTCAAAGATAAATAAAGTTTTTTATATCATCAATAAAGCGTAATAAAAAAAATTAGAAATTGAAACAAAAAAAAGAAAGAAGATAGAAAAACGTAACTTGTTTTGTAAAAAAAAAAAATATTTCATCGGGTCATTATAACCTGATAGTTTTTATATCGGGATATGATAACCTGATGTAACTTATTTTTAGCCACATTATCTCAGATGGATAACCTAATGAAAATAGTGACTATTTATCATCTTCTTTAACAAATATTGGGTTGGAACAACCCAATAGCAATAGTATTGGGTCTACGCGACCCGATAAATCATATACCACAAATTTTTCAAAAATTTATATTCAATCATCCCAATCAATGTGCAGAAGTAAAAAAAAAAATCCAAAATCCCACAACGAAATAAATGCAATACCTTTTCTAATTTTATTATTATATACAAAAAATCAAACTAACCAATTAAGAACACTCAAATGAAAGCAAACCAAAATGATAGATTCGTTCCTACACGTTAGCAAATTATAGTATGGGCACAATGATTGGAGTTTAGTTGGTGATAAGAAATTTTGTTTTGAAAAAAATGGTTGGGTTTGTCAAGAGTGAAAACAAGTTTTAGGAGTTGGAAAATGTGAGGGTCCATTTTGTCCTCAATACAACTTTGGGTAGGCTATACAAAAGTTAGCATGAGATGGGTACATTTACAATTTTTAACTATAATTCGGATATTTCTACTAAATTCTTTTTAATGAAAACGTGGATCTTTCTAAATTAATTTTTTTTTCCATTAATTAAACCTTGTATAATATATAGAGAGAGTACAAACAGAGCTGCTTTACAATCCAATCTAATACCATGCAGCAAACTGTCATGGCCTTAGTATTTTCTAAGCTAACCGTATGATACTTAACGCACTTCCTCCCGTCGAAGAGGTTAAGCCAGCCTTAATCCCCACGAGTTAGGCAAGTAACTTGCTAGCACACTTAAGAAAGCTAAGTAGGAAGAGAGAGGAGAAGAGAGCACAAGTGTTTGAGAGAATACTTGAATGAATTCTTGGATTCTTGGATGGTTTGTACAAATGAGGGGTGCCATCTATTTATAGGCACCAAAGAACATTCTAGGTCCCTATCTATCTATAATGTTCTAGAGAATTCTACAATGTACATGAAATCCCTACAATGTACATGTTCTAGAGAATTCTAAGTCTTGAACATCCTACAAGTCTCTATACCATTCTGGAATGTTCCAAGAGCTAGACTTCTCTAGGAGATTCTTCAACCTTCTAAGTTATTCCACAAGGTTCACCATTCTTCCGGGTTGTTCCGGATCCTTCTAGAAAGATCGTGACAAAACGCATCCTTAGAGAACTGTGTTGTGCGGAAGTGCGTTAAGTGCGTTAACTAGTTCGAAATCAAATTGCGCTACCAAAGCTAGCAGAATTCGAATTGAGGAATGTTTTATAACTGGAGAAAATACCTCATTGTAGTCAACACCTTTCTTTTGAGCGTAGCCTTTAGCCACTAATCTAGCTTTGAAACGAATAGCATTCTTGTCAGGAAATCCTTCCTTTTTTTGCATATACCAATTTGCACCCAATTGCTTTCTTACCCTGAGGCAAGTGAGCAAGCTCCCATGTTTTATTCTTCAACAAGGACTGCATTTCATCATCCATTGCTTGCTTCCACCATTCACATTCTGAACTTCTTACTGCCTCACCATAAGTGGAAGGTACATCATCATCTATAATTGGAAGTGCATAGGCCACCATATCAGCAAATTGAGCAGGTTTTTGAATTTCTCTTCGTGGCCTTCTAATTGCAATCAAATCTTGTTGCTGCAGAGGCTCTTGGGTTAGAACCTCTTCTTCTATATTGCTTTCTTCTGTCATCTGAGTATCATCGTCTGACTCAGTGGCATTAGCTGGGTCAACTGAAGTTATCTCAAACTCCACCTGCTGCAAAGTACTATCAGTCTGTTCTTAAGAATCTTTTTGCTTCAACATAGTAGATTCATCAAAAGTTACATCCCTGCTTAGAATTATTTTTCTCAAATTTGGACACCAAAGCCGGTATCCCTTCATGCCAGTAGTTAGACCCATGTACAATGCTTTCTTAGCTTTTAGATCTAACTTTGATTCCTTTATGAAAATAGGCTGTCAAACAAAAGACATGTAAATAATTATAATCATTTGTAGGTTTTCCAGACCATACCTCCATAGGCGTTTTGCTTTCAATCGTAGCTGATGACAAACGGTTAATAAGATGACACGCATATGTAATTGCCTCAGCCTAAAATTCCTTGCCCAACCTAGCATTGGACAACATACACCGAACTTTCTCCAGCAAAGTCCGGTTCATACGTTCTGCCACCCCATTCTGTTGTGGTGTATTTCTAACAGTGAAGTGTCGAACAATACCCTCATCCTGACATACTTGCAAAAATGGATCATTCTTATAATCACCAACATTATCCGACCTGAGTCGCTTGATTTTTCTGCCAGTATGAGTTTCAACCATCTTCTTCCATTTAAGGAAGACATTTAAAATTTCACTTTTATTTTTCATCACATACACCCACACTCGTTTAGAAAAGTTATCCACGAATGTGACAAAATAATGCATACCTCCCAAAGAAGTTACTTTGGTAGGACCCCAAACATCAAAGTGAACATAATCAAGAATTCTTTCGGTTCGGTGAATCGCGGACTCGAACTTCACTCTCGTCTGCTTGCCAAATACACAATGTTCACAAAAACCCAGTTTGTAAGTTTTTGCTCCTTTCAACAAGCCTTGCTTTATCAACTTTGCAAAGCTTTTTTACCAGCATGTCCCAACCGCATATGCCACAACTTGGTAGCTTCTGAATCTACATCCTTTTCGGATACTAAAGCTACTGATCCAAAAAGTGTACTTCCCTGAAAATAGTACAAGTTATTTCTTCTAACACCTTTCATCACTACAAGTGCGCCTGAAGCAATCTTTAGAAATCCATCTCTCATCGTGATAGTGAGACCCTTGGAATCTAAAGCTCCCAATGAGATTAGATTTTTCTTCAAACTCGGTACATACCGAACTTCTATCAAGACTTTGATTGATCCATCATGATTTTTCAACTGAATTGAACCTATCCCGGTTGTTTTACATGTATTATCATTGCCCATGTAAACAACTCCACCATCTAGCTCCTTGAAGCTAGAAAACCATTCCTTATTAGGACACATGTGATAAGTGCAACCCGAATCCAGTATCCACTCATCAGAGTAATCTGACAAAGACGAACTGACCAAAGCAAACTCTGACTCAATATCTCCATGCTCCGCTACACAAGTATCAGAAGAAGTCTTGCCCTTATTTTTCTTCTGCAGCTTAGGGCAATCCTTTTTCCAATGACCTTTCTCATAACAAAAGGTGCATTCATCTTTAGCATATCTCGATTTGACAGACGTGTCTGGTGCATAAGTGAACCGATAGAGTTTCTTCTTCAAATAGAGCCGGTTTTCAAGGCTTTTTGTCATGTACTTATCCTCTAGTGTCTTCCATAATTTCTTTGCCGATGTCTCCTTCATGACAGAATATTTCTGATCTTTAGCGAGACATAAACGGATCATACTGCATGCCTGACGGTTGATTTTCTCCCATTCCTTGTCATCCATAGTATCTGATTTTTCATCAAGAACCAGATCCAATCCTTGCTGACATAAGAGTCCAACACCTTACACTGCCACATACCAAAATTATTGGTACCATCGAATTTCTCTACTTCAAATTTTGCATTTGTCACCGTCGTCCTAGTTGATGAAGATTCTGCCATCTTTCTTTTAGCTACAAAACCCAAAAATACAACAGTACTGTATTTATGAACAGTACCCCGTATACTGGAATAGTATCAGTAGTTGTGAATAGTGCACCAGGAAAGTTCCCAGGAAAGAGAGGTGAGTTGCAACGGACACCCTTAAATATCAAATCTTTCCTTAGCCAGAACCTTTCCTAGACATGCACTTTCCACACCACCATACTAACTTCCAGCGATCACAAAATTAGTAAACTTAAGAACAATTCTTTTCTGATGTGGAAGATTAGATAATATTGCAACCACAGAGCATACTAAGAATTGCCTAGAGAATCTGACACCTTAGCCGCTTGGAATACAATCGAAACTCTGATACCAATTATTGTGCGGAAGCGTCGGTTTAGTAACGACAAATTGACGGCAACTTAAACAGTAGAGAAATAATAAACAAATAATGGACATAAGGTATTTACGTGGTTCGGTCTTGTGACCTACATCCACTGACGAAGACAAGAGAATAAGTTTTACTAACAAAACAAAGTATACAAATTTAAGTGAAAACTCTCAAACACCCAAAGCCCCAATACACCCAATAGATACTCTCACACTAGAGTAACTCCTAATGGCTCTCAAGATCACAAGCTCACTTTTCTCTCAAATGAATTCTCTCAAATTGAGGAATTCTCAAATTGCTTGGATTTATTACAAATGAAGGGAATGGGGGTTTATATAGGAAATTTCTAGTACTATTCACCGTTACTGTTCACGCGTATACGATACTGTTCACGCGCATACTGTACTGTTGACGTCACTGTTCACGTGTGGGACCACAGACGGTGCCTATCAATACTGTTCACGCCGCCATTACACTGTTCATTACGTACTGTTCACATGTACGGAACTATTCATATTTTGAGCCTAACACTATTCGAGCCACAAAATCCAACAAATTGCCTATTCAGATTATCCGAAATTGGTATCATCAGTATCCTGCGCTGCTGATCATGGAGAAGAGTCAAGGCACGGCGGCACCAGGTCACCAGTTATCATGCCATTAATGATACTGTAAACCTCTCTATCGATAAAGCCTGGCAGCTTCCTCTCCCTCCTTGAGTCTGCTGGAATTATAAGGATGAATTAGACTCAAGAAATAAAGAACAAAAAGTCGGGCGACCAGCTTGTCGGTCTCCAATTCATTAATTCCATTTGCTTTACAGTACAATGAGATCAAACACCAGATTGTCTTCTCCACGCCTGACTGGAACTCCATTCCGCTAGGCCAACCCCATCTAATTTGACTCTTTGCTGCACTTCTGTCATCATGAGGATAAAGCAGTTTCCATACCGTGTTATTCCATCCATGGCCGCGAACAAGTATGAAATCAATCCTGTTGTCAAAGACAGTACTTGTTAACTACTCTAGACTCTAGTTAATCTATTAAGTGGTCGGTCTAATTATCATATAATATTTCTATCTACCGTGCAGTGATTATTTCTATTCTATTGTTTATTAATCAAACCATATGATTTGTGTCCAATAATAATAATTACTAGAGAAATGGCATTCACGACTTTCTTTTTTTTTTTTTTTTTCTACTTCTCAAGAAAAGAAAAATAAAAGGCATTCAAGATCGTTACAACTAAAAAAAAAAAAAAAACCTTCATGATTTGTTTCTTGTAGTTTCAACTTTTCTTTGAAAAACAATTTGTGTTTGATTCTGATTTTAGAAACCATGGCCTGGACAGGTCAAGAAACAGAATCTATGTTAGAGAAGTAAAAACAAACTATGATTTTTGTTTATAAAATATAAAATATAAAATCTGCCTATATATATAAATGTATGAAGGCACACCAAGTCACTCACCAAATACATTTCAAGCAGAATTGACTCTATTTCCATTTCATTAAAGAGATGGGGTCCCAATTAAAAGCCAACTTGTTGCCATTTTTGTTCATTTTCACCATTTTGTTCGCTTCAAGCAGTACAATACAATTGAGTGCAGCCCTTAGGCCTTTGCATGATGATTGAGAAGAAAGATATGTGATGTTAAGCAAAAGGAGAAACAAGAGTGCAGAGTTGCTGATGGCTTATATCAGCAAACTCTTGACAGTGCTAGCAGAAATTAAAAAAAAAATAGAGAAATGACATATTCTTTGCAAGGTGTACCTAAACGTTTTTCTCACTGTGATTTTGCTTTCAAAAACAGATCATAAACCAAGCAACCAAAAACCATCAATTTCTTATTTTCTTTGGGGGAGCAAACTTAAGATTGATGAACTTTTTCTTGTTGCCATTTTTCTTCATTTTCACCGTGTCTACCACAAATAAGATTGATGACGTTTGTATATTCTATATTATAGATTTATTGATTCTTTATTTTTTAATTTTTTTCTAAATTTTGTTATTATATCAAGTCAATTTGTTTTTATAAGATTATATTTACTGAAGAATCGATCAAATGCGACTAACAAATTGTTGAAAAAAAATTGTCCAACGACCAAGTGTTTATTTAACTTAAAAGATAAATTGTTCGGTTTTCATTATAAGTCCATTGAAGACCTTAGTGGCTTTGTTATGTATAGAATTTCCCTACATCGAATGACTCGATTTACCAAAGCTTCTCTCGGCAACTTATAAAGGCTCCAAAATATAAGGATTACTTTACCTGTGTTCTTAGGATATAAATAATAAATAATGTGTGACGTTATATATTAATTAAGAATAAAATTGTACAGAATAAAACTTTTTTATTTTTTAATCAATATGTAACATATCCGACTAATCATTTCCTTTTACCATCTAGATAATATATATCTATACCAAATAATATTTTTGAGACAAGGTTATTAGATTTGAGAAGAAAAATGATTTATTAGAAAGCGATATAATTTTTCCAAAAGATTAAAAAAAATTCTAGACTTGTTTATTCGACACAATGTTAAAAAATTAACATTTAGTCATTTAGTCAGATTTTTCAGTAATGTACTCATTTGGTAGAGAGGAACAAATTCCATATTCTATAATGCAATTAACGAAACTGTTAATTTTATATAATTGTTGTATTTTTATGTGCTTTTGAGAAGTTATATATATTGGTAGCTTTACAGTCCTGTTTGGTAATTTTTTGAAAAGTTAAAATCAACTTATGTATTTATTTAATAATTTTGGTATAAAAAAATGTTTAGTAAAACTTCCAACAAGGATTGTTTGATAATGAGTTGATTTGACAACAATTTTAAGAAGCGGAATGTTGCTTTTGTAAAGTTATTATTATGAAATTTAGTAAATATTTTTAAATAATCAAGTAATCATCATTAATTTTAAGAGAATTATAAAAATAAAGGGCAAATTGCATTTAAATATCTGACTTTTAATATAAATATATAAAAAATACTAGTTCAACAATAATTGCACTCGAATATCCAAAAATGTGTTGACCATTAAATGGTGGCTTGGATGGCTGAAAGGTAAAAGGGTATTTTTAGACATTAGGAATTAAAAAGCATTAAAATTTTTTTAAAAATCTTGTCTAAGTTACATTTGTACCCTTTATGTTCAATCAACAGCCCATTTTGTCAGAAACAAAGTTTGGCGCTCTTTTGTATTATCAGTACCAGTGCCTAAGTTGCTGTACAGTCGTTTCTCTCACCATTTTCTCTCACACTTTTCTCTCTACAAAACAAAAAGAATCCTCAAAAGCTTTGCGAATCATCTGGGTTTGTAGAGAAAAAAGAAGGTTTTCTGAGTGAGTTTGATGTAGACGAAGGTATAACTGTTCGTGTTCTTTGTTTATTTGTTATTGACGCTCTTTGGTATTACCATTACCAGTGCCTAGGTTTCTGTACAATTTTTTTCTCTCTACACTTTTCTCTCTTTTGTATTTTGTTGGTTGTGTGGATTTTTTGTTCTGACGGGTAGTACTTGGAAGGCAGCCATGGTTGATTTTTTGTGTTGATTTCACTTTTGAAAAATGATGGTGGTAGCTCTGAACTGATGATAGTTGGAGGGTGATTTTATGTTTTTTTGGACAGCAAATAGGTGTTGTGGAACTTATGATTTTGTGGGTTTTTTTCTTAACAGCATATGGGTCATTATAAGTATGACAAAACTGGTTCTTTTTGTTGATAAGGGTACATGGGTATATATACATGAGTTTATAGGTTCATTTTTTGTTTGGCCACAGTTGATTTGTATTGCACTGTTGGTTAATTCCCATGTTTCAGTTGTAAGTTAACATATTTGTTGTCCAATGTACAAGGTTAGGAAAATTGTATAAGCCCTAGTACATATGCAACAATGGATGTTTATTACCAAGTTTAATATGCAATTATCATTTACTTATTTTACCAGTTACTTGTATTTTGTCATGTACTAAGGTTTCACTTGAAACATATAACTTATTTACCATAATTAACTCTTTATTTGATCTTATGTGTTTCCATTCTAATCTGAACATATAATCATTTTAGTAATTGGAAATAAAACATATATAAACCAGCCACTTAATAACAAAATAACCAAATAACAGTAAACCCAACAACACTAAAACTATATGTGTAACAGATTTGTTTTGCAATCTTATCATATAAACCCATCAATAAGGGAAGCAAATCGGTCTGTTCATCACCAACAGCCATTTAATCTGATGGCTCATCATCAACTAACATTTCCCTCCAAAAGTAAGGTTTATAACCTTCACTATAATATTATCCAATGGATAAGGAGGTTATTATGGTAATTTAAGTTTGATTTGATTTTATAATCGTAGTGATGATGTCACTGTTAGAACACATATGTAAACGTGCAAGGGCAACATTGCCTTTTACCTTTCAGTCGTCCAAGCCACCGTTACTTTAACGGTGGTCAACGCATTCCAGAATATTCGAGTGCAATTATTGTTAAACTAGCATTTTTTGTGTATTTATGTTAAAAGTCAGGGCACTTGAGTGCAATTCGCTCAAAAATAAATTTAATCAAAATTTCTTTAATTTTTTATTCAATTCAATTTTCTTTTAATTTTATAATGTTTTCTTTCTATTAATTTTCTTTTCTAAGAAGCAATCTTTTCTAAGAAGCAACCTTAACGAGTCACGTTATCATATGTCAGCCCACATATGTCTTCTTTTTCTTCCTTTTTTTTTCCTTATTCTACCATAAATAAGGTTGATGTTGTTTTCTATTTCTACTCTATATTATTCACATTAGTCTCAACACTTTATACATGATTTTAATGACAATAAATATTGATAAAGTTTTCTACCATTGTCCTATTATGTTGAATCTTTGTAACTTGCAGATCCCGTGTAGTTTGCTTAAACTTTTTCGGCTTGAAGCTATGTGGATGAGCCATAAGGAGTTTGATGGAATGGTTAAAAACACTTGGAAATTGAGGAATGACAGTTTCTATCTAAAGTCCAATTGTTTGCTGATAACTTGAGAGCTTGGAACAGTTAGAGTTTTGGGTGTATTTTCAAAATGAAGAGAAGATTGCTGGCTAGGCTACAAGGAATCCAGAAAAGCCTTTGCTATAATTTCAACCCGAGTCTGGTCTCCTTTGAGGCTGTTCTTATTAGAGATTACAACGACATCATTGCTCAAGAGGAGTTGTTTTGGCTCCAGAAATCTAGAAATACTTGGCTTAAATATGGGGATCGAAACACAAAGTTTTTCCACTTATCTACTATGATCCGCAGAAGATACAACAAGCTTGAAGGGCTTAAGGATGTGTAGGGTGTCTGGACTGAAGACAAAGTTAAGATGAGAAGTATCGCTATTGAGTATTTCCAGAGTTTATTTACTAGCAAGGTCAGTAGTGTTGATTACTTTTCATTACCAATCTTGTCCCCTGCAATTTGTGAGGATGGCAGAAAGAATATGTGTAATGGTGTTACTTTGGAGGATGTCATGTCTTGTTTGTTTGACATAGGAGGACTGAAAGCCTCTGGCCCCGATTGTTTTTCGGCTCCATTCTTTCAGAATCAGTGGTCTCTATGTAGCACTGACTTGTATATGCTGGTTTTGGACAGTTGTTTGCAGGGCTCTTTTTCGGTGGAGCTTAATCAAACGCTTATCACTCTTATTCCCAAGAGTCCTAGTCCCATGGATATGTCTAGCTTTAGGCCCATTAATTTATGTAACACTTCTTACAAAGTTATTAGCAAGATTATTGTTTCCAGACTAAGAGGTTTATTGACTGACTTGATTCGGCCTAATCAAGTGGCGTTTATTCCTGTTAAGCAAATCCAGGATAATATTGTGGTGGCTCAAGAGGTTCTTCATAAGTTCAGATTTGCTAAGAGTATGAGAGGGCTTATTGCTTGGAAGATTGATCTTGCTAAAGCGTATGACAAGCTTTAGTAGGACTTCATTGAGAAGGTCTTATTGGATGTGGGTTTGTGCAGTAATCTGATTACCTTGATTATGTTTTTTGTCAAAAGTGTGAGTTATAGAGTAGTTCTTAATGGTGAGACCTCTGAATCCTTTGTCCCTGGTTGTGGGATCAGACATGGTGATCCCATTTCTCCCTATCTGTTTGTGCTTTGTATAGGGAAACTTTCCCATCTTATTATTGACAAAGTTGAAAAGGGTCTTTAGAAAGCTGTTCGAATTGCTAGAGGGGGTCCAGCTGTTTCTCACCTCTTTTTTTGCAGATGATCTCATCTTGTTTGGTCAGGCCTCTCTCCAGCAGGCTGAGACTATGCGTAGCTGTCTGGATATTTTCTGTGATATCTCTAGGCAACAAGTTAGCTTCTCAAAATCCAAAGTCTTTTGTTCAAAGAATGTTAGAGTCTGCGGTTCTCCTCTTACTGATAACCTGGGCAAGTATCTTAGTGTCCCTTTACTGCATGATGAAGTGAATAAAAACACTTTTCGTGAGATTCTAGAAAAGGTCCAAAAGAGACTCGCTTCCTGGAAGAGTTCTACTCTCTCTTTGGCTGGTAGGATCACCTTAATTAAAGCTGTTACCTCTATTATTTCTGTTTATGCCATGCAGTCTACTAAACTCCCTAATGATCTTTGTTGTAAGCTTGATAGAGTTAATAGAGAGTTCCTCTGGGGGTATAGTGCGGAGAAAAGCTCTGTTCATCTAGTGAATTGGGCTACGGTATGTAAACCTAAGATCTTAGTTGATCTTGGCATTAAGAGTATGAAGTTAGTGAATCAATCTCTTTTGGCTAAGTCTGGATAGAGAATTTGCAAGGGGAGGATACTGTATGGAGCCAGCTGCTAAAAGGTAAACACCTTAATCATTTTCCTCTTTTGAAAACTGTTGAGCATAGTACCAGTGTGTGTTCCCATATCTGGAAAGGCATCAAATTTGGTGCTAAATTGATCTCTAAGGGTAGCAAATAGAGAGTTAGTGATGATAGTGATATTCTATTTTAGACTGATAACTGGATTCATGATTTTGGTCCGCTTGTAAATTTTTCTAAGATTTATTTGAATGAGTCTCTATTGCTTGATAAGGTGAAGGTGTATATGAAGAATGCTAATTGGGATATTAATAAACTTTCTGGTATTCTTCCCTGGAATGTGGTTTATAAAATTGCTAGTTTGCATATGGGTAGCGGCACTGATAGATTGATCTGGGGCGGGTCTTCTAAGGGTGAGTTTTCCATAAAGACTACGTATGGTGTTAGGATGGATTGCGAGGATACTCTTTGGTAATGGAGGTTTATTTGGAACCTGAAGTTGCCTCCTAAGATTCTGGCCTTCTTATGGACTTTACTTCATGGAAAACTACTTACTAATTTGCAGCGTGTAACTAGAGGTCTAACCAGGGATCCATCCTGTCCTCGGCGCCATCTTGGTGATGAAAGTATAGAACATCTTATTCATGATTGTCGAGTTTTTATGGATGTTTGGGTTAATGCTTGTGCAGATTTCTCTAAAACTGTTGACCCCTTAATAAACTTTAATGATTGGATGAGAGGTAATCTTAATAACTCTTCTTTGGTTTGTGGTGGAATCCTTTGTTTTGTTGTTTTTGCCTATTCTGTTGGTACTTATGAAAGTGGAGGTGCTCGAGCATTTTTTATACCACTTTTGTGTTCCTATTAATCCCCATTTGTTGATTGAGAAGTGTGATGGAAATATATCTAAGGTAGCTAGTGTCAGGTTTATTTCTTAGTGGGCCTCCTATGCTTGGTTGTGTCAAAATTAATGTGGATGGTAGTATGAGAACTTGTAATAACTCTATCTCTGCAGCTGGAGTGATGAGAAGCTATGAAAAGTGTTGGTTAGGTGGTTTCGTTTTGAAGATTGGTGTGGGCTATATCCTTGAAGCAGAACTTTGGGGATTGCTGGAAGGTTTAAAAATTAGATGGAATGCTGGGTATAGGGAGATTATGGTTGAATCTGATTCCCTTGAAGCTATCAATTTGGTGGTTAAAAGAGTTGGTGCGAATCACCCGCTGTTTTATCTTGTTCAGGAGATCAAGATGCTAAGTAATGTGGAGTGAAACTGTTCTATTTGCCATATTTTCAGAGAAGCTAATAGGCTTGCTGATAGCCTTGATGGTGTGGGGCATGATATGAATTAATTTTTTTGGGGTTCCCCCTTCTTTTATGTGAGTGTCCATCAGCTGGTACTGGAGGTGTTGATCACCTCCAAGATCGATCAACGGAGGTGTGTGAGTGGCCATCAGCTGGTACTGGAGGTGTTGATCACCTCCAACATCGATCAATGGATCCAATCAAGCAATGGCTGTGGCATCAAGAGCAGAAGAGAAAGCATAAGCTTACCTGCAGGCAGCTGACTTCGATGTTGATTAGAGACTTAAGAGTCATGATTTTGGTGTGTTATATTCACACAAAATGCTTGACTATTTCCAAGAAATAACCACAGCTTAATCAACCGGAGATTAATAAGCACTGTTCCGTATCTTATAAAAAGTAAATCTTATTAAATCATCCAAAATGTGAAAGACGACTTTAGCTTTCTCTTTTGTCAATTGTAGGGCCCAAAAAGTGACAGGCAGTGCATAAAGTGATCCAAATAAAAATTAATTAATCAAGAGCCCCAGAAGAAGAAAGCCAATAATTATCTAAAATAAAGAAATGAATATTAATTGACGATCTTGGATGTTATAGGAATCAGTTAATTTCTTTCTTGATTCTCTCTCCTTCGACTGCAGTAGTTGAAAAAACTGAAGAAATAGATAAAATATTAATGGACACTACTCCAGTTTTAATATTGTCGAGGTAAAAATACACGAAAATAGTAAAATTATTAAGGAAAAACAAGTTCCTATGAAATTTCATATATAAAAATCTGACTCGAAAGAAGGATTCCTTGTGATTGCATTTTCCCTTGGAGCATTGCATCTAAAACACTTGATACGGCTACCAAAGTTGTGCTCATTGTATCAGGACCTGTTCCAATTAGTTTGCGGTCGCAATTAATTTTTGAGCTTTAAAATTATTCAATTATGAATTTTATTTTAAATAAATAATATTAATTTTAATTTTTTTTAATATTTTATTATTAATTTAAAATTAATTATATTTATTTTATAATTTAATTATTTTTAAGTATTTTTAAAAAAAGTTAAATTTTTATAACTCATATCAATTTATTATTGAACTATCCAAATAGGTAAAGTTGTATAAACTTAAAAGATTGAATGGTAAAAATATCATTCTAATTTAATAATTTAATAAAAAAGAATAAAATGATCTATTTATATTTTATGTCAAATTTAATCATTAAAATTTTAATTATACAAACAAATTGATATATATACTATTAATCAAACTTAGTGCAAATCCAGTCGCCAGATTTCCTTCCAGAGCTGTCACTGCCGAATCCAAAATCTCTTATATTTGGCATGTCACTGCCGGGTTCGTCCTTGGATGCACCGCACTTGAAACAGCTGGAGCGGCTGGCGAAGTTGTGGTCTGTACAGTTCAAGCAGTACCAGTCACCAGGCCTAACATCAGGGCCGGCTATGCCGCTTATCCGGCCACCAAAACTTCCTTTGTGATAACCTGTCCTTGGCTCCCCACAGCGTTGGCACGAGACCCTTCTTTGAAAATTCAATTGGTGGCATAATACGCAGTTCCAATCTCCTGGTGTTAAATTCTTCTCTTCACATGAAAAGAGAGAGTGTGCTATCTAGATAATAAATACAATAAGAGTTTCGAATTCCCAACAGTTATTTAAGTAATAACAACAATAAAAAAATTTCTGGAGAATTGCGGCAACTAGTAAGATAAATATATACAAAATGGTTGGCATTTATACCTTATTCTCCTCCCCTTGATCAGATTGCGTGAATGTATTCTTACGTTTCCTCAAAATGTTTGGTACTTGTTGAACCTCATCAGAGTGACTTCTGCTAGGTACAAAATCCTTGTTGGGAGTATCTGATGGTTCACATGTATTGCTGAGTGGTGATGGATTTGTATCCTCTGCATTACCAATCTGAGCAATTCGAGTATTTGATGGATGAACTTGTCCTTGATCATCAGATTGTGCAAATGTACTCCTCAATGTGTTTGGTATTTGTTGGACATCATTAGAATGCTGACTGCTGCTAGGTTCAACATCACATATATTGCTGAGTTGTAATGTCTTTGTATCCTCTACATTACCAATCTGATCAGTTGGTCTGCTTCCCACAGTCACTCCCAGGCCAGTCTTGTTGTACAAAATATGTATTAGGTATATTTTTATTATCTTTATGTTTATTAAATAATATAATAAGGGAAAAGGTAAATATATGCAAAAAGGTTGGCACTTATACCTCATTCTCTTCCCCTTGATCAGATTGCGTGAATGTATTCCTGCATTTCGTCAGTATGTTTGGTACTTGTTGAACCTCATCAGAGTGACTGCTGCTAGGTATAAAATCCTTGTTGGGAGTATCCGATGGTTTAGCGTCACATATATTGCTGAGTTGTGATGGATTTGTATCTCCTGAATCACCAGTCTGAGCAATTGGAATATTTGATGAATCAACTTGACCTTGATCATCAGATTGTGCAGATGTATTCCTGCGCTTCCTCAATGTGTTCGGTACTTGTTGAACCTCATTAGAGTGACGGCTGCTAGGTTCAACATCACATATATTGCTGAGTTGTGATGTCTTTGTATCCTCGACATCACCAATCTGATCAGTTGGAGTATCCGGTGGATCAACTTGAATATCGTTGAGCTGTAATTGGTCTGTATGTTCTACTTCAACAATTTGATCATTTGGAGAATTGGTTGAAGTATTCGATGAAGTATTTGAAACCCCTTTACAGTTTTTAAAAGCAAACAGTACAGAAATTATAGCATAAGCTAGTGGAAACACAGATGCACTGTAATTGGTGTTGACACCTAATAGTGTCCTAATCAAGCAAAAACCTGAAACGATCAGCTGGAGACAAGAGAAGACAATCTCTACTATAATATCTTTCTGACCAGCTTCTAATTTGATTCTTGAATATCTCTTGACGACAAAATAAGCGTACATGATTATCAAAGAGTTGCATGCTGATAAAATAAACGAGGCTAGAAGAAAAACCCAGTGGTTTCCTCCCAATAGATCAAGTACAAATGATATTACCTCCAACAAAAGAAATATCAAGGCACGTCGACAATCCTCATTTCTACAACCCTATAGTAAGAGTGAAAAAGTATATGATAACATGAGAATTTATAAAAATCAAGAGAGAAAGTGAGACAGTAAGGTACCTGAAATCATTGAAATTTTTTTGAGCATGCAATCAGTTAGATCAACTTACCTTGTAGATGAACGAGTAGATTGGAGGGGCAATCAAACAGCATATATCCCTCAAGATATCATTCCTTGTGTAGCGACGAGCTCCCAAGTCCATCCCTCTTGATTGGCAAACACACGGCCTCTCTAGCCTTGATTGATCTGAAGTAAAGAAACTTAAGTATCAGAAACAATGATTATATACAAATTCCAAGTAGTAATTAAGCATAAATTGACCCCAAGTAAACGCCACATTTCCAGGCAATTTCAGTTCTCATATTATTAGCATTATAATGAAAGTGCAAACAACTAATCAATGGGAAAAGGGCCCCTTAATTATGTGATTGCTAGTTTACCGGGAAAGTTAAATATAAAGAGCAAGTGGGGCTAGAAGGTATCAACTTTAGCTTTCTCTTTTGGCATTTGGAGGGAAAAAGGTGAAAGGTAGTAAGTAAATATAGTCATCTTCTTTTTCTAGGAATAATCACGAAGATCCTGCTTAGTATTCTAATACGACTACAGTGTTAGAGAATTAACTTGTAAAGTTAGAGAATATGAGAATGAATCTTAATTAAAAATATAAAAGACAAAGAGAAGAGTATAAATAACAGACCACATCATTTAGATTGATTTTCATGTTTAATTTTTTATGTTGTGACTTGTGTAGCTTTACATAACCTTTTAAAATTCTAGCCAGCCTCGTTATCAATTTATCAATTTTTTCAGTAGGAATTAACTTGACAAGTGTATTGAAATTTGTGGCTCGAAGTAGTACTTAACATTACCCAGGAACTATAGTAGATTCAACACGGTTATTCAACAAGGTTATTTCCTGGTCAAAGATAGAAGAAGAAAAGTAGGGTATGGAAATGGATGGAAAAAGTGAAAAGATCAAAGGGAAAGAAAATTTATGCTAATTTTGTTTCTAAGAAATTGCCAAGAAAGATCAGAATAGACAACCCCATTAGGGCCATTTTGAATAAATTCTAGTCGAATGGAAAAAGTAAATAGTAAATGGACTTTTTTTTTTTTTTTTTTTGAGAAGACTTATATAGTAAATGGACATAGATGCAAAGGAACATAATAAACTTTTAACCCGGCTACATGTTACTTTATTAATGTTAAAAATGTTCTTTAAAAAAAAAAAAGGTTTAGTAAAAATTTGTTGTGAATAATAAGATGAGTCCTGATCAAACCAGGCAAAACCCAAGAGGAAGAAGATTTTGACACGTTGAAAACAAAGAATACAAAAGAAAATGTAAACAAGAAGCAATTAATGAATTGTACAAATTAATATTATGAGTAATGTTAGATTTGTGAAATAAGCTAAAAGCTTAAGAGAACATAAATGGAAGAGAGATCATAAATTTTTCTCTGGATTCATTTGATTCATTGATAGACTAACTTACTACAATTCTTTACATAATTGATTAACTGATCCTTTTACATCATGTCTCTTTACTATGACCCTCTAGACCTTTGAGAGAAGCTCAACATTGTAGTAGCAGTATCATTGATGATCCAGCTAATCCAAGCTCGAGAACTGAAGTCTGTAGTACTACTGCATTAAACTCTTGTACTGCTACCTCACCATACCAATCTAGTATGGCTTATATTAGTTCTACAATTAGGCCTAATCAAGCTGATCATAATCACTATAAATTCAAGTGTTAACCAGTTTGATCAATGTTGTTAAAAGTCTGGTAAGTTAGTTAGAGCCAGTGGTAGTCAAATGGTTAGTTTGTTAGAAGAATAGTGGCCTGGCAATGCCAATTGTGTGAGTTAGTTAGAACTTGTTAGTAGCCGAACTTGGCTGATTTGTGTTGATATATATTGTATGAAGATCAATTGTAAATCTTATCAATCAAATTCAATAATTCTTCTTCTTCTTCAAGCTCACTTAAGCTTCATTAATGGCTGATCAAAGTTAGTTTTCAGCTTCTCTTTGAGACCTTCATGAAACAGTTTGTGTAACCTCTTTTAATCTTGCTTGCACTGCAAGCTATCCCATCCAATCTTGCATTTTCACATGGTATCGGAGCTTCTGACTTGTGTTTATGGCTGTCGCTCGTGAAACTAGTTCTTCTACCTCTCAGTTCCATATAAACGTGTTCATCAAACACAGCCTTAACAGATTACTCCTCCCTTGCAAGATGCTTAAACTCAAACATACCTATGAAACTTGATAAAATATTGGAAAACTCAAGTGCTTTCAGCGATTCGAGCTTTAGATCTCGAAGATTACATCTCCAAAATAGCTGTTGTTCCTTCAAGATTCATCGAAGTACACACGCATGATGCAGAAGAAGGATCCATGATTCAACATCAGCCAAATCCAATGTTTGTAGTCTGGAAAACGTCAGACCAGATATTACTTTGCTGGCTGCTTGGCACATTCACTTCAGAAGTTCTTGGCCAGGTAACTCGGTGCAACACTTCTCTTAAGATGTGGACAAAGATTGAAAATGTTTATTCACAACAATCTATGGTAAAAATACTTTAATTGAGGCAACAATTAATGACTTTGTGCTGAAAATAAAAAATATTAGGGATTCTTTGTTGGTTGCTGAAGAAAAAGTAAGTGAGAGAGATCTTTTGATGAGTATGTTGAGTGGAGTAGGGCACGATTATGACCCTGTTGTGGTGTTGATTTCTTCACAAAATACAACAGTGACTCTTGAAGATGCACATTTTCTGTTTCTTATGCATGAACAACGCATAACAAACTTGAACACACACAATCCATCTGCACATTTTGCTTCTAGCAATACCAACTATAACAACAAAACCAATGGAGGAATAGAGGAGGAAATTTTGAAGGCATTTACAGAGGATACAAGCTAAGAGGCGGATGAGATGGCAGGTATCCAAGCTAATCTAACCAACGTATTCACTGTCAACTTTGCTCAACGGCAAGTCATGGCACTACAAAAAAAAAGTCCATCTACTACGGCTTATCTACTACGGGCAAAGGGGGCCCGTTTTTAATAATTATATCTACTACGAGCTTTTAAAGGCCCGTTGTAGATAATTTGTTAACCACTACGGGCATTTGAAGCCCGTAGTGAAAAATGTCTTCCACTACGGGCCCAAGGCGCGACTGTAGTGGATATTTAAATATCCACTACGGGCCTTTAAAGCCCGTAGTGGATAATTGTTTTACTACTACGGGCAGCATGGGTCCGTAATGGATAAACCCATCCACTACGGGCCTGAAAATGCCCGTAGTGGATAATTTGTTAACCACTACGGGCATTAGTAGCCCGTAGTAAGAAACATCTTCCACTACGGGCCCAGGGCGCGCCCGTAGTGGATATTTAATTATCCACTACGGGCATTTAAAGGCCCGTAGTAGATAAATTGTTAACCACTACGGGCATTTTTGGGCCTGTAGTGGATAAACCCATCCACTACGGGCACAAAAATGCCCGTAGTGGATATTAGACTCTTTTTACCCTTTCGTTCCATAATTCCTAGCTTTGTACATTTTATTTTTTTTTCTCCTTCCCACCGCCGCTCCCCTCTCATCCATCCCTTTCACAGCCTTCCTGCCCCCAGCGCCACTGCCCCGCAACAGCCCCGATCACACAGCCCCAGCATCTCGTCGCCAAGCTCGCTCGCACAGCTATGCCCAGCTCGCTGGAACAGCCGCGCCCAGCTTGCTCGCACAGCCCCAGCCGCCCACCGCGCACTGCCCCTGCGCCCCACCCTAGCTCCAGCCCACAGCCTCTGAGCCCAGCCAATGGCACAGCCGCCAGCGCGAACCGCGCACAGCCCCAGCGCGCCCTCCTCGCATAGCCCCTATATCTCGCCCACCTCCGCAGCCCCAGCCCCTCGCTCGCACAGCTGCCTCGCACATGTAATACTTGTCACATATAAATCTTCTTTTGACTTGAAAAGTTGATATGGTGCTTGATTTATGTTTCTGTGATTTATTTATGATTTTCCAATACTGGGGATTTATTTGTGATCATTTTCTTTTCTCGGTATGTGTGATTATGGCTTGGAGAATTTTGGTCTTTTAAGTTGTAAAGATTTAATTTTTTTTATAATCAACCAGGCAGGCTCCTTTTGTTCTTAAAGATATACGGCATATGAGTAAGAATCAGTGCATATTAATTCTAATGGATAAGGCATATGTAACTCCATGATTCTAATGTTGACAATGTAGTCCATTCACTTAAGCCCTGCCAACAGCAAATTCTAGAGTATTTGACAAAATGTTTATATTATGAGATGCTTTTTTCACTCCAAAATAAGGAATATATTATCAGAGAATATTGAATATCATATGTTTATAATCTATTACACAATATATTGAAATAATTTATATGACTCAACTTACCATGTACTGCTACTGCACTTTGTCTCCATTATTATTCTGTGAAAATTTCCAGAGTACTAAATTTGCAGTCCTCAAAAAGTAATAGATTAAAGAATCATAAAACAATCAACAACCTGTTAGTTTTAAAGACTTGCGTGTAGATGTTTATAAATAGAAATTATCAAAATATTGCCCAGAAGAACTGCATACATGCGTTAGAGTTTGAGGGCTTGTTTTAAATGTATCAATATACCAGGAACTTAAGATTAATAACAAAAGATGATGGCTTGTTTCATGGAAGAAAAAGGCCAACACAACAGTACTATAACCCCAGCCATAAGATTGAAACAACAAACTCAGACTTGCATAAACTAGATTATTTAAACTACTCTGTCTTATTAGTGGTTAATTAGAGGGTACTTCTTCCATAAGAAAAAACTGTAAAGGGGGCAGGAAATTAAAAAAAAAAAAAATACACAGAACTAGCCATGAACATTCTCACACTAAGTTCCAAGTTTGATTCTTGCCCATCAACAGAAGGTTACAATAATAATTTGAAATGAATGCTATCTATATTAAAAATGAGAAATAAATTTATTAATCATGAAAAATACAAAAACAACAAACCCCAGCTGAGTTGGTTTTCTATTAATTCCAAATTTTAGTATAGCAACCATGTAAATCTGTAGTGACATAACTCCATATCCCAAAGACTGAAAAAAAAAAAAAAAATGAATTTGAAAGAAAATCATAGAAAGCAATCAAAATCCTACAATAGCAATCAAAATCCTTCGTTTCTTCAAACCATTATGCTACTTTATAATATGTCTGTGATTTCACTTAATTAGATGCCTCTGTATGACTACTTGTTCGATTGATTATTGAGATCATAAGTGCTTGGAAAACAACAAGAAGCATGTGCTAGCTTGTTAGGTAATCTTTTGGTTTTCTAACTTTAACATATCAAGCTCCAGGATCCTTTAGGACAATAAATAAACTGTTTTACTTGAAAAGTTCATATGGTGCTGTAATTAAATCTTCATTATTTAACTTTTAGAATAAGAGAATTAATAATAAATTAGTGAGTTTAAATTCCAAATTTATATTAATAAATTAAGTTGAAGTTATTTTCATTATAATGAAAAAAAATAAATGTTCTACTATATATATATTGATTGTTGTCAATCTCTATTATCATTTTTCTCAAGCTATATAATGGTCGTGTTTGTCATTTCTTAAATTTTTTTTAATTATTGCAGTGAGTTATGCATTCAAATGGATAAGAAATGGTTACAATTTTCGATGTTATTTCCTTAAACTCATTGAATATATAGATTTAGGACTGTTGAATTCAAATAATGACATAGTTTGGTTTTTCAATTTTTTTTTTCATTTTCAAATTTAGAGTAAGCCAAGAATATTTAGATGGTGCCAGAAACTTTGTTGAGGCTGCACAAAGACATTCAAGAAATCCTAATATAATTCCTTGCCCTTGCATAAAATGCATAAACCACAGATGGCATCCGAGTAAGATAGTTTATGAGCATTTGATCATTTATGGGATGGATCCTACATACACTAATTGGGTCTTTCATGGGGAAAATTCAATTAGTTCCACCCCCATTGAAAATAGATCAACTGTATTTATAATGTATAACGATGCAGACATAGGATATCATGATAATATTGAACCGGATGTGGAGATAGAAGATGAAGACCTCACTCATATTGTAGAAGATGTTGATATTCCGTTGTATGACGGTTGCTCAAAATACACAAAGTTATATGTTATTGTTGTTTTATATAAACATAAAGCTACACATGGTTTATCCGATAAGGGTTTTGATGAACTTTTGGGTATCCTTCGAGACATGTTACCTCAAGATAATATACTGCCGGATTCATTATACTCCATAAAAAAGTTGCTTAAAGTATTTGATTTGGGGTATGAAAAAATCCACGCATGCATAAATGATTGTTGTTTGTTTAGAAAGGAGTTGGAGCATCATGAAGAATATCCAAAATGTGGCACTTCTCGATAGAAAGTAAATAAAAGTACCAAACACATCTACAAAGGAGTGGCCGCAAAAGTACTTAGATACTTTCCAATTATACCAAAGTTTAGGAGAATGTTTAGATCACCTAAAATGGAGAACGACTTGACATGGCATTCTACTCATACAAGTCAAGATGGAAAGATGCGCCACCCTGTTGATTCGGAAGCATGGAAGACTATAGATGACCCATGGCCATCTTTTGAATCAGATTCATGCAACTTGAGGCTTGGTTTAGCTGCAGATAGATTTAATCCCTACAAAAACCTAAGCTCTATATATAGTTGTTGGCCAGTGATGCTAGTTACATACAATCTACCCCTATGGAAATGTATGGCTAAAGAAAATTTAATGCTAACATTATTGATTCTAGGAAAGAAGCAGTCTGGGAATGATATTGATGTGTACTTACAGCCACTTATAGAAGATTTGAATAAGTTATGGCATGCAGGAGTAGAAGTTCATGATTCGTCTACTAATTCCTCCTTCAACTTAAAGGCTATTTTGATGTGGACCATAAATGACTTTCCTGCATATGGAAACCTGGCAGGATGTTGTGTGAAAGGTCAGTATGCTTGCCTCGTATATGGGTTGAACGTATCTTCTGAGAGATTGAAATTCAGTAATAAGAATGTGTATATGGGCCATCGTCGATTTCTTCCAATGAATCATACATTTCGAAAAAATAAAATATGGTTCAATGGGAAAAAGGAAATGGATGAGCCGCCTACTATTCTTGATGGCAAACAAGTTCGAGTTACATGTGCGGAAGTTGAAGGAAAAGCAACAAACAAAAAGAGTAAGAGAAAGTGTCATCCTATTGGAAGAAAAGTTCAATATTCTTTGAACTCCCATACTGGGAGGTAACTTTTTAATTTCAACTTTATTCTAATTTCTATTCATATATATATATTAAAATTAATTTCTATATTTAATATGCAGGATCTATCATTGCGTCATAACTTAGATATGATGCATATTGAAAAGAATATCTGTGAAAGTCTTCTTGGAACAATATTGAACATTAATGGAAAAACAAAATA
This sequence comes from Xanthoceras sorbifolium, assembly GCA_003430845.1. Lineage (NCBI taxonomy): Eukaryota > Viridiplantae > Streptophyta > Magnoliopsida > Sapindales > Sapindaceae > Xanthoceras > Xanthoceras sorbifolium. The sequence continues at coordinate 6,649,357 of CM010615.1, forward strand.
TGGTGTTAACTCTCGTAAAGATTTACAAGATCTTGGGATTAGGCATGAGCTGCACATCAAAGAGTGTGGAGATAAACTTTACTTACCTGCAGCACCACACACTTTATCAAGGGCAAACAAATAACTATTTTGTCATCGGTTGTTAAATTTGAAGATGCCTGATGGTTATTGCTCAAACATTTCAAACTGTATCTCATTGAATGATGCAAAGATTGTTGGCCTGAAGTCTCATGACTGTCATGTTATGATGCAACAATTATTATCAGTAGATATACGTGGTCTCTTGCCTAAAGGTCCAAGAATTGCCATATTTCGGTTATGCTCATTTTTTAATGACATCTGTCAAAGAGTGCTTGATAAAAGTAAGTTAGACTCATTAGAGGATGAAATGGCAATTACTATGTGCATGCTTGAACGGTATTTCCCTCCTTCTTTCTTTGACATTATGGTACATCTTACAATTCATTTAACAAGGGAATCTCGAATGTGTGGACCAGTGCAATATCGTTGGATGTACCCTTTTGAAAGGTATTTTCACACATGATTTATGATATTCAAAATTAATTATAGTCTAGTTTTTTAAACTTTATTTTATGTATTCATTTTATAAGTATATGAAGGTACTAAAAGGATATGTAAGAAATCATGCACGACCCGAGGGATGCATAGCTGAATGCTATCTAGCAGACGAATGCATGCAATTTTGTAATACGTATATACCACAAGCGGCAGATATAGGTGATAAGCATAATAGAAATGAGGATTTGGTGTATGGAAATGTAGTGGAAGGGCATCCTATTTCTGCAGGGACGGTTATGACGATGACTTTTAATATGCTATGCATTGCACATCGATATATATTGTTTAACAGTGCAGAGGTGGAACCGTACGTAAAGTAAGTAGTATTAATAAATTTATACATAAATTATAACTTACATAAAAATTTTAAATATGCACTTATTAGTGAAGATATTGTGAATAACTATCCTATTAGCTTGCATCTTCAAGAACTTCAACATTTAGATGCAAGCCTTGGAAGTCGACCCATGTTACTGTAAAAGAAACATACAACTGGTTTTGCAACATGGTTTAAAGCTAAGGTGGGTGGATATACTCTAATGATACATCAATCGTATTCTCACTTGACATTTTATATTATTGATGATCTTACTTACAATATCTTCAAAATAGGTCATTGTTGAAGCAGATCGGTTGACTACATCAGTCAACTTGAAGTGGCTTGCATTTAGACCAACGATGCAAGCAATGTCATATACAAGCTATGTTGTGAATGAGAAACGATATCGCACAAAAGATAGTGAGAAATCTACTCAAGATAGTGGTGTTTCCATTGAAGCCGAAACTGTTTGCACTATTACTGGAAGAGACAGTTCACAAGTTACCAAAAAGATGGTTTACTATAGTGTTTTAAGGAAAATTCTTCTTGTAGACTATAATCAATTTCGTGTTCCGTTATTCAAATGTGATTGGGTGAGCGAAAATGATGTTAAAGTTGAAGACGGATTCACATTAGTTAATCTTCATCCACGTGTAAATAAATATGATAGAGATCCCTTTATTTTAGCTTCACAAGCAACACAAGTATTTTACTCTAGGGAAACCGATACATCTAATTGGTATGTTGTACTAAAAGCACCTCTAAGAGATTTTCATGATTTAGAAAAATTTGATGAGCATGCTTACAAGACATCAGCACCATTAGATGTATCTCAACTTGATTCTAGTATGGATGATAATGAAGATTATGCTCGAATTGATTGTGAGGACATGGTTGTACAAATCTAGTGTTACAGGTTGTTATGTTATTGTAATTAGTAATCTTTGTTGTTTTTGTTATTCTATTTTAGAATATCGATATAGTCACATCCATTCGATATTTGTGGGTAGTTGTATTTGATTTCAAATCTATGTATTTATGTAAGCATGCATATACAAAGGTTTGTAAATGTTTGTAATAGTTAAATTATATGAATGATTTTCTAAAAGTTTATGTTGTTTAAAAATATGAAATTTTATTATGGATCGAATTGTTATTTACTTATTGATTTTGATAAACCGATTTGGAAAGTCGCATCAAATGGAAGGATGCGCAAAATGGTTGGGAATGATTTTTGAAGTGTGTACTTTTGTAGAGTTTTGTGAATTTATTGAAACAGGTTTGGAAAATCAGAAAAACAGAGGAAACTCTGCCAAAATTTTTGTAGCATTTGAATTAAACGTTTTCCAAATATAAAATACAGTTTTAAAGTTTAAAATTTTAGTTAAAGTTAAGAAATTACAGTAAAGTATAGTGCTCCCTAATTCGGTCCGAGCGAGTCGGGTTAGGGGGTGTTACAGATATGTTGCCTTATTATTTATAACCTTATTATATTATTATCATATTTCAGATGTCAACTGAAGGTCCTAGTGATACCCTATCTTCAAGTAGTAAAAGAAATGGAAGGGGACCAAACCAAATAAATTTTAATAAAATTGCAAAAGCCAAAGAAGTTGGTGTTACTTTTAATGAGTTAGGACAACCACTTGGAGACTCTTCTATAGCATTAAGTACGTGTATTGGAACAATTACTACTCAAATGATTCCAATAACGTACTCAAGTTGGCCAGAGGTACCAGATGTAGTGAAAAACAGTGTATGGGAGACCATGAAGGTATGAATACAATATTTTATTTTTATTTTTCCTTTGAAATTATATTTATATATGTTTATCATGTTTTCTTTATATGAAATTTTTACATGTAGGCAAGGTTTGGTTTGGATGATGTTGGCAAAAGTAACGTATTTAATTCAATGAATACTTATTGGAGACAATACAAAAGTCGACTAACAAAACGAATTAGAGAACTTTCTTCCGGTCCTGAAGCTGGTAGAATGATCCAATTATTGAAGCCAACTAGCATAATTGATGAAGATTGGAGCCAATTTGTCTCAAATCGCTTGTCCTCAGAGCTTGATGTAAGTGTACTTTAATAATTCTAGCCAAACATATTGTCATATATATGGTTCTGCTTATACTTTTATATTATTGTAGATAATCAGTAGCAAATATTCTGACTTGTTTTAACGTAACAGTCTTGGCACGATTACGTGAAGATTTGGTAAGAATTTAACGTAACAGTCTTATTTTATTTTTAAAACTATCTGGTTTGTTTAGTCCATCTCAATTTAGCCCGTATTATTCACGAACACTTTAAATTTATTAATAATGTAGAGGGCTAAAAAATCTGTTGAAAGTGGAGACTTAGAAGATACAGAGGTTGATAGGGTGGAAACTTGGATTGCTGGCCACAAACACAAAGATGGGACGCCAGTGACAGAAGAGGCCGGAGAAATAATTGTATGTGACAGTAATTAATATATATATATATATATATATATATATATATAAAGATACACACACACACACACACACACACACACACACATCAATTAACATATAAATAGATATATTTTTTTATGTGTTTTTAATTCTTAATACTTTGCATGACGTATAGAAACAATTGGAGAAAATTTCTGGAAATCAAGCAACATCGATTTCAGATGATGCTGTATCTCAAGTTTTAGGGAAAGAGCATCGAGGTCGAGTTAGAGGACTTGGTGGTGGCATAACACCAATAAGAGTAAATGCATCTGTGGTTGGTAAACAAACTACAATACAACTTCGTAAAGAGATGAAAAAATAAAATAAAAGACATGAAGATGAGATGAAAAGACAACAAGATGAGATGAACGCTGTTAAGCAACAACTTAAAGACTTGCAAAGTTTTGTATTCAATATGCAGGTAACGTGTTATAAAAAATCTATAATATTAGATTAATTTATAATGATAATTCAATTGATTTTAATTACTTTTTACTTTCAGACAAATGATAGAGGACATAGTGCAGGAAGAGGTCATTCTCATAGTATGCATAAGGTACATAACATAAAAATCCAATAATATATAGTATTTTTGTCTTCTTTAAAACTTTATAAGTTTATAAAGTTTCAATATCTATTGAAATTCAATGTCTATTGAAATTTTATATTTTGTTTTTGAAGCTACAATATTCAAGTACCTCAATTTTATCTGGAGGTAATAAATGTCTGAATATCGCTGGAATTTCTACAAAGGTAAATTTGAATAAACTTTATTAATTAATAAATTAAATATTGTCTTCAGATTTATTGACCTTTAATCACTTTTAATTTTATATGCAAATGTTAGTCATTTTCTCAGGCATCTACAAGTCATATGGATGGTTCAAGTGAAAAGGGAAAATAATGCAAATTATTACATTGGATGGGCAATGGAGAGGTAGTAGCCGAAGCTGAAGTTGATTGCACGGATCCACAGGCTGTGGTCCATCACATGATTCTTAGTCCAGATTGTTGGAAAGTTTCTGTGAAGAAAATTTTGGTGAGCAAGGTTCCTTTATATCGTGCTACTACTGAGTTTATGATACTTGAAAACGCACTAAACTCATATATTGATTGGCCAGCAAAATATGTTATATAGTATGTTTATTAGCACATTAAGACTTTAATGTTTTGTAATCAAGATGATATAATTATGTGTTTATATTCTTCAAATTAAGTATATTAGTTTTTATTGATTGCATTATTATTTATAATTTTTTGAATTATATGTTGTAATATTGCATAATGTTTTACAGGAAATTGAAACCAATATGAATGGTATAATAAATAAAATAGAATTTTTTTTAAAAAATTGTCAGATTATCTACTACGGGCGCCGCCCGTAGTAGAAAATATTATATTAAAAAAATCGACTACGGGCAATACCCGTAGTGGAAAATAGTTTCCACTACGGGCATTGCCGGTAGTGGAAACCTCATTTACTACGGTAACCACTACCGGCTCCGCCCGTAGTCGTTACCTTCACTATCCACTACGGCCACAGTTATAGCGGGTCTGCGCCCGTAGTGGATGCTCATCTACAGTGTTATAGAAGGTTTGATCAGCAGTTTCAAGAGCCACCTCAAGGAAATCAACAAGCTCATTTGACTTAACAATGTCAAGAAAACATCTATGATCCTGGACAACCTTCAAATTACAACAATGGTGCTTCAAATAGACAGCTGAACACTCAACAATCCTCAGCTTATTTTGTCACCCCAGAAGCTGTCAATGTTCAAGCTTGGTTTGTTGATAGTGGAGCTACAAATCATATAACAGCTGATCTCAACAACCTCTCAATCAAAAGGAATATAGAGAAAATGAGCAATTGATTGTTGGTAATAGTAAAAATTGCAAATCTCTCTTATTGGTGACACTACTTTTTCAACACATACTTCACCTAGTTACAAAATTTGCTTGAAAAATATTATGCATGCTCCTTCAGTTATAAAGAACTTGATAAGTATATCTAAGCGCATTAGAGATAACAATGCTCTTATTGAATTTGATGAGTATGGTTGTGTCATAAAGGACCGGAGAACCAAGAAGCTACTTTTACAAGGCAAATTTAGCAATGGCTTGGATCAGTTGAAACTCAATGGTGCACCAAGGTCCAGTTTCAAAAGTACAAAGTCTACAGGCTTCGATAATTACTCCAAGCATGTTGTTCACTCAAATGTACATAATGTTGTTGTTGTTGTTAATTCTGATGTGTATAGTAATAATATCAATAGTTTGTTGTCACATCTTGGACATGATACAAATCATGGATTTAATTCTCTAGTAGCTGCTAAAATAAATTTTGTGATTTGGCATGCTAACTTTTGTGATTCATGTAAAGTAGGAAAGGTGCACAAACGTCCCTTTACTAGAGCTGAAATAAGAGTTACACGTCCATTAGAAATTGTCTATAGTGACATTTGGGGTCCTGTACCTATCTTATCCATGGATGGTTTTAGATACTATATTGTGTTTGTTTATGGGTATACCAGGTTCACATGGTTGCATCCTCTTTGGTTAAAAAGTGAGGCTTTCTCTAAGTTTGTTCAATTTAAGAAAATGGTTGAGCTGCAATTCAGTTCTAAGATCAAGTGTTTCCAAGCTGACTTGGGTGGTGAGTATAAAGTATTTGTTCCTTATTTGAATGAGTGTGAGGTTGTGAGTAGATTTTCTTGTCCCTATACACATCAGCAGAATGGTATACCTGAGAGGAAGCATAGGCATGTTGTTGAGATGACTTTGACTCTTTTGGCACATGGAGGAATGCCCTTGAAGTTCTGGTTTAAAGCTTGTCAAACTGCAGTGTCTTTAATCATTAACTTACCAATACCATTGTTGAGATTCCTATCTCTATATGAGAAGTTGTATCATAGGAAGCCTAATTACTAATTCTTGAGAAGTTTTGGTTGTGCATGTTTTCCCTATCTTAGAGACTATAACAAACACAAGTTGAATTTCCATTCAAGTAAATGTATGTTCCTCGAATATAGCCTCAATCAAAAGGGTTATAGGTGTCTTCACAAGTCTGGGAAGATATACACATCAAGACGTGATTTTTAATGAGCTAGACTTCCCATACAATTAATAGCTTTGGTCACCTTCTTTGCCATCTGACTTAGGTTCCAAGCACAGACTATTGTCCTCCATATTATTTGACATGATGCAATCTGTTTCCATGCCAACATCAGCACCTCTTACACAGCAAAATGTATCAAATATTTTTGTTGATCTTCCAACTTCTTAACAACAACAACAATCACCTATTTAGTTTGGATCTCCATCAATTCTTGCTGATACTTTAGTTGCTCCACTTGATCTAGTTCCATTAGCTTCAGTGCATCAGTCCTTTATAACAAATCCATTTGCAGTCTCTCAACATCTTATGATCACACGATCAAATAATGATATTGTTAAACCTAAGTCTTATCTCTCACATTGCTCTTTTCCTTACAGTTTTCTTGCAGAATATAATTCTAAATCAGTTCAAAATGCCATGGCTGATCCTAAATGGCTGGCCGCAAGAATATCAAGCCTTACAATCTAACGACACTTGGTAGCTGGTTCCATACACACCTAACATGATTAATGTTATGGGATGTAAGTGGGTGTATAATGCAAAATACAAGCTCGATGGACCCATTTTAAAACACAAAGTTAGGCTTGTGGCAAAGGGATTCAATCAAACAGTTGGATTGGATTTCTTTAACACATATAGTCCAGTTGTTAAGACTTCAACAATAAGGATTATTCTAAGCCTAGCTGTCTTTTACAATTGGGATGTTCAGCAAATGGACATCATGAATGCTTTCTTGAATGGAGACCTCCAAGAGCAAGTTTTTATGAGCCAACCAAAAGGTTTTGTTAACACACAACACCCTCACCATGTCTGCAAGCTAGTCAAGGCTTTATATGGCCTCAAGCATGTTCCAAGAGCTTGGCTTCAAAACTCAAGGCTGCCCTACTTAGGTGGGGATTTCATAACTCCATATCTGATGTATCTCTCTTTATCAAGCATGCAGGTTCAGCTCCCATGTTCCTCCTAGTGTATATTGATGACATACTCATCACCGGTGGGGATCCTACTTAAATCAAGCAGGTCATCACTCAGCTAAATCAAACTTTTGCTCTTATAATCTTTGGCTCCATCAGCTATTTTCTCTGTTTTGAGGCTCATAGGGATGCTCAGGGTCTCTACCTTACACAGTCCAAATATATAATTGATCTTTTGAATAAATCTAACATGCTTGACTTTAAGCCTTGTGCCTCTCCAACCAGCTCAAGTGGCAAACTTTGCCTTCATGATGGTGAATCATTTAGTGATCCTACCATTTATAGAAGATTAATTGTTGCTTTACAATACCTCACCTACACACGTCCAGACATATCTTACATAGTTAACAAATTATCTCAATTCTTGGTGTCTCATAAACAGCCACATTGGTTAGCTTGTAAATGGATGTTGCAGTATCTAAGTGGTACCATCCAGAAGAGCCTATGGTTCAATCTTGCAAGTGTGTTAACTATGGAAGCTTATTCGGATGCAGATTGGGCCAATAACCTTGATGATATGAGGTCAACAAGTGGTAGTTGTTTTTTCCTTACAGGGAACTTGATCTCCTGGAGTTCATGAAAGCAGACAGTCGTGGCCCGTTCCAATACTGAAGCTGAATACAGGTCCATAGCTCAACTAACCATTGAAGTGTTGTGGCTTCAATCCTTATTCGAAGAGCTGCATATTGAGCTTTCAAGGTCCACTGTCATTTGGTGTGACAATCAAAGTGCAAATGCACTTGCTATGAATCTTGTCTTTCATACTCGCACCAAGCATGTTGATATTGATCCATCTTTTATTAGGGAGAAGGTGGCTTCTGGGCTAATTGAGCCTAGATATATCCCCCACAGGGTTTCAAGTTGCTGAATTACTTACAAAAGGTTTCCCTCGCGACAGGTTTCAGTTTGTTTGCTCCAAACTGAATTTGGTTCCATCACCACAATTCAGTTTGCTGGAAAATGTTAGAAAACCTCAACATTGCAGCAGCAACATATATCATTGATGATCCAGCTAATCCAAGCTCAAGAACTAAAGTCTGCAGCATCACTACATTAAACTCTTATATTGTTACCTCATCATACCAATCTGGTATGGCATATATTAGCTTTACAATTAGGCCTAATCAAGCTGATCATAATCAGTATAGATTGAAGTGTTAATCAGCTTGATCAAGGTTGTTAAAAGTCTGGTACGTTAGTTGGAGCTAGTGGTAGTCAGGTGGTTAGTTTGTTAGAAGAAGAGTGACATGGTGATGCGAATTTTTGTACCCGCAAGTATACGGGGTCGGCACAAGTAATAAAATGATGAGTAAATTATCGTCTCCACAGGAATATTTAGGCGTTGAGTACTAAAATTAACCAAGCCTATTTCTATTTGGATAATCGAAAGATATTGAATGAATAAAATATAAAGACATGAAAATAAAGCAAGCAACCAATATGAGAGATTAGTTAGGGTATTTGAATTCACCTAATCCATCCGATTGAGTTCCATGAAAGCACATTGTTGAGGTTTAATTATGCATGAAGATGACCGTGTTTATCTAATTTATCCAAAGTCCCCTCTCGAGGTAAATCGGACCTATTCCGCACACACTAATATCCTATCTCTCGATGGTATATCCAAGTGTATGGAAATGCATTAGTCACAATAAACACCCTATGTGATCACACAAGCAAATTAGTATATCTCTATCCAATTCTACTTGTGGTGGACATTATATCGAGCACGTGGTGGGCGTCTCCTCTCGGTACATAACACACCACCAATTTATCATCTAAATGGAGGCCTTCACATTCAAAGCATTAAGCACAATAAAACCACTCAACAACACAATAATCAACCGCAACAAATTAAACAATCGATTCATTCAATCATCATAGAATAGGATCCATCAAAACCCCAACTCACAAGTTTAGCTCCTAATCATGGTTTTCAATTAATTAAACTAAATTAAATTAACTAAAACAATTAATATAAAATGAGACGGATTCAATGGAGGGTAATGCGAGGTGGTCACACGGTTCCAATCACGGAAATGGAAAATATATTCATAAACAATATAATACAAATCCGTTTACGGTTCCGAAAATCACCTAACAATAGTTCTAACAACTCATAATCATAAATGAACAATCAAGGAAGATAAATGAGATGACATACAACCCATTGAAGCTCTCAAGACTCGAAGTTCCGCTTTGGTCCGGCTTGAACTTCTCCGCTTTCGATCTTCGTCTTCTTCGATGAACACTTGCGATTTAGAGATGTTGTGATGATTTGTAATGCTTGGGATGTGTTTGGGAGGAGCAAGGAGGGTTGAAATCACCCTTGGAGCAGCTTGGGAGCTGCTAGACTTCACTGCCACGAGCTCTCTCCTCTCGCGCCCAGCTGCTGCCTTTTTCATTTTATAGACAGCCCATTAGGGCTGCATTTTTCTTCACCGCGACCTGTGGTCGCGGTGGCTTGGTCGCGGCCTTCACTGGTCTGCTGGAGGTGGCTGGAACTCGAGAAGCACCGCGAGGAGCAGAGGTCGCGGTCGAGCTCGTGCAACTCACTGCTGCCATTTTCTTTCTGCACCGCGAGCTCTCCACGCGAGCACGAGTCGCGCTCGGTTCCTCGCGCTGCTCACTGGACGCTGCTCTCTTCTTCATCGCGAGCTGCACCGCGAGCTGGGGCTGGTTTCGGTCGAGCTCGCGCTGGACACTGCTGCTGGATCGTCTTCATCGCGAGGGAGCTGGTCGCGCGAGGAGAGGGCTGTGCATGGCGAGACTGGTTTTTATTTTTTTTGTTTTATTCTTTATCCAAAACGACGTCGTTTTGGACCAAAGCTTTGGTCCAAAACGGCGTCGTTCAACTTAAGTCCCAGCTGCCATCAAAACGCACCGTTTCATTAATTGCTGGGGTCAACTTTCTAAATTTACAGTTTGACCCCAGAACTTTAGTATTCTTTCATCTATACCCTTCCCCAAAGTTACTGAAATTATGCTTTTTCCCCAAAAATACATAAAATCATCAATTAGGTTCCTAAACCTGAACACTCAAGGAAAACACGTGAAAAGCACCAAAAATACTCAAGAATACAATTAAAAGATACGGTTTAGAGGTCGTAAATATATGAAAATAAATGACCGATCACATGGCAGTGCCACTTGTGTGCGTTAGTTAGAAGTTGTTAGTAGTCGAGCTTGGCTGTTTAGTGTTGATATTTATTGTATGATGACCAATTTTAAATCATATCAATCAAATTCAATAAATCATCTTTTTCTTCAAGCGCATTCAAGCTCCATTAATGGCTGATTAAAGTTAGTTTTCAGCTTCTCTTTGAGATTTTCATCAAACAGTTTGTGTAACCTCTTTTAATCTTGCTTGCACTGCAAGCTATCCCATACAATCTTACATTTTTATAAGACCATTCCTTAACTCCAACCCTAACTCCTACTCTAAAAACATCTGTAACCAGCTTTTCATTATAAACTGCTGCGCAGAGAGAGGCCATGTGACCATTGGCACCCCGGCAGTGACACTCTCCAGAGTTTAAGTTCCATCCACAGTGGGGCATAAACCCTCCAATGGCTTCATGATCAAGAATCAGCACTTGGGCCGCCCATCCCCTTATTATTTAACCCCTCCCTTCTATATCCTCCTCTCAAATCCTTCAGGAAGCCATTCTTCTTTATCTTCATCTTCCTTTCTCATAACCCAAATGAAGGTCTATCCAGCAGCTTCAAGAGCCATATCAATCTCAAATAGTTGTTTATAGCAGCAAAAAAATGCATCATGCTTCCAAAACATATGTAGAGAACTGAGTTTAGAGTTGAAGGTCCTAGCAAGAGATGCAAGATCTAGAGATGGTATGGATTGCATCCTACTAAAAAAACCATGAGTTCCTTGAGTTAAAAACTATGTACAATGTGAAGAATCAACCATGATATTAGTCAATGAAGCTCTTGATTATGTATTAGCTTGTGCAAAAAGTGTTGGGAGAATTTAAGAATGAATCACTATAACACCCCCCGACCCGAATCCGCTCGGACCGAATCGGGGAGCGCTACCTTACACTGAAAACAAATTTCAGAACAGGAACTTTAAATAATGATCCCAATAAATATTTAAAAATTATGGTCCAAAAAGATTTTCTGAAAATTTCGCCAGAGTTCCCTCTGTTTTTCTGACCTTCCAAAACCTGCTTTCATAACTCATAAAATCCACACTTCTATAATCACAAATCAAATTGCGCACCTTTCCATATCCGGTACGACTTACCATAACAAATTATATAAAAAAACTTATAAATATTCAACTTCAAAAGCATTAAATTCCATGGGCCCAAATATTACAAATATTTACAAACATACATAAAAACTAAATACCGTTTCAAATATTTACGAAAACATTCTTGTCCATGCATGCCGATATAATACATATAAAACATCAAAGATATATTGGCTACCAAAAATGCGGGAGCGATGTGACTCAGGACTCAATCACTGCAGACTCAACTCTTTCCAGTCTTATCTTCTTCCTGAACTCTCTTACCTGCGTGTGAAAAACTCAACACGCTAAGCATAACGCTTAGTGGGTGTACCCAAAATACAATTGTATAAATATAATATAATATCTCAATAATGCAAATAACATATAAAACCAACATATGGGGCACAATTAAATCAAATATTTCAAATATATATATATATATATATATATATATATATATATATATCCCTTGGAAAAACGATAACAAATATCCTATCAAAGTAATTATCAACAACATCTTCCGAAATCGGAATAAAATATCGTATCAAACTTATTAATATCAAATCAAATCATATAAAAAATTATATTTCATTTCTATTTCCATTTTAGGCTTCTGATATACTAAACATACTTTTCGGACTGGATTACGAGCTATACAGAACATAGTTGGATATCAACGGAGGACCCGCTGCGTATCCCAGATATATCATAACAGAGTTGGATACCAACGGAGGACCCGCTGCATATCTCAGATCAGATTTCCCAACCCGCAAAGGGTGGTACCTCAATCATAACATATAGGCGTAGTACTACTCAGAGAACCCAATTGACATGTCAATCTCCTATATCCATATCTATGTTTACATATATCAGAGCCAAATCATTTTTCGAAAATCATATAATTCATTCCGAACAGAATCGTCAATTTAAATTCTGAAATCATATCCAAATCAGTATACACATTTCCGGAATTCGAATCACATCAATATACATATACAAGCAAATTACAAAACCGTTTCCGAAAATATTTCTAAATCGAGAAATCGATTCAAATCACATTTTAAATCACATGCAATTATATATCATAAATCCATAGTAAATCCAAATGTTCCGAATCACTTTTCGAAACAAATCGCGAAACAATATATACGAAATTGCTTTTAATAATATTTTCCGTAATATTACTATAATCAAAACATATCGAAAATCAATTCAGAATATCTTCCTATATAAATCAATTAAGAAAATCAATCCATAATAATATTTTCCACTCACTCACACACACACAAATACACACACACACACACACACACACACACACACACACATATATATATATATATATATATATATATTATAAATATCTTCCTAATTACCAATTGCTTCCTTGAACTTCTTAAAATCCTACAATGGCACAAATTTACTCTTAATCACATTCCATCTCAATAATTATTCCAAAAATATTCCATATCTATCCAATTACCAAACTGACTTCACCAATATTCAATTGGACTAATTATTATTCAAATGCACTATGAAAATACTATACTTTTCATAATTACGAAAAATTAGGGGCGTTACAATTCTTCCCCCCTTAAGAAATTTCGTTCGCTAAATTTACCTCATTCAAATAGTTATGGATATTACTGTCGCATCACTTCTTCGCTCTCCTATGTAGCTTCTTCCACATTATGGTTCCTCTAGAGTATCTTCACTAGCGGTATTTTCTTATTCCAGAGTTCTTTTATCTCTCTGTCCAGAATCTCCACTGGTTCTTCCTCATATGTCAGATCAGGTTAGATCTCAATGGCTTCAGTCTGTACTTTGTGTGACGGGTCAGATCTATATCGTCTCAACATGGATACATGAAATACATCATGGATCTTTTCCAGTTCCAAAGGTAAAGCCAGTCGATAAGCTACTGGTCCCACACGTTCAATGATCTCGTATGGACCAATAAACCTCAGACTTAACTTTCCCTTCTTTCCAAATCTCAGTATCTTCTTCCATGGTGATACTTTCAAAAATACCCTATCTCCAACTACATACTCAATGTCTTTTCATTTCAGATCCGTATACGATTTCTGACGATCTGTCTTTTATAATTTTAACTTTCTCTTCCGTCTGTCTAATCACATCAGGTCCAGCCAACTTGTCTTCACCCAACTCTGTCCAGCATAAGGGTGTCCTGCATTTCCTGCCATACAATGCCTCGTATGGTGCCATAGCTATGCTGGTCTGAAAACTATTGTTGTATGCAAATTCAATCAATGGAAGATGATCAACCCAACTCCCTTCAAAATTGATTATACAGCTCCTGAGCATATCTTCAAGTACCTGAATGACTCGCTCTGATTGTCCATCTATCTATGGATGGAAAGCGGTACTTAAGTTCAATCGTGTACCCAAAGCTTCCTGAAATGTCTTCCAGAATCTGGATGTAAACCTCGGATCACTGTTAGAAGTTATCGAAGCTGGTACACCATGTAGTCGAACGATCTCTTTGATATACAGCTCTGTTAACCTGTCCAAAGAATAATATGTCCTGACAGGTAAGAAATGCACTGATTTCGTTAGTCGATCCACGATTACCCAAATCGAATCCCGCTTGCTTCGTATAAGTGGTAATCCGATAATGAAATCCATGGTAATGAGGTCCCATTTCCATTTAGGTATGGATATTGGCTGCAGCAAACCTGATGGAACCTGGTGTTCCGCTTTTACCCGCTGACATGTCATACATCTATTCACAAATTCAATCACATCATACATCTATTCACAAATTCAATCACATCTCTTTTCAAACCTGACCACCAATACTGAGTCCTCAGATCTCGATACATTTTTGTACTACCAGGGTGCATCGAATACGGACTACTGTGTGCCTCTGTCAGAATGGTCTTTCTCAACTCATCATCATTTGGAATACAAACTCTGTCCTTGAAGTACAGAATACTATCATCCTTGATTACAAAGTCAATCTGCTTCCCCTCTTGGACTTGACCACGGATGGCTAAAAGTTTCTCATCCTGTTGTTGCGATCCTGTATCTGCTTAATCAAATTTGGCTTGAGTTTCAATTAAGCCAGGATAGCATCATCTGATGTCAATCTCAATTGAACATTCATAGCTCTCAGTGCATACAGAGATTTCCTGCTCAGAGCATCAGTGACAACATTCGCTTTCCCTGGATGGTAGTTAATCACACAATCATAATCTTTAATCAACTCCATCCATCGCCTCTACCTCAAATTAAGTTCTCTCTGAGTAGGCAAATACTTGAGACTCTTATGATCAGTGTATATGTAGCATTTCTCTCCATATAGATAATGCCTCCATATTTTCAGGGCAAACACAATAGCTGCAAGCTCCAGATCATGCGTCGGATAGTTCTATTCATGCGTTTTCAGCTGTCTGGAAGTATATGCAATTACCTTCCCATCCTGCATCAATACACATCCCAGGCCATTGTATGAAGCATCGCTGTAAACCATAAAGTCTTTTCCTGATACTGGCTGTATAAGAATTGATGCTTCAACCAACATCGCTTTCATTTTCTCAAAAGCAGCCTGGCATTTCTCATTCCATTCGAACCTGACATTCTTGTGCAGCAATTTAGTCAGAGAAGTAGCTATGGAAGAAATCCCCTTTACAAACCGTCTATAGTATCCAACCAAACCTATAAAACTCCGAATCTCATAAACATTTCTAGGAGGCTTCCACTCCATAACTGCTTCAATTTTCTTGGGATCTGCTTTAATACCATCTACCGATATTACATGTCCCAGAAAAGCAATTTCATTCAGAGTTTAGCATACAACTTTTTTTCTCTCAGAATCTGTAACACTATTCGGAGATGCCGATCATGTTCTGCTGCAGTCTGAGAGTATATCAGAATATCATCGATGAATACTACAATGCACATATCTAGATACGAACGGAAGACACTGTTCATCAGATCCATAAAGGCTGCTGGTGCATTAGTCACCCCAAATGGCATCACCACAAATTCATAGTGTCCGTACCGTGTCCGGAAAGCTGTTTTCTGAATATCAAAATCTTTCACCCTTAACTGGTGATATCCTGATCTGAGATCAATCTTCGAGAAGACAGTGGCTCCTCTCAACTGATCAAATAAGTCATCGATCCTAGGCAACGGATATTTATTCTTGATTGTGAGCTTATTCAGTTGCCTGTAATGGATACACAATCTCATCGACCTATCTTTCTTCTTCACAAACAGTACCGGTGCTCCCCACGGGGAAACACTAGGTCGAATGAATCCCTTATCTAACAACTCTTGCAACTGCAACTTCAGCTCTTTTAATTCTGCAAATGCCATTCTGTACGGAGCAATTGATACTGGTGCAGTTTTCGGCATCACGTCAATTACAAATTCCACCTCTCTCACCGATGGTAGATCAGAAAGTTCTTCTGGAAATACATTTGAAAAATCACATACAGTATGTATATTCTGTAGACTGAAATCAACATTCTGTGAATCGACCACATGTGCTAAATAGGCTTCACGCCCCTTTCTGATCAATTTCAGAGCAGTAATGGTCGAAATAACATTAGAGAGACAAATCCCTTCTATCGCCCACCATTAATACCTCTACACCATTTGCTGTCCTACGCGTCACTCGCTTTAGCCTACAGTCAATTATAACCCGGTGTCTGGATAACCAATCCATGCTAAAATTACATCGAAGTTATGGAATGACAACTCCAACAAATCACCTGGAAATTCATACTCTTGTATTCTAATAGGACAATCTCTAGAAACCCTATTCACGATCACACTGTGACCTAAGGGACTACTCACTATCACATCAAACTCAGTAGACTCAGTTTTCAGATATCTGTCTCTAATCATGGCATCACAAATATACGAATGTGTAGATCCAGGGTCTATTAATGCAATTACAATAAGGTCAAAAATAGAAACCATACTAGTAATCACATCTGGTGCATCCCTGTCCTCCTGAGCCCTAATAATATAGGCTTGAGCTGGTGCCCGACTCTCCTAACCCCCCGAAGACTCTGTTGCTCCTCCGGGCCTACTGACCTCCGTCCCTGCCTGACTAGGTCTCCTTCCCCTGGGAGCGGTGGGAGCTAACCTCATTAATGGTATCTCAGACGTAGCCTGAGCCCTCAGATAGTCTCTTAGGAAATGGTCATGGGAACTGCATCGAAAACAGGCTCCGGTCACTCTCATGCACTCACCCGGATGATTATTTCCACAATGATCATAGGGAGCCAAGGCTGATCCCCTAGCTGTACTACCAGGAGCACTAGCCACAGATGTTGTGGACTGACCTAGTCTGGCTGATGCTAGAGGTCTCTGGCATTGCCTCGGACCACTATTCTGAGGTCCCCTATACCTTTTGCTAGGTGGCTGAGATGAACTGGACTGTCCCTGACCTCTCCGCTGTTGACTCTAGCTCTTTCTGGCCTGTTCATCTGTTTGTACCCTTTCAACAATAAAGGCTGCAGATACAAGCCTAGTAAAATCAACTATCTCCAATACAGCAACCTGAAGACGGATATAATTATTCAGACTGTCCTCAAATCTCCTGCACCTGCTCTCCTCTGTCAACACCATGTCACTGGCGTACTTACTCAATCGGTTAAACTTCCGTTCGTACTCAGTAATGGACATATGTCTTTGTTTCAGATTCACAAAATCTCTCTTCATGTTCTCTATGTAAATGCGACCCACATACTTTTTCGGAACTCCCTTTGGAAAAACTCCCAAGTTCGTCCGCTGGCCGCACTATTCGGGTAATGGTTGTCCACCATTGATACTCATCCTCCTGCAATAAGGATAGAGCACACTCCAGACTCTCATCTGGGGTATAGTGCATATGCTGTAATATGCGCTATGTCCGCTCAAACCAGTATTCAGCGGCTGTAGCATCATCATCACACTTACCCCTGAAATCCATAGGTCGGTATTTAGCCAAGCTTTCAACCGCTGATCTCTGTGGCGGAGCTCTAGTCACAGTCCGCAGAATCTTAGTCATCTGCTGAACATTTACAGGCTAATTCTGAGCCTCTGGTCCAGGCACTCTTGGACCTACTGACTCACCAGATGCTTCCCCAGCTACACTAGCGGGGCTATCAGATCTATCATGTCCTTCCATAATCCTATATAAAACAGAAGAGGAATACTGCAGATTAGAGTCACATTCTCCTATTTTCTTTTTTAAAATACATGCATGTACAAAACATTTTACATTTACAAAACATTTCGCTCTGGTCTAGGAACGCTTAAACCATGTCTCTGATACCAAAAACTATAACACCCCCCGACACGAATCCACTTGGACCGAATCGGAGAGTGCTATCGTACACAGAAAATAAATTTCAGAACAGGAACTTTAAGTAATGATCCAAATAAATATTTAAAAATTATGGTCCAAAAGGATTTTCTAAAAATTTCGCCAGAGTTTCCTCTATTTTTCTGACTTTCCAAAACCTGTTTTCATAACTCATAAAATCCACACTTCTATAATCTCAAATCAAATTGCGCACCCTTCCATATCCGGTGCGACTTACCAAAACAAATTATAACAAATTCCATGGGCTCAAATATTACAAATATTTACAAACATAAATAAAAACTAAATACATTCAAATATCTACGAAAACATTCTTGTCCATGCATGCCGATATAATACATATAAAACATCAAAGATATATTGGCTACCAAAAATGCGGGAGCGATGTGACTCAGGACTCAATCACTGCAGACTCAACTCTTTCCAGTCTTATCTTCTTCCTGAATTCTCTTACCTGCGTATGAGAAACTCAACACGCTAAGTATAACGCTTAGTGGGTGTACCCAAAATCCAATTGTATAAATATAATATAATATCTCAATAACGCAAATAACATATAAAACCAACATATGGGGCACAATTAAATGAAATATTTCCAATATATATATATATATATATATATATATATATGCATTGGAAAAACAATAACAAATATTATATCAAAACAGTTATCAACAACATCTTCCGAAATCGGAATAAAATATCGTATCAAACTTATTAATACCAAATCAAATCAAATAACAAATTATATTTCATTTCTATTTCCATTTTAGGATCCTGATATGCTAAACATACTTTTCAAACTGGATTACGGGCTATACAGAACAGAGATAGATACCAACGAAGGACCCGCTGCATATCCCAGATATATAATAACAGAGTTGGATACCAACGGAGAACCCGCTGCATATCCCAGATCAGATTTCCCAACCCGCAAAGGGTGGTACCTCAATCATAACATATAGGCATAGTACTACTCAGAGAACCCAATTGACATGTCAATCTCCTATATCCATATCTATATTTACATATATTAGAGCCAAATCACTTTTCGAATATCATATAATTCATTCCAAATAGAATTGTCAATTTAAATTCTGAAATTACATCCAAATCAGTATACACATTTCCGGAATTCGAATCGCATCTATATACATATATAAGCAAATTACAAAACTGTTTCCGAAAATATTTCTAAATATAGAAATTGCTTCAAATTACATTTAAAATCACATGTAATTATATATCATAAATCCATAGTAAATCCAAATGCCCCGAATCACTTTTCGAAACAAATCGCAAAACAATATATACGAAATTGCTTTTAATAATATTCTCCGTAATATTACTGTAATCAAAACATATCGAAAATCAATTTAGAATATTTTTCGTAAACAATATTACGGATCCAAATTATGTTTCAAATAAATGTAATCCAAATCACTAACAATATATATATATATATATATATATATATATATATATATATATATATATATATATTCTCAAAATCAATTTATTACAAACAATATATACCAAATCATCCCAAAATCAATTTCAAATAACATATCATAATCAATATAGCTCAAATAAACTAAAAAATAATATATATAACAATTCCGAAATATTCTGAAAAATCTGAAAAATACAAAAACGGTATCACCAAACCTGAATACCCTTTTTCCTACTCTTTTCCTTCTTCTCCTTCTCTTTTCTTCTTCTTCCTTTCTTCCCTTGGCCAATTGCCTCTCCTTCTTTCTTCTTTTTTTTCTTTTCTTCTTCTCACGCCAAGCTCTCTTTTGTTTTTTTTTTTGGTTTCTGGTGAGCCAAATTTTTGTTTGACTTAGGTTTTTATTGTGTGTTCCACTTACACACACAAATATATATATATATATATATATATATATATATTATATAAATATCTTCCTAATTAACAATTGCTTTCTTGAACTTCTTAAAATCCTATATTGACACAAATTTACTCTTAATCACATTCCATCTCAATAATTATTCCAAAAATATTCCACATCTATCCAATTACTAAATTGACTTCACAAATATTCAATTGGACTCATTATCATCCAAATGCACCATGAAAATAATATACTTTTCATAATTACGGAAAATTAGGGGCGTTACAATCACACTCAAAAGTAATGAACAAGTTGCGCGATCATATGGTCGAGGCGACCAGCTCTAGCTGCTCGAGGTCACGTGAGAAGAACATGGCGGTTTTTTCAGAGAGTGGCACGACCAGTAAGTCACACAACCAAGTGGTCACATAACAAGTCACGTGTTAATCCTGATTTGCGTAGAAAGTCAGTTTTGGAAGTCATTCAAGAACAACCAAAATTCTCCTCCATTAAAGAGCTCATTCGAGCTTAACAACCAGGGATGATTCTATGTTAAGGCTAGGGTAGACTTAAGCCTACCCTGTCAAAAAAAAATGAATAATATATTATTATTATTTTTTGACATAAAATAATATTGTTATACATAGGTCGCAGTCTCAACGACTCTTAAAATTATTTTTCTTTCCTTGCACAACTCTGACTTTTTAGGACTCACAATTCATAAAAAAACTCAGTCTCACAGTTCCTTAATTTTTTTTTCTCCTCTTCAGTACTTGCAACAATTCGATATTTCTTTGTCTCTTCAAACTCACAACAACACGAACCCATATTTCTTTGTCTCTTCAGTCTTCACAATTATTTGTCCTGATAACTGGTAAGTAGTTCATTTTATTTTAATTATTTAATTAATAATTTTATTTTAATATTGTTTGCTGAATTTGGAGTTGGGTTCGAATCGAACGCACAAACCAGACAATCAAACATACAAATTGGGTTACCGTTCAAACACAAAACCCGTTCGAACCCAAATTTATTGATTCTTGAACGAACCCAATTCTGAGTTTGTTCGAACCCAGATTTCTAGGTTGTTGAACGAACCCAGATTTCTGGGTTCTTCCGAACCCAGTTATGGTTGCATGTTTGTTGTTTATTTAATTTTTTTTATTAATTTAGTGATTAATTTAATTTTGTGTTAACTTAATTTTATTAGTAATTCATTTAGTGAGATTAGTTAGTTGTTTATTTAAATTTATACTAATTAAACATTTCACCATAATTATGAATATATAATGTGATTTTTATTCTAATTATTTTCGTAGGTCAAAATGCAAAGAAAAAATGTATTTCATCGTTTCAATAAATAAAAAATGATGTTTAATCCTCAAGTAGATCAAATGTTCTAAGTGATATGCATACTTCAAGTTCAACGTCTCATTCGAAGACTAAAATGACTAAATTTGAGAACGATGATACTCCATCTCACATCAATACTTCTTACTTTCAATGTTATCCCGGAAAGTGTATTCCAATATGGTAATATCCCGTTAATAAACAAGATGAGGCTCGAAGAGCTTATATCGATATAGGACCGTGTCAGCCTAGTTTCGACTATCCATTGTCGGAAAGTCGGAATCAAAATTGTCAGTTTCAACGTTCTTGGTTCACAAAATTTTCATGGCTTGAGTACTCCATAGAAAAAAATCGTGCATATTATTTTTCATGCTATCTTTTTTTATAGTAATACATCACAATATTGCTTGTTCACATTACAAGTTTGATGTACTTTGTTAGCCCCCTCTTCAAAATGTTACTTCGCTTTCTGAATTATGTCACATTTGTTAGTTCAAACTAAAAGGTTAGAATATTATTTCTTGATTGACATATTGATTCGCTTGGTGCTGACTCTTCCTATTTCCACATCAAAAGATATCGAAAGGATATGTTCCGTTATCTCGCATCTTTTGTATGGTTTGTCGTGGATTAGTACTTTCTCTTATGTTTTATTAAATTATACTTCAATTAATATATTTTGTATAATTAATAAAAGTTTATTTTCAATTAGTGCTTTCTTTTATGTTTTGATGAATTGTGCTTCAATTAATATATTTTGTATAATTTATTAAACTTCGTCCTTGATTAGTGCTCTCTTTTTTATTTTTAATGAATTATACTTCAATTAATATATTTTGTGGCCGAATTACTATCAAGACGATTGGATTTGTAATAATAACTTACCATGTTTACCATCTCCAGTATGTATTGTTTTGATGGACTACATGTTGAGTTATTACGAATCTCATGTATCGATCAAGGTATAATTTATTATAGCTGGTTGTCAATTAGTGCTTTCTCTTATTTGTGACTGATTTAGTAACAAAGACGATTGGATATGTGATTATGCTTACTATGCTTACCATCTAAATATCATTTTACTCAAGTTGCCAGATAATCTTGAAGGCCATGTTTGGTTATTGCGAATTTTGTATATCTATTAAGGTATTTATTAAAGTCTGTTGTGGATTACTATTTTCTATTATGATTTAATAAAATATACATCAAGTAATATATTTTGTGACCGATTTAGTTTATATAAAGATTATCGATTCAGTGATAGTGCTTACCATTTCGATAACATTTTAATTGAGTTGCAATAAATTTGCTTATAAATTCACGTATTACGTATAAAATACAAACTTGTTGAAAATTTTTAGTTATGAACTTAGGAAATTGGTTTTCCAACGATAGCATAGTGTAAAAATATTGATTTTTGATTTTCTTTATTATTAGTCTTTTGTGTAGATTTCGTTTTCAATATTATAATAAAATCTCAATCCTTAAATCGTTACATAACCTCGGTATAATTAATCCTTCTCAGGTACGGACAGTCGGATATTACAGTTTTTTCTTAATCATTCAAAACCTGATTAATAGCTGTGCAAGAGACCTGATTAACATTTGCATACGAGGATTTCCTGTTAAACTTGTAATGTTGGACAATTGCAAAATCCAAGCAATTAAAAATGAACTCATAAAATATACCAAGAGACAAATTATTATAATCATTACTTGGACATGATCAAATACAACTAAGCAGAAACGAAAGAAACTCATAAGATCATTATCATCACATCATGTTGTCAAGCTGTTGATAATTGAGAGATTTGCATCTGAAATCTAAGTATACCAGTTTGGGTAATTCATGTAATGATGCTGCTGTTGATGTCCATACAATTGCTTTAATCCGTCATTCTCTTTATTCAGCTCTGCTTGTTGAGTTGTATAAATTATATAATCCTATCACGATTAGACGAGAGAGAAATAGAGAGAGATTGAGAGATCAGTAAGGGTCATCACCTTGAAGTTATATTTTCCAGTTAATTCAGACAGTTTCTCCTTTAATGAATTTTTCAGTCTCTCCAATGAGTTCTTATGAGTCATATAATCAAGCCTCGCAACAAGAATCGAAATCTCAGCCTGCATATATATATATATATATATATATATATATATATATATATATATATATATAGTAATAAATTAATTAAACCTATATATATATATATATAGGTTTAATTAATTTATTACTTCGAGAGCTTTCACTTCGTTTCAAGATGTTGCATATACTGCTGCTGCTTTAGACGGTTTTTTTTAGAATACTGTCTGCTTGCTATCACTTTACATCACAAAATAGAAATCATGCACAAATCATTTAAACTAATTAGATATAATTGCACTAGAAAATGATTATATATAAATATATATGTTAGAAAGAAAATATATAATAAGATTAAAAAGAAATTAATAAGGTATTAATTAATCCACCGCTTATATATATATATGTGTGTGTGTGTGTGTGTGTTAGAAAGAAAATATATAATAAGATTGAAAAGAAATTAATAAGATATTAATTAATCCACCGCTTCCGCTACATGTCTTCATTGGGCTTGATGGTTGACTGATCAGCTTTAGAACCTTAATAATCACTCGAAGCTATACAAAGTACAAATTATAAAATTGTCATAACCTCTTCACCGTAACAATTTCAATTGGATTAAATAACTTCACTATGATTAAATTTAAAACCTGTCTAACTTTCAGCACTCAACATACTCTATTCAACGATTTTTAATTAATTCTATATATCTCCAAAATTCTTGTAATTTTATAAGACCAACCTAGACATATGAAATATGGTATAGTAAAATTTCCAGGGCATTCTAGGATCATTAACATATAAAAATATGCATTCCTTTTCGATTTTGTGAAACTGTCCAGTAAAACCTATAACTGACCCCTGGCCACTCAAAATATTAAATCTATTTGTGTACTCACCAAAACGTTACGAAATTGTATATGGTAACAGTAGACATATGAACCTTTCTACATAAAATGTTACAAAATTTTTCGATTTGAATAATCATTCCAAAACATTTTCGGAAACCAACCGACCAACCATTAATGATCCTAAGGGTCTCTACTATCATCAACAAATTGTTTTCCATCAAAATGCAACTTGATAAACCATCAAAATAAAACTTATATCAATTAATCAATAGAAAACAAAAACTACGGGTACTAAGAACTCCTCAAACTAACCTTAATTTCTTGCCGCTCTACAATTACACTTCGGATTGACGGATTGAATGAAAAGAAAAAACGATCGGCTGTTTAGTTATTTTATTTTTCTTTTTCCTATGAGGCACAATTATTATAAAGTGCTCATATATATATGTACATAAATCAACTCTCTAAACTCTAGTTCCCAAATAATAACCCTATCACAAATGAAATTCTTATAATTATATTGCCTTTTTATTATTTATTCTTCATAAATGTTTCTTTCTTTTATTTGATACATATATTTAATACTAAATATAATTTTCGATTATTTACAATTCTTTTTATTGTTTCCAAATATTGGCAATTCCTTAATGTATTATTATTCCTATTTAATTATTTTTTATCCAAAAATCGGGATGTTACATGGACAGTGGTCTGATTGGATAAATCAAGAACAAGATTTGGAGAACCAGCCATAGCAGAATTTGAAGGTGTATGAGACATAGCAGCAGCTGAACCAAAATGCAAATAACAGGAAACCTTATGATCACTCACAGTTGGTTGTTGAGCAGAATCAACAGATGTAGGTCCAATAGGCATAACAGGTGTGTTAACTACATCCACTGTTCTTAATATTTCAGTTGAGCTCGTAGAATGTATGTAAGGAGCACGCTGATATGTGTTCTTTCTGAAAAATTAGTAACCCTTTTAACAGAGATGATCCGTCCTTTTTATAGTGTGAAGAGGGTTGAGTCATTCTATTTTACATAGAATCTAATCACATAAATTTGGGACTAAACTATATCTCTAAGAATCACAGTCTAATTGAAATACAATTACTAAAATTAAAGAGTTTGGAATTGACTGAGATTCTGCTAGTTGACTAAATCGAATCCTTTTATTCTAGGGACTCCTCCTGTAACATCCCGGATTTCGGGTGATGAATTTTTGATATATATGAAATATGTGAAAAATAAATTTTTACTATTTGAGGGGGTGTAAATGTAATTAAATGTATTTTATGATTTCCAGTGGACCGGATTGAATAGTGAAAAATGAAAAATTGGAAAACTGGACCAGAGAGCATCGCGACCTGGTCACCGCGACCACAGGTCGCGATGGCTCGCTCGCGGTGAAAAACGCAAAATCTGGCAGTAAGTACCGCGACCAGTCACCGCGACCACAGGTCGCGATGGCTTGCTCGCGATGAAAATGGCAAAACCTGGCAGTGAGCAACGCGACCAGCCACCGCGACCACAGGTCGCGATGGACTGCTCGCGATGAAATTGTCAAAAACGGGCAGAGAGCAGCGCGACCAAGGCGCGCTCGCGAGGAAGGCGGTGCGCGCACTCCAGTGAGCATCGCGACCTGGTGCCGCGACCACAGGTCGCGACGGCGGTCGCGGTAGCGACAAAAATATAAAAAAAATTTTGGCTTCTCGCGAAAGCCACAGAAAAACAGAAAGAAAGAGACAGACCGAGAGAGAGAAAAAGAAAAGAAAAGAAGAGGAAGAAGAGAAGGAGAAGAGAAAGAAAAGGGAAGAAAAGAAAGAAGAAGAAGAAAGAGAGAGAAGAGAAAAGGAAGTGTAGGAGGAAAGGAAAAGGGAAAGAAATCGTGGAACCGCGATTTGTCGAACGAAAACACGGATTCGAGGTAGGTGTACTCTCGTTTTCGAAATCGTTTCGAGCTGTCTTTCGTTTACTTTTTCATTTTAGTTTTCGATTTCGTTCCTCGTTTTTATTTTCGTTTTCGAATTCGTTCATAGTTTTCGATTTCGATTTTTGGTATGAAAAGTGTTTGCTTTATATGAAAAATTGATGATTGATGCACTTATTATTGATTTTGAACTGATTTTATGCTAGATCGCGTTTTGATCGTATTCCGATTGTGTCGATTTTGTTAACAATACATGATTTATATTTTGTATGAATATTGTTGATATTCTTGAGAAATATTGTGCGAAATGTATATTTATTGAGTATTGCTTATGAAAATTATTTACTGAAACGGCCCTAGGATACTTAGACATAGAAACGGATATAGGAGGTTGGTATACCAGCTGGGTTTTACTGAGCAGTACTGCGCCGTTATCATTGTGTGATTGTTGTTGCGGGGCAATCTCGGACAATCACACCGATTTTAGTGATCGTTGTTGCGGGGCAATCTCGGACGATCACAATGACATTAGCGATTGTTGTTGCGGGGCAATCTCGGACAATCGCGATGATATTAGTGACTGTTGTTGCGGGGCAACCCCGGACGTCACATTGACCCATATTCCAGTCCTAGAATGTTTAGTATTCTAGTGGGCCAGAATTGATTGAAATTCAAAAGTGAAACGAACATTATTGACTTCATTATTGAAATTAAAGTAATTGGAATTGTTTAATGCTTTGATTTTCGAAATTTAATTGTTTTGAAATTCAATAGAAATGAAATTGTTTTGAAATATATATATTGTGATTTATATATATTTATATTGTGATTTATTTAATTGAATTTTTAGTACACCCACTAAGCTTTATGCTTAGCGCGTTAGTTTGTTTCTAACGCGTAGGTACCAGGAATCCAGAGGAGGCTAGAGACTGAAGGAAGAGCAAGTTGCAGACCGAGTCACAGAAATTGTACAGTTGGGTAGCTATATTTTTGTTATGTGTATATATATTCTGAAAGCATGCATATACAGGAAATTTGTAAATACGTTTTGTAAAATGTTTTGTAATTAATTAGTTTATGATTTATGTCTTTTATTATTATTAAATTGTGATTGAGAAGTCGCACTAAACGGCAGAGTGCGCAATTGTTTGAAATTGATATTGAAGTGTTATTGAAATTGGAATTGAATTGATTTGTGGAAAACAGGTTTTTGGAAAGTCCGAAAAACAAACGGTACTCTGCCGGATTTTTGGAAAAAGTTTAATTAGTTTTATGGGCTCACAATAATTTTTGAAAACATAGAAAACTGATTTTAAAAGTTCTGAAAACCGGTAGCGCCCCGGGTCGGTCCGGCCGGATCGGGTCGGGGGGTGCTACACCTCCTTTGATTGGGGATTCGCGCTGATAGCTACGTCGGACTGGGTATTATGTTATTTGCGAGCAAGCTGTTGATGAGGGGTGGTGCTTGATACTTCAAGCATTTTCGGGATGGCAGCTCTCGTGGAGCTTTCTCTTTTATGTATATTGGAGTGGGGCCCATCTGTTTTACCGTGATTCATTAATTTCCTCCGCTTGTTGGGCTTTACTATTCCATTCTGACTCGTATAGGCTTCGTTGGCTTGTCTAGGCCTGTTGGGCTTTTTAGTGCCTTTGGGCTTTACTGTTCTCTTTTAATCCTGTCTTCCATGCTGGCATTAAATATATTGAAGTTGATGTGCATTTTGTGAGAGACATGGCGCTTTGTCATGCTCTGGATGTTCGATATGTTCCATCGTCTTGTGATCAAATTGCTGATTATTTGACTAAAGCTCTTACCTTCTCACGGTTTGACTATCTGAAAACCAAAATTGGTGATCTCATCACCCTTACGTTTGAGAGGGAATGATAAGACTAAAGAAGAAGTCAAGACTTATCAGGAGTCTAAATCAATCTCATTAGGAGTTTAAACAGTACGATAGTCTTAGAGTTTTATATTTTATCTCTAAGTTGTTCTTATTTTAAATTCAAAATATTTTGTTATGTTTGTACTTTTTATCTTTATTCTACTATAAACGTTAATGAAAATTATAACACATATGGTTTTACAGCATTTCTTTTATTTCCAAACTTTATCTTGACATAACAATATTTCTAAGAAGTAACCAGAGATTGATCAACAGGACATTGTTCCTTTGAAATTTCAGTCTCATATCTTATAAAAATATATCTTATTAACATCATCCAAAAAGTGAAAGGCAACTTTAGCTTTCTCTTTTGTCAATTATAACTTTGTTGGTTTGTTCAATAGGATAACTTGACAAGTTATTCAATACGGTCAGTTGTAAAGAATCTCTTTCCTCTTCGTCGTGGTCAAAGATACTTGGCTTTTAGAAGAAGAAAATTAGGGTACGGAAATGGATGGAAAAAGTGAAAAGATCAAAAGGACTAAGAAATTACCAAGAAAGACCATTAGGGGCCATTTTGAGCAAATTCTACTAGAATGAAAATAGTAAATATAGTAAATGGACTAGAATGCCAAGGCACATTATTAAGTACTTAATTTTAATCCAGATATATACACGTTACGGCTTGTTTCGCAGGGCTTTTAAAAGCCTGCTTTTGGCTTTTTGAGCCAAAACGTCTTTTTGGGAGTGTTTGAATGTTTCTATAGTTTAAAAGCTCTTCCAGGCAAAGCCAAAAAATATATAGTTTTTGCACGAAGAACTTCCAAGAAGCCAAAAGCCCAAAGTAAATGCCTTGTCAAACTCTTTTTGGTTTGTTCAATTACAGACAAAGTTAACTTTTGGATTTTTTGACAAAGAACTCCCCCGGTCAACTGTTACATTTGACCAAATTTTACTAAGGGTAGGGGAGGTGTTTGTCTATAAACGATAAAGTTGATTTCGCTTCTAATTGGTAAAACCTCAGGGGAGGTCCATGCAGTTAGCTCATATATATATATATAAAGCTCACTTTCTCTTTATGGATTCTATCACCTTGAGGAATTCTCTCAAGTTGCTTAGATGCATTCTCCAAATGCATGGCTCCCTTATATAATCATGTAAATGAACTAACAACCATCAACTTCCACCCACCTTATTTAATGCTTACAAAATTTCAATATCTACCAACTTCCACCAACTTTCCTTAATAGTTGATTTGAAAAATAAAATAAATACATGTGAATTCAAGACATATTTCCAACATTGTTAACACCATCTTATAAATTTTTTAGTTAGTAGCATTTGATTCTATAACAAATAAATCGATGCTTAATTATTTTTATTTACTTATTTATTTAACTTATTTTGTATGTTTTTTATGTCGAATTTTGTCACACTAACTCTAATTTCACACACAAGTTGAGGTTAGCTCAGTGGTTTGCCCCTTACCCTTACACCTTTGAGGTTATGAGTTCGAGTCGAGTCCCCCTCCCCGAATCCCAAATTAATTGTAATTGTTCAAAAAAAAAAACTCTAATTTCACAAGTGGATTCATTAAAAGTAAATAACCCCACATTGTCTACAGTATCTTGTGATTCCTCAACTTGAGTCTTAACACTATTAAACAACATCATCCCAGGTAGCTAGCTGCTAGTCTCGGCTATAAATGGAGGGTCATCCCAGGTTTGATTCATATATATATATATATATATATATATATATATATATATATATATATATAAATCCTCAAAAAGAACATGAAAATGCAATGTACTAA
This sequence comes from Xanthoceras sorbifolium, assembly GCA_003430845.1. NCBI lineage: Eukaryota > Viridiplantae > Streptophyta > Magnoliopsida > Sapindales > Sapindaceae > Xanthoceras > Xanthoceras sorbifolium. Next base: position 6,679,195 of record CM010615.1, read on the forward strand.
ATCACTTAATAATTTATTACCTTCGAGATCTTCAATGATATGGTTGAACAGGCGATCAAGCATCCTCCTGCTGCTCTCTCCAATGTACTATTATTCCATGCACTGCCATGGAATCTGTATATTGTAAAAGACACTGATAAGTACTCTGAAGATGATTTATGGCCAGAAGAATTGGGATGTGGAAGTGAAGAAACAATGTAAAGACATACAAAGTCAATTTTCGCCTGGAGATAACCAATTTTCGCCCTATTAGTCTCTGTAATATGGTGTACAAAGTCATAAGCAAGATCATTGTTAGTAGACTGAGGAGTGTTATGGCAAATTTAGTAGGTCCGAATCAGGTTGCTTTTATTCTTGAAAGACAAATCCAGGACAATATTGTGGTGGCTCATGAGGTTCTTCACAAATTCCGTGTTTCTAATAGTAAGAAAGGGTTCTTGGCTTCGAAGATTGACCTTTATAAGGCCTATGATAAAATCTAGTGGAATTTTATTGAGAATGTTCTTATTGAGGTGGGTTTGAACAAAACTTTGTTAATTTGATCATGTTCTGTGTTAGAAGTGTCAACTATCGTGTTGTTATGAATGGGGAGATTTTTGATACTTTTTCTCCGAGGTGTGGTATTAGGCAGGGGGACCCTATTTCTCCCTACCTATTTGTCATATGCATGGAAAAGCTCTTTCACCTTATTATGGATTGTATGAATAAGGGGCTTTTGGAAGCCGATCTCTGTCTCTAAAGGAGGGCCTCTAATTTCTCATTTGTTCTTCGTTGATGATCTTATTATCTTCGGACATGCTACTGTTTAGCAAGCTGAGAGCATGAGGTTTTTCCTTGATAGATTATGTGGTAGTTTAGGTAAAAAAGTAAGCTTTAGCAAATCTCGGGTGTTTTGTTCTAGTCTTGTGAGGGATGGAGACGCTAGAGCCCTTGCTAGTATATGTGGCTCCCCCATCACTAATGACCTGGAAAATTACTTGGGAGTCCCTCTCTTACATAGTAGAACCACTAAGCATACTTATTGTGAGATCCTAGAGAAAATTCAGAAAAGACTTGCTTCTTGGAAGAGTGTCACCCTCTCTCTGGTCGGTCGAGTTACCCTAATTAAAGTTGTTACTGTAGCCATTCCTGTTTACTTAATGCAAACTATTAAGCTTCCTAATGATTTGTGCTGTAGGCTTAACAAAGTTAACAGGAATTTTTTATGGGGGCATACTGTGCATAGGAAGACTGTCCATCTGGTGAATTGGGAGACTGTTTGCACTCCTAAGAGAAATGGTAGGATTGGAATCAATAGTACAAAATTGATGAACCAGTTCCTTTAGGCTAAGGCTGGGTGGAGGCTGCTCCAAGGTGAGAAAGGTATCTGGAGCCAGCTTCTTACTTGTAAATACTTGAATAATGCTAACTTGTTGAATCCTGGTGATGGTGACAAATCTGTTTGCTCGAACACTTCGAAGGGCATTAAATTTGTAGCTAAATTCCTATCATGTGGCATTAATTGGAGGGTAGGGAATGGTAATTTAGTCCACTTCTGGACTGATGTCTGGGTTTCAGATTGTGGCCCTCTTGCTAATCATGCTTCTGTGGTTTTAAATTACTCTTTGTTATCTGAGAAAGTGAAGGATTATGTGGTGGAAGCTAGCTGGAATTTGCAAAAACTAACGACTATTCTTCCTTGGAACATCATCCATAAAATTACTAAAATCCACATTGGGGACAACCCTGATAAAATAATTTGGGGAGGGTGTCCGAGGGGTAATTTTTCGGTGAGAACAGCTTACAATCTCGGGCTTGATTCTGACTTTTCTCCTTGGTAGTGGAATTTTATCTGGAAACTGAAACTTTCCCCTAAAATCCTGACTTTTCTCTGGTCTCTGTTACACGGAAAGATCCTCACTAATGCCCATCGCAGGACTTGGTGTTTAACTACCGATTCTTCTTGCCCAAGATGCTGTTTAGGTCTGGAGTCCATTGACCATCTTTTAAGGGGCTGCAAATTTTCAGTGGGTATTTGGAACCAGGTATGTGCTGGTTTTTCTTCTTTTACAACCTTCAATGACAGTTTCATTTCTTGGATTTATACTAATCTTAAGAATACTGCTTTCATTATTGGTGATGCTCCTTGGTATATGGTGTTTGCTTTGACTATCTGGTATATTTGGAAGTGGCGGTGTTGTAAGGTCTTTGATATTAATTTTTCCATTCCTGTTAACTCTCACATCCCTATTTTTATGTATGTTAAGGAGTGATGGAAATGTATGGGGACAGGAGGAAATTTTAAGAAGCCCTCCCTTAGGCTCATTTCGTAGATTCCTCCTATGGAAGGTTGTGTCAAGTTAAATTTGGATAGTAGCTTGAGGGAGTATGATAACTCCATTACTGCTGCTGGTGTTTTAAGAAACCATGAGGTTTGCTGGAAATGAGGTTTTATCCTTAAGATTGGTGTGGGGAGTATTTTGGAAGCTGAGATGTGGGGCTTATATGAAGGGTTAAAATTTGCTTGGGCTGCTAGGTTTAAGTCTATTGTGGTGGAGTCTGACTCCATGAATGTTGTTAACCTTATTAATAAAGGTCCTTGCTTGAATCATCCTTGTTTCAACTTAGCGGATGCTTGCTGCTCCTTGATGAAAGCAAACTAGACGTATTCTATTATGCATATTTTTAGGGAAGCTAATAGGCTGGCGGATATCTTGACTGGCATGGGTCATGACTTGGCCCTTGATGTTCATACGCTGGAGTCTCTTTCCCCCCAGGCTGCTCTGATTTTTTAGGATAATCGCAGAAACCTAGCTATTGCTAGATTAGTCACTAATTGAATTTCTATTTTCTTTTTGTTTTTATTTCGACTGAGCTTTGCCTTTTTCTGTACCAAAAATAATAATAATAATAATAATAATAATAATAATGTAAAGACAGATGATATTGCCAAGGAAGATCATAAGTGAAGGCAGATGATATTGCAAAGAAAGATCGTAGATGGGCCCCATTAATAAGAAATTTTAGTCAAAAGAAAACTGGAAACATTTGTTTTCAACGGTTCCCTTCTTTATTACAATATTTAAATAATAAAAAATTTAAAATATTTTATAATGAAATTTTTTGTTTATAATATATATATATATATATATATTATCTAAGAAAACGATCTTTATTTATTTCTACCAGATGCATTTTTAGTTCACAAATATGAAAATCTATTTTTTATTTTCAAATAGAACTGGAGAAAACATAAAATATTACCCAACAAACCCTAAATTTTTTACTTGAGCTCTCAATCTAGTGTAAAATATAAACTTGTCGAATTGAAATAATTTTTTTTTTGTCAACTTTATCCACTGACTTTACTAAAATACCCCTAACCCGTGCTTTAACTTTCTTCCCTGTATCTACTAAAATTCTCTATCTTCTCTCTTAAGTGTTGGTAAGTGTTATTTTCGAGTGGTAAATAAGTGGTATGTAAAAAAGAAAAAGAAAAAGAAATAAACATTATAGGCACAAGTCCGATACCTTTTATCCTTTTAAAGTTGACCTTCGGAAGTATTCTATATTTGTGTTGAAAACAATCTAAATACGATACAATAAAAATAAAAAACGATTACATTTTAAAAATAATGAATGATTAATGCTATAAAATACAGAAGCATCATACGGTAAAAACTAATTATTACCCGCTAACAATAGAGAATAATTACACGTTAAAAATAAACTAAGTCTTTTGGTTTGAATGTGAACACTGAATCATGTTTTATACGTTTAATGCAAAGTGATTTTCAGATTTTTCAGATTATTATTTTTATTTTGTACACTTTTCTCATTTTATGTTTGACCGAAATAGTAAATTTTTTTTAGTGAAACATGTGTGATTTATGAAAAAAATTATTAGTGTAAAATATTATACTACGTAATAAAAATAAATTACTTATCACGTCATTTTAAGATAATTTTTTAATTTTTTTTTTAGGTTTTATTGTGTTTTGTTAACTTTTAATAACCTCATCATTACTTTGTTGGTTGGTTCAATCCGCTTAGTTGTTGAATGTCAAGTTGTGAAGAATATCTCTCCTTCATCGTGGTCAAAGATACTTGGCTCTTAGAAGAAGAAAATTAGGGCATGGAAATGGATGGAAAAAGTGAAAAGATAAAAAGGACTAAGAAATTACCAAGAAAGATCATTAGACAACCCATTAGGGGCCATTTTGAGCAAATTCTAGTGGAAGAAGATTTTGACCTGATTGAAAACAAAAAATACAACATAAAAAAGTAAATAAGCAGCAACTAATTACTTTTTATAAATTAAAAGGTTTGTGGGATATTGATATTTATTATCAGTAACAATAGATTATTTAAATTATTTATTCAAATAATGTGGTATATGAGTTATTAATATTATCTTATAAATTTTTTATTTAGTAGCATTTGATTCTATGACAGATAACTTGAAGCTTAATTTGGATCAGTTTCTCTCTCTAAGTGGGTTTAGCTTTGTCTCCCTAATTTTGCAGTGATGGCAAGATGATGATGGCACGGTATTTTAACCGGGGGATAGTTTGATATTTTCAAATTTAACAAAAGGTTATAAATGATTAGATTTTCTATGTAACTAAAAATAATAGATTTTGAACCATTACGATATTAATTCGAGATTCGGGGATGGAGATACGACTCGAACTCATATATTTAAGGGTGTTAATGAGGGGCAAACCATTAGATCAAATCATCTTGTTATTTTACATATGTATTGTGAAATGATGCTTTTGATTAATTTTTTTCTCTACAGAAAAAGCCACTGATATTAAATAACATTGATTAAACAAAAGGTCACAAAATGCTAAATGATTTAGCTCTAATTAACTTCAACTTAATAATTAGTCTCCAATTAATCATAAAATAAATCACCTTAATTAATCAAGAACCCCAGAAGAAGAAGCCAATAATTAGCTAAAATAAAAAAGTGACGATCTAGGATGTCATAGGAATCAGTTAATTTCTTTCTTGATTCTCTCTCCTTCGACTGCAGTAGCTGAAAAATTGAAGAAATAGTTAAAATATTAATTTAAATTACTCTAGTTTTAATATTGTCGAGGTAAGAAAAAGATAATTAATACCCGAAATTAGTAAAACTATAAGGAAAAACAAATTAATAAAGTTAATGTTCCTTTGAAATTTCATATATAAAAATCTGACTCAAAACATGGATACCTTTTGATTGCAGTTTCCCTTGGAGCTTTGCATCTAAAACACTCTATACGGCTAGCAAAGTCGTGCTCATTGCATTCAGACCTGTTCCAATTAATTTGCAATTACAATTAATTTTTTAGCTTTATAATTCTTCAATCTTGAATTTTATTTTAAATAAATGATATTACTTCTAATATTATGTCACCAGGCCGAACATCAGGCCCTCTGCCGCTTATCCGGCCACCAAAACTTCCTTTGTGATAACCTATCCTTGGCTCCCCACAGCGTTGGCACGAGTCCCTTCTTCGAAAATTCAACTGGTTGCATGATATGCAATTCCGATCTCCAGGTCTTAAATTCTTCTCTTCACATGAAAAGAGAGAGTGAGCTATCATGCATGCATCAATATAATAATTTAGATAATAAATACAATAAAAGTTTTGAATTCCCAACAGTTATTTAAGTAATAACAACAATAAAAAATTTTCCCGAGAATTATGGCAACTAGTAAGATAAATATATACAAAATGGTTCGTATTTATACCTCATTCTCCTCCCCTTGATCAGATTGCGTGAATGTATTCCTGCGTTTCCTCAACATATTTGGTACTTGTTGAACCTCATCAGAGTGACTTCTGCTAGGTACAAAATTCTTGTTGGGAGTATCTGATTGTTCACATGTGTTGCTGAGTGATGATGGATTTGTATCCTCTGCATTACCAGTCTGAGCAATTCGAGTATTTGATGGATCAACTTGTCCTTGATCATCAGATTGTGCAGATATATTCCTCATTGTGTATGGTATTTGTTGAACCTCATTAGACTGACTGCCGCTAGGTTTAACATCACATATATTGCTGAGTTGTAATGTCTTTGTATCCTCTACATTACTAATCTGATCAGTTAGAGTTTTTAATGGATCAATTTGAATACCGCTAAGCTGTAATTGGTCTGTATCTTCAATTTCAATAAGCTGATCCGTTAGAGAATTTGTTGAAGTATTCAATGAAGAATTTGAAACCCCTTTATAGTTTTTGAAAGCAAATAGAGCAGAAATTATAGCATAAGCTAATGGAAACACAGATGCACTGTAATTGGTGTTGACACCCAATAGTGTCCTAATCAAGCAAAAACCTGAAACAATCAGCTGGAGACAAGAGAAGACAATCTCTACTACAATATCTTTCTGATCAGCTTCTAATTTAATTCTTAAATATCTCTTGATGACAAAATAAGCGTACATGATTATCAAAGAGTTGCATACTGATAAAATAAATGAGGCTAGAAGAAAAACCCAGTTGTTTCCTCCCAATAGATCAAGTACACATGATATTACCTCCAACGAAAGAAATAGCAAGGCGCGTCCACAGTCCTCGTTTCTACAACCCTATAGTAAGATTGAAAAAGTATATGATAACATGAGAAGTTATAAAAATCAAGAGAGAAAGTGAGACAGTAAGGTACCTGAAATCGTTGAAAATTTTTTGAGCATGCAATCAGTTAGATCAACTTACCTTGTAGATGAACGAGTAGATTGGAGGGGCAATCAAACAGTATATATCCTTCAAGATATCATTCCTTGTGCAGCGACGAGCTTCCAAGTCCATCCCTATTGATTGTCAAACGCACAGCCTCTCCAAGTCCATCCCTATTGATTGTCAAACGCACAGCCTCTCTAGCCTTGATTGCTCCGGAAGTAAAGAAATTTAAGTATTAGAAACAACGATGATATACAAATTCCAAAGTAGTAATTAAGCAGAAATTTCAGTTCCAGGAAATTTCAAAGTAGTAACAAAGTTGTAGTTAAGTAGACACCACATTTCCAGGAAATTTCAGTTCTCATATTATTAGCATTATAATACTGAAAGTGCAGACAACTAATCAATGGGAAAAGGGCCCCTTAATTATGTGATAGCTAGTTTACTGGGAAAGTTAAATACAAAGAGCAAGTGGGGCTAGAAGGTATCAACTCTAGCTTTCACTTTTGTCATTTGGAGGGACAAATGTGAAAGGTAGTGAGTATAGTCATCTTCTTTTTCTAGGAATGATCACTCCTGCTGAGTATTCTAATACGACTCATTGATTTATAGTGTTAAAGAATCAACATGTGAAGTTAGAGAATACGAAAACGAATCTTGATTGAAAACATAAAAGACAAAGTGAAGAGTATATTGAACTATAAACTTGTTTTAGGTCCAAACCATTTGAAGGCCCAAACCAATTTGAGAGCCCAAACCCAAATTGGAGTCCAAGTCTATAACTAAGGCCCAAGCTCTCTACTTAGAACCTTCCAAAGTTAGGTAATTGTGCATAACATGGTCACTTAAATTATTGTTAGAAGATTGGAGAAGAATGAGGTGTACAGTTGTTGTTAATTTGGATTAGTTTATTTGTGTGGTCTAAAATGATTTGTAATTAGTATAAATACTCCTCTCTATTTTGGTTTAGAAATCAAGAAAAAGCAAAGCTTGTAAGTGAATGAAGAAGAAGTAAAAGAGTGAGTTAGTTCTTGAGTGAAAGTATTATTATAATATTTGTTTTGAGTTTAAATAGAAATTATTTGAGTGTTTCATTTCCAACAAAGTGGTATCAGAGCCAAGTTATAAAGTATCCGCTATAGCATATCAAATCGAAACCCTCGATGAGACGAAGCCAACGCTGCAAAAATCAGCCCGATCGGAGTTCAACGAGCTACCATGGGCCTCTAGAAATTTGCTGCCAAAGAGCGAGTTAACTCACCGATTTCAAGCCTAGTCAGCCAAGTTGGAAGTGAGTCCAGCCGTGTTGGAGCCGAGTTGAATAAGCTGCTAAGCCTGTTGACCGAGCCGCCAAGCCTATTGACCAAGCCGCGAAGCCGTTGACCGAGCCGTCAAAGATGTTGACCGTTGACCAGATTAGGTTGACCGTTGACCTTTGACTTTGACCAAAAAATGATTTTTTTGTTTGAGTTCATCTTAAGGTTTTTCGACGTTCTGAGTCCATCCATGTAATCAGAATTTGAAAATTCTTACCATATTAAGAGATATGGCTAATGGTATGGTATCCTTCCAAATTTCAACACTTAAGAACGACAACTATAATAACTGGAGTATCAAAATGAAAGCACTCCTTGGAGCACACAATGTTTAGGAGGTCGTAGAGAAAGGTTACACCGAACTAGCAGATGAGTCAACTCTATACCCAACTCAAAAGGATAGCTTAAAAGACTCAAGAAAGAGAGACAAGAAGGCTCTCTATCTCGTCTATCAAGCATTAGATGATGATGGCTTTGAAAAGATTTCGAGTGCGAAATTCGCTAAAGAAGCGTGGGAAAAGCTACAAACCGCTTACAGAGGAACTGAACAAGTAAAGAATGTTCATTTTCAGATTTTAAGAGGTGAATTTGAATCTCTACATATGAAATCATCTGAGTCTATTTCTGACTACTTCACAAAAGTACTGACCGTTTCAAATCAGGTAAAAAGAAACGGTGAAGAATTAAAATATATCATAATAATAGAGAAGATACTCCGCTCGCTAGATCCCAAATTTGAACACATCATTGTAACGATTGAAGAAACTAAAGATCTGGAGAAAATGACGATCGAACAACTTCAAGGATCGTTGCAAGCTTACAAAGAAAAGATTGAGGAGAAGAATAATTTTATGGAAGCAAAGATTGAGGAGAAAGGAACGTTGCTATTAGCATGCAAAAGCGGCAATAGAGAACAAGAGAATACCTAGTATCTTGACACCGGCGCGAGCAACCATATGTGTGGAAGAAAAAGCATGTTCGTAGAAATCAACGAATCTGTTACTGGTAATGTCTCATTCGGAGATAATTCCAAAATACCAGTGAAAGGAAAATGTAACATCTTTATTCGTGCAAAAGATGGTAGTCACCAATTAATATCAGATGTTTACTGTGTGCCCAACATGACAAGCAACATTTTGAGTTTATGTCAACTCTTAGAAAAAGGCTATGATATTCATCTAAAATATTGTAGTCTTTTCATAAGAGATGACATGGGAAATTTAATTGTAAAGGTGAAAATGTAGAAGAATAGAATGTTTTCTTTGAATATTCAAAACGATGTTGCAAAGTGTTTAAAAGCTTGCTGCAAAGATGCATCTTGGTTATGGCATTTTCGTTTTGGACATCTCAACTTTGGAGGACTGGAGATATTGTCTAAAAAGGAAATGCTAAGAGGACTACCGTGCATCAATCATCCTGACCAACTTTGTGAAGGATGTTTACTCGGAAAGCAATTCAGGAAAAGCTTTCCAAAAGAGTCAAATTCGAGAACCCAGAAACCACTCGAGCTCATCCATACTGATGTGTGTATTCCAATCAAGTCAAGCTCTCTCGGTAACAGTAATCATTTTCTTCTCTTTATTGATGATTTTTCAAGAAAAACTTGGGTGTATTTCTTAAAACAGAAATCAAAAGTCTTTGAGGTATTCAAGAAGTTCAAAGCTACAGTGGAAAAAGAAAGTGGTTGCCAAATTAAGGCAATGAGATTCGATTGAGGAGAAGAATTTACTTACAAAGAGTTCCAAGAATTCTATGAAGCAAATGGAATTCGTCGACCAATGACAGTTCCAAGATCCCCTAGCAAAATGGAGTAGCTGAAAGGAAGAACAGAACCATCCTCGACATGGCACTGAAGCATGCCCAAAAGTAAGAGAATGCCAAAGGAGTTTTGAGCAGAAGTTGTAGTATGTGTAGTATACCTATCTAATCGATCTCTAACAAGAAGTGTATTGGGAAGAACACCACAAGAAGCTTAGAATGGAAGAAAGCCAGGAATTTCTCATCTAAAAGTGTTTGGAAGCATGGCACATACACACGGTCCAGACCATAGAAGAAGTAAGCTTGATGACAAAAGTGAGAAGTTCATCTTCATCGGGTATGATAATTTCTCTAAAGGTTACAAGCTTTACAATCTAGACAATGGGAAAATTATCATCAGCCGTGATGTTATATTCGAAGAAGAAAGTACATGGGACTAGAAAACACATGATGAAAATAACAACTTTTTTCCTTACCTTGAAGAAGAAAATGAGGAGCAATTAAGAATGGAGCAAGCAGAATAAGAACCCACTACACCACCAACTTCAACAAATAATGGAAATTCACTACCAACACTTTTACAAGAAAAAGCAATGGGGCGAACAAAAAGTTTGTAAGATTTATATGAGGTAACTGAGAGATCTGATAATCTTACTCTTTTTGGCCTCTTTGCTGAATGTGAACTAGTACGTTTTGAAGAAGCTACTTAAGAAAAGAAGTTGAGAGATGCGATGGATGAGGAAATCAAGGTCATTGAGAAGAACAACACTTGGGAACTTGTTCCACTTCCAAAAGGGCACAAGACAATTGGTGTCAAATGGGTGTACAAAACTAAAGAGAAATGCTAAAGGAGAGATTGAAAAATATAAGGCAAGACTTGTTGCAAAAAGCTATAGTCAAAAAGCTAGAATTGACTATGATGAGGTTTTTGCTCCTATTGCTCGTTTAGAAACTATAAGGCTAATAATCTCTTTGGCTGCTCAGAATAAATGAAAGATCCATTAGATGGATGTAAAGTCTGCCTTCCTAAATAGAGTCCTTGAACAAGAAGTCTACATTCAACAACCACCGGGCTATGAAGTCAAAAGCGAAGAAGATAAAGTTCTAAAGCTGAAAAGGGCTTTCTATGGGTTAAAGCAAGCACCAAGGGCATGGAATAGCATAATTGACAAGTACTTCCAACAAAATGGTTTTACCAAATGTCCCTACGAGCACGCCCTATATATCAAGATCATGAATGGAGATATTCTGGTAGTATGCTTATATGTGGATGATTTGATCTTCATCGGCAAGAATCTAAGCCTGATTGAAGAGTTAAAAAAAGCAATGGCCAAGGAATTTGAGATGACTGACATCGGATTAATGGCGTACTACCTTGGTATTGAAGTCAAGCAAAGAGAAGAAGGCATCTTTATCTCCCAAGAAAGTTATGCAAAGAAATACTCAGGAAGTTCAAGATGGATGATTGTAAGCCGATAAACACGCCAGTGGAATGCAGAATCAAACTATTGAAGCATGATGAAGGTAAAAACATAGATCCGATATTCTTCAAGAGTTTAGTTGGAAGCTTACGCTATTTAACGTGCACGAGGCCAGATATTCTTTATGCTGTTGGACTCGTGAGTCGATACATGGAGAATCCAATAACCACTCATTTCAAAACCGCTAAGAGAATTCTCCGTTACATCAAAGGTACAATTGATTTTGGCTTGTTTTATTCAGTTTCTAATGATTACAAGCTTGTCGGATATAGCGATAGCGATTGGGGTGGAGATATAGATGAAAGAAAGAGCACCAGTGGATTCGTTTTCTTCATAGGAAACACAAGCTTTCACATGGATGTCAAAAAAGCAACCAATTGTCACCGTATCCACCTGTAAAGCTGAATATGTAGCTGTTACTTCGTGTGTTTGTCATGTGATATGGCTTATAAATTTGCTGAAAGAATTGGGTTTGCTACAAGAAAGAGCCAACTGATATTTATGTTGACAATAAGTCAGCTATTGCCTTAGCAAAGAATCTAGTGTTTCATGATCGAAGCAAGCATATTGATACTCGTTGCCACTACATAAGGGAGTGCATAGCAAAAATGGATATGCAACTGAAGTACGTGAAGTCCCAAGATCAAATTGCAGATATTTTCATCAAGCCACTTACGTTTGAAGATTTTAAGATATTAAGAAGTTTGCTTGGTATGGTAAAATAAGTTTAAAGGGGGATGTTGAAGTATAAACTTGTTTTAGGCCCAAACCAATTTGAGAGCCTAAACCCAAATTGGAGTCCAAATCCATAACTAAGGCTCAAGCCCTCTACTTAGAATCTTCCAAAGTTAGGTAATTGTGCATAATGTGGTCACTTAAATTATTGTTAGAAGATTGGAGAAGAATGAGGTGTATGGTTGTTGTTAATTTGGATTAGTTTATTTGTATGGTCTAAAATGGTTTGTAATTAGTATAAATACCCCTCTCTATTTTGGTTTAGAAATCAAGAAGAAGCAAAGCTTCTAAGTGAGTGAAGAAGAAACAAAAGAGTGAGTTAGTTCATGAGTGAAAGTATTATTGTAATATTTGTTTTAAGTTTAAATAGAAGTTGTTTGAGTGTTTCATTTCCAACAGAGTATAAATGATTGATCATATCATTTAAATTGATTTTCAAGTTTATTTTTTCATGTTGCGACTTGTGTTAGCTTTATATAACCTTTTAAAATTCTAGCCATCCTCGTTATCAATTTATCAATTTTTTCAGTAGGAATTAACTTGACAAGTGTATTGAAATTTGCAGCTCGAAGTAGTTATTTGTTTAATGGCAAGTAGTGAAGAGCCCTATTTCCTCTTCATCGTGGTCAAAGGTAGATGAAGAAAAGTAGGGTATGGAAATGGATGGAAAAAGTGAAAAGATCAAAAGGAAAGATAATTTATGGTAATTTTGTTTCTAAGAAATTGCCAAGAAAGATCAGTATAGACAGCCCCACTAGGGCCATTTTGAACAAATTCTAGTGGAATAGAAAAAGTATATAGTAAATCGACTTAGATGCAAAGGAATATATTTAACTTTTAATCTAGGGTAATGTTACTTTATTAATGTTCAAGTTTAGTAAAAATTTGTTGTGAATAATAAGCTGAGTCCTGATCAAACCAGGCTAAACCCAAGAGGAGGAAGATTTTGACATGGTTGAAAACAAAGAATATAAAAGAAAATGCAAATAAGAAGCAATTAATTAATCGATATACAGCAAATCTAATTCAGATTTGTCATTTTATAAATAAAAACAACTTTATAAAAAATTGACAGCGGAATCCCCAGTCATTACCGTTGACTGTTAAAGATGATTATTGACTGATTTTAAAAGTATAAAAAGACCAAAATACCCCTAATTAAAAATTAAAAATTAAAAAAACTGAAATAAAAAAGGACAAATTACCTGAATTTTAGCTTTTTACAACCATAATCAACTTATTGAAAAACTAACAGTTAACTCCCCTGTTATTAGCGTTGACCGTTGAAGATGACCACTGACTTTTTCAAAAGTGCAAAATGACCAAAATACCCATAATTAAAAAAATTAAAAATAAATAAAAAAGTAAAAACAAATCTATATATCCACCATCCAAGTGGATGGTGGAGATTTATTCAAAAGAAAAAAAAACTAAAATTAAGTATAAATCTAAAAAATAATTAGAAAACACTTAAGATTAAAGAAGAAATTAAAATCTATTAGAAATCCACAAAGGTTATCCATGGGAGACTACGAAGGAAGGTCAGCAAATTTTTTATTTTTTATAATTTTTTAATCTCTACCAGTCTATTTGAGATAGATGGATGGATGATAGAGATTTTAAGTATTTTATTTTTTTCAAATAAATATCTACCGTTCATCTAAAACGAGATAGACGATGGATGTCTTAAATTTTTTTTTCCATTTTAAAATATTTTAAAAGTAAATTAAAATGACTAAAATGCCCTTAAAATAATTGACTTCGACAAATATTGACTAACATTTTATAACTGGTTGACTAACGATATGGAGTTAACTGTTAGTTTTTTAATAAGTTGATCCCACATATAAAAAGGTAAACCCCAAGTAGGTTGGTTGTAATTTTTCCTAATTTAAATGGTACAATGACCATTCTACCCTTTTAGCCAGAGTCAATTGTTAGTACTTGATGGTCAACGGTAACGACATGAGGATTCACGGTTAATTTTTTATGAAGTTATTTCCGTCTTTAAAATAGCAAACTCCAAATAGGTCAGCGGTAATTTGTTCCTTTTAAAAATCCAGCCTAAATAGAACAAATATATTTTAGAAAATATATTTACACACTTAAATAGTATTTCATTTTATATAAAAAAAGTTTGAAGATGACTAAATAATGGTAAAGAGAATATATGGTTGTAGCCTTGGCTTGATTGTATTCTCATCAAATGATCTTATAGAAGTGAGATTTAGGATTTGACAGGTAGCTAAGCACATAAAAAAAATTAAAAATTAAAAATTAAAAATTTAAAAAAAAAAAAAAAAAAGTAGCTAAACAGTGTTCGATCCAGTGGAAAGTCCGAATGACACTTCAAATATATAATTAGTTAGTTAGCACACACGTTTCTCATGCTTTTCTTGTGTGAGACTCTTGCTATAAAAAGCAGAGCTAATGGATTTAGTGATAGAAAATGTCATTTTAATGGTTTTTTTTTTATAGTTAAGCTTATATATACTTGATTAACGTATAGTTGTTAAGTGAGTGTTGAATTGAGACTCTCTCTCACACGCAGGTGTCTAAACTTCGAATCTAAATATTTGTATGCGAATGCGTCCTCCAAACACGAATATTGTATTGATTTAGGCTGTGGACTGACACCCTTAACCCAGATCAATTTGGCTGATTTTGGGTTAATTAAAATCTAATTGGGCCTACTTGAGCCGAATTGAGTCTTTTATGCTCGAAATTAAATTTTAGAGTAAATAACGCCTATCTTCCTTTGAGATTTCTTCAATTACAGACGAAGTCAACTTTTAAATTTATTAACAAAACATATCGCTTGATCGTCTTGGAATTGCATAGCACATTGACAGTCCATCATCAAAGATATTAGCGACTGAGAATTCCTCTTTTTACCGTTAGTTTTTCATTGAATTTCCTCTCAATTTGCTTCCCAAGAAACAAAACTTAGCAAATAACACGACCATCTCTCTCTCTCTCTCTCTCTCTGATTCTAATCATAGGTCCTTGTAGACCTGCTCTTCCTCAATCTTCTCTGGCTCTTTTTCTGGTCCAACTGAGACTATCTCTGCGTAACATAGCTTCCTCAGTTTGCTCACTATAGCTACTGGATCCATCTCTGTCTCCTATCACTGTCATTTGCTTGTTCTCCTTGTCCATTTGAACCGATTCAACCCCTGTTAAATTACAAGCCCCCGAAAAAGAGATTAAATTTGCTAAAATCTTTCCTTTTCCCTTCATAATTTTCCTATCAGCCAAACAAATTGACAACAAGAAAGAATTACAAAAGTTATATTCAATACCAGAAGTGAGGGTGATATTTTCCATTGTTGTTTTCTTGCCTTTGTTATTAAGTCGATCCAATTTCAACACTACTTTCTGTGACAATATATATATATGTATATAAATATGAATACAGTAAAGATCTTTATCAAAATATAATCAAATAATTATACACCAAAACCAAATAAAACTCAAAAGAAAAGCAACCAATCAAAGTTCAAACTAAGTATATTGAAGTTGGTGGCACAGGCTACAATAGAAAACGAAGAAGAAAAATAAACTACAAAAATCAAACTTATATAAACAACGCCTCACATATATTTACTAGAAAAAGTTCATATTCATACGTTATGCACCTCATGCTGCTTCCTGGATCGGCGAACCGTGGCATATTCATGACTACTTCTCAACAGAAAATCAATTGAATTCAATGGATTTGTATCATCTACATTATCCTTATACGACTCAAGCTGCTTCCTGCGTCTGCGCAACGAGCTAGAATCATTACTGACACTTATAGTTTCAGAATCAACACTTGAATTCGATGTATTTGTATCATCTACATTATCCCTATATGCCTTAACCCCCTTCCTGTGTTGCCAACTTGCTATAATCATTAGTGACACTTGTAGTTTTAGAATCAAGATTTGAAATCGATGGATTTGTATCATCTTCATCATCACTATATGCCTTAGACTGCTTCTTGTGTTGTCGGCTCAACGTACTAGAATCACTAGCTACACGTTTTGGCATAGAATCAACAGTTGGATTCGATGGATTTGTATCATCTCCATCATCACTATATGCCTTAGGCTGCTTCTTACATTGTCGGCTCAACGTACTAGAATCACTAGCTACACGTTTTGGCACAGAATCAACAGTTGATTGCAATATACTTGTATCATCTACATTACCTATCTGATCAACTGGAGTATTTGATTTATCTGTATCTTTTACAATAGTAGCAGACTGATTTGATAGAGGACCTGGTGGAGTGTCGGATGACGGATGCAAGACATCATTTGTTTTTTTAAATTTGAACACAACAGAAATTATAGTATAAGCTATTGGAAATACCGATGAACTATACTTAGTCTTGACACCAGATAATGTTCTTATCAAGCAATAACATGAAATAATCAATTGGAGACCAGGAAAGACAATATCCACCATAATAAGTTGTTGAGCTTCTGGTTTGATTACTGACTTCTGGATAAAATAAGTGAAAACGATTGTTCCAAGCATAAAAAGTGACTGAGAGAAATAAAGCCAAAAGGTAATCCCAATGACTTCCTCCTAATAGATCAAGTACAAATGAAATTATCTACATTAAAAGGAATAGCATCGCGTATCTACAGTCATGGTAACCTGTATATTCAAATTATTAAAAGAAAGCACCTCTCAATAATTCTTTTGTAACTTTTTTTCTTTCGATTAATTAAATTAAATATGATGAAAATTTTGCCTTTTTGATAAATCAATATTTTTCTTTTTAAGAAAATTGTGAAAATTAATTCTATAAAATTATGAAAATTTATCTTTATATGGCCACATGGATAATTTTCACATTTAACCAAACAGGAAAATTTCGTTTCTTCGATAAACAAATACTTACAAGTATATTCCCTACTAGGGTTTGAAGGGAAAAATGAATTTGAATTTATATGGGGTACTTTAGTCTTATAACTTTTGGACCAATAAAAAGACTATAATACCGTTCAAATATTTCAACAAAATTACTAACATGCCATCACTTTTTTAAAAGAAAAACTATAAGAATATAAAAAACAATTTCAAGAAAAGAATAAAAAAAAAAGTCCAAATCCAATACAGACCGTCTATCAAATCTGATAAACGGTCCAGACAGAATCTTGACTAATTTTTTTTAAAACAGTAAATACAAATTTAATCTGGACCGTCCATCAAATCTAGTGGACGTGACATATTAGATTTGGACTTACTATACCTGTATCAAGGAACTTAGTTTTCAAAATCGTGAGGAAAAAATAAGTCATGCGAAATCATCATTCAAAGAAGCCTTCCACTGTAAAAAAA
Organism: Xanthoceras sorbifolium; assembly: GCA_003430845.1. Classification (NCBI taxonomy): domain Eukaryota; kingdom Viridiplantae; phylum Streptophyta; class Magnoliopsida; order Sapindales; family Sapindaceae; genus Xanthoceras; species Xanthoceras sorbifolium. The sequence goes on from CM010615.1 coordinate 6,696,481, forward strand.
TGCTAGAAAAAATGAGCAATATAATTAATATTAATTATACTACCCCGGAAATCCAAGAGTAGATTGGAGGGGCACTCGAGCGACCAAGTGTGACGTTTTCTCTTGCCGAAAACATTCTTGTGATTGGGAGTTGCATTCTTGTCGGCAACATTCTTCTAATCCGTCCATCTCCAACCCACACTTTTTTTTTTTTGGTGCATTTGTACTAAAATGGTGCAAATTACTCTCCAACCACACAGCAAGATACAACTTCCAAGATGAGTTTTTGGTGTAGGTGATTAGTATTGTACCAAATATGGTGCAGTACTATTCATTACACTATATTATTATTCACTAATTCTAATTTCACTTTTACCCTTTATATTATAACTCTAACAAATTTTATTCTTTTTATATCTTTCAACTAATTTAATTTATTTATATATTTTAATAAATAAATAAATATATAAACTATTTAATATAAAAAAATATACTGTTGGAATTATTTCGTTGAGAGTTTTAAAATGAGTACAATATTGATATATATTATTAAGTTATTTAATTAATTTATTAATTATATATTTACCTAATTTATACCTTTTAATTTCAGTATAAAAAAAACTTTTTATATATTTGGATGAAGTGATTATTGACTAGAAAAAAATATGGTTTAAAATTGATTAAAATTTAATGGTAGAAAAATAAGTGAGGTTAAAAAAAATCGCTCAAAAAATACGTGGATAAAAAATTAAATACAAAATTAATTAGTTTTAAAAAAACAATTAAAATAATATTATATTAAAAATGATAAAAAATTAATTTAAGTATTTAATTTTTTTTTCATATAATGTGTGTAATTATTTAATAATAATATTATAATACTAAACAAAGAGGTAAATATTGTTTACAGAATTAAGTATAAAATATTATTTAAAAATAGTATTTGCACCAATTTGATGCAAATTAGGTTGAAGATGAAAAAAATTTGGTGTAAAAATATTCTAAAAATATGTTGTTTTTGCACCATTTTGATGTAAAATTTGGTGTAGTGGGTTGTTAGTGATAAATCATCTCAAGGACGAGTTACACAAGCCACTGGTAAAGGTTCCAATGGTTGCAATGCTTCTCAGTAAAGATAACCTAGTGAGACTTTAAGTCAAACACCTGGTGTGCAACAAGAAGAAGAGACTCCTCAAACAATTCAACAAATAATTGGTGGGCAACCAACTGTAACTAACAGATTACCTAAAATCCTTAAATCAGCAACCCAGAAAACTAAAGAGAAACTCATCATCAGTGACCATGATCATCACCATGGTGATTGGTGATTATGGATAGATCTAGTCAGCAAAGGGTTGTTAAGGTAGTTAGTTTAGGGGGGAAAGTTTGTTTCTAACAAACTTTCCAGCCCCAAATTAGTTGATTAAACATGTATATAAACTAAGCTTTTGTAATCTATCATTATTATTAGAAATACAAAAACAGAAAAGAGAGAAATTTTACCTCTTGCATCTTCTTGTTCTTTCGCGTTTCTTTTCTCTGTGCATGTTTTGCTTTCTAGGGTTTTCTAGAGAAATCTATTAAATTTAAAATAGTATCAGAGTCCCATGAAGCCACTGCTTCTACAACTAAAAATAATGACGTTCCTCAACTCAATATGAGTAGAAACTTGAAGTCATTGACACCTCTGAAGCTTACTTTGATAGTAAAGCTTGACAACAACAACTTTTTGTTGTGCAGGCAGCAGGTACAAGTAGTTATTAAAGGTAATAACTTGTTTTTTTATGTCAATCCTGCTGTCCTACCTCCATCACAGTTCAACAGTGATGGATCCATGAATGAAGAATTTCTGGACTGGGAGCAGCAAGACCAAATATTTCTTGCTTGGATTTTATCTTCAATCAGCCAAGAACTCTTGCCTGAGTTTGTTGGATGCCTAACTGCATGTGAAGCATGGCAGACCATATAACAGCTTTTCAGTTCTCAGTCCAAGGCAAATATTATGCAGTTGAAACTTCAGCTGCAAACTTTGAGGAAAGATGGTTCTACTATGTCTGAATATCTAATGAAGAAGAAGAGTATAATTGATACCCTTTCTTTTATAGGATATATCATGAGTAATGATGATAAACTCATGTCAATCCTTGGAGGTTTAGGGTCAGAATATAACCCCTTTATTATCTCTATCACCTCGATTCAGCATTCTTATTCCATTCCAGAAATTACCTCTTTGTTGTTGACACATGAGGTTACAAGGGATCAAGCTTCTCAATTTGAGAATCTAAGTGCTAATCTTGCAGCTAATAAGAAAGGGAATGGATATGTGAATTTTGTCAACAAACCTCCCAATCAACAGTCTGGACAGTTTACTAAAACTGCAAATCAGCCTCAAGGTGGCTACAATAATAACAATGGAGGTCGTAGATGTAGGAAAAATGGGAGTACGGCACAGCGGAAGGCGCAAAAAAGAATTTTTGCATTGGTACTTTTAAAATTTTTCCAAAAAGATTAGATCTTAACCCATAGTTAACTAAATATATATATTAAAAGGTAACATACCATTTGTAATACGTGAATTTTGATGTTGAGTCGATTATGAACCGCAAGATCTTCCAATCCTTCACGAATGTGGATCACCTTAGAGTGTGGGCTCCGTTTCTTTGAATTGCGTACCTGAGGATGAGAAATAAAAACTTTTCTTTTTCGTTAGTCACTCACAACCCTGCTGAGAAACTTAGAACACTTTAAACTCAATTGTTCTCTCTCTTTCTCTCGGGCGGAATGACACTTTTGCTTAGAGTAGAGGGCGATTTTTCTTGGCTATCAAAAGCTCACAAAACTTGCACATAAGCATTTAGATTTGGCCGAATTCCCCTAGCCCTCTATTTATAGTGGTCGAATTCTCCTTAGTGTGGGAGGATTTGTGTTCAACTCAATCCCAACTCTAAAAAGTATTATCCAATTATAATTAAAGGAATAATTATAATTTGAATGACTTATCAAAACTTCCTAAAAGTGACATAAAAGTCAACTTTAGAGTTTTAATAAATATCAAAAACTTCCTAATTTAATTTGATAAATAACTCATTTTATTTATCTCCTTATCAAATAAAGTTTTTAATACTTATCATATTATCACAAATAGTATGAAACTAGAAATCCAATTCGTAGTAGAAAAGTGTTTTGACTTTTAATTAAACAATTATATAATTAATTTCTATTTAATTAAATAATAAAATAAAACAAAGTAATTAGCTAATGCCGCCTACCCCTAAACACATGGGCTAAACTTTGTTTTTCCATTTTATTAATCCCATTGGACCTTCACTAAAAAGTCCACATGTAAACTAGACTCATTCTTACAAGAAGAAACAAGTACACATGCCTTTAATAAATATATTAAATATAATTCAACAGCTCATTTATATTAAATGTGCTAATTGTATTCTTAATATATTTACAGGATGTTAAAAACATCCCTTAGGGCCGTCCAAGGGGTCACATGCCCTTGGCCGCCCATACCAGATATTTTAAAGAGTTATCGTGTGTTTTGATCGAACACAAGAACATACCTCTCAAAACTTTTGGAATAAATTCCAAAATTAATTCTTTAAGATGGATCAATCAAATGATTCGGTAGTATATAACTAGTGATCCATTCAAGTTTGTGTAGATTGGGGATCTTAGCGGGCTATTTAAATTTAAACTCTAATAGACACAACCTAATTACAATCAACAAATAATTCACTTAGGTCCTATCTATTAATTTTGATCATTCCACTAAAAAACTAAAATTAAACTCTTAAATAAAGATAGAATAAGTGGGCATACTAATTTATACCCTAGACAAACTAAATAGAGAAAGTGTCTGCTCGTGAAAAATACCGGTAATCGCCAAGAGCTCATAGACCGTCTATAACTTTCTAAGTTACCATATTTACTCATATGACCATGTTTTCGAACTTGGATATTTTGACTTATCTAGAAGTTATGTTCAATAGTCACTATTGAAAACTCAACGTTAAGATTTAATATCCAATACCTCAAAACATCTATATGATGGTATTCTACTGACATTTGCTAGATCCAGTTTTGATGTCTATTTCTATAAATGATATCCTCTATTGATATACATGTGAATACCACCAAACCATCGAGAATAGATTATACGATATAATCGTACTCATTGACAGCTCAAATGATAACGCATGCAACCATAAGTTCATCATTTATCTCAGGATTAAGATAGACTCTCTAATTGTCTTAGTATAATACTTTTATCCATTGACAGTTGCGGATAAAGTTTTCTACAGTGATCCTATTCAATGCACCCAGTGCACTTGATTCTTTTGTCCAAAGACACTTCGATGGTTTTAGACTTATCATATCACATTTGATCCAGCTCAAATGCTAACAAAATAATCTATAACTTTAACAAGATAAAGGCGCCCAACCTTATATCTTAAGTTGTGAATGTTATTCGAGACTAACTAAAGAATTGTGTCTACCTCATATATATCTAGATGTACGAACAATTCTTTTGTTTCTCATAGTCTCTTGACCTTATGATTATTTACTTTTGACAATTGATATAATTAATATAAGATTTGTTAAAACTGAAATCACTTCGATTTATATGAGATCGATTGTCAAATATACTATTACACTATTACTATTGGGCATAATCCTAACAGTAGAGGCAGGGGAAGAGGCAAGAATTCCTATACTAACAACATACCTCCCTGTCAAATATGTCATAAGGCTATGCATGGGGCATATAGGTGCTATTATAGGTTTGATCAAACCTTCCAGCAACCTCAGTATAACAGCAATGGTGCTCTCAACACTGCAGGTCCAGTACCAAATCAAGCAACCATGCAAGCCATGATTGCTTCTCCTAACACAGTGGCTGATCCTTCTTGGTTTCCAGACAGTGAAGCCACAAATCATCGCACTTCAGATGTGAATAATCTGCAGCACAGTGCTGCCTATCAAGGGAATGAACGTATCTACATGGAAAATGGTAATGCTCTTAACATTTCCTCTATTAAACATAGTTCGTTTAACACTAAAGATCATGTATTTCATCTTCATAATATACTACACATTCCACATATCACTAAAAATCTGCTAAGTGTGTTTAAGTTTGTAAGAGAAAATGATATTTATGTTGAGTTTCACCCCTATTTTTGTCTTGTGAAGGATCGTGTTTCGAAGAGGGTTCTTCTTCAAGGAATCCTTAAACATGGCCTATATGTCTTTGATCTACCTTCCCTACAATCTCATGCATCACAGTCTCTACAAAATAAATCCAGTTCTTTACTGTCCAAGAAGTGCTGCAACATGGTTGAATCTATTTTGCCTAGTTTTCCTAATGTAAATTCAACTATTTCTTCCTTAAGTTTGTGGCACAAGAGGTCGGGTCATCCCTCATCTACAATTGTAAAATATGTACTTAATTAATGCAGAATTTCATTTTCTCAATCTCCTAATTTGTTGTGTGATGCATGCCAAGTTAGTTAATCTCACAAATTACATTTTCCATTGTCAAACAGAACCTAGAACTAATAGTGGCTGATGTTTGGGGTCTAGCTCCAATTTTATCCTCCAATGGTTTCAAAGATTATGTGAGTTTTGTTGATGCTTATACTAGGCATACTTGGATTTTCTTATTAAAAGTTAAAAGTGAAGTCTATCAAACATTCTTGCTACTCAAGTCTCAAGTAGAATTGCAATTCTCTCACAAAATTAAGACTCTCCAAACAGATTATAGTAAGGAGTTTTTTGTCTTGTCTAAGGTTCTAGCAACTTTTGGAATTATGTTAGGCATAATTGTCCCTATGTTAATGAACAAAATGGCCTAGTGGAGAGGAAATATAGGCATCTTATGGAGATTGGGTTGAGTTTGCTTGCTCAAGCATCTATGCCACTTAAGTTTTGGGATGAGGTTTTTCTCACAGCCACTCATCTCATTAATCGCATGGCAACTCATGTGTTGTGTGGGAAATCACCCTATAAATGCCTTTTTGGAGTAAACCCAGATTATACCTCTCTTAGGATCTTTAACTGCCTTGTATATCTCTATTTAAGGCCTTATAACAGACACAAACTTAATTATCGCTCAACTGCTTATACCTTTATTGGATATAGTGGGCAATTTAAGGGTTATAAGTGTCTAAATTCTGCTGGACGAATTTACATTATAAGACATGCAGTATTTGATGAGCTGCAGTTTCCCTTGGCTCATTCAAAGTCTTCTCCACTGGATTTACCATTTTCACAGCCCTCAGAGGTCCATCTTTTCCCTCATCGGGTTGGTTTCCAGTAGCCTATCTCTCCTGGCTCTACTCAACGTACTGCAGGTCCTATGGTACATACTATAGCTCCTATCGAATTTCTTACTGTTTCAGACCCTCATGTTGGGTCACAGGACACTGTTTCACCTTATGTGCCTCATATAGAATCTCTTACTGTAGCCTCTCCTTCTGCTTCTGTTACTATGCCTCAATTACCAACTGTCCTCCCTGCTGCATCTACTGGACACCATATGGTAACCAGGTCCAAGGCAGGCATTTTTAAGCCAAAAGCTTGGCTAGCACCGCTCTCAAACAGTGAACCATACATTGCCCAGCAAGCCCTTCAGTATCCAAAGTGGACAGCGGCTATGGAAGAGGAGTTTGTTGCTCTACAACGTAATAACACTTGGTCTTTAGTGTTACTACCTGTTGGAAGGAAGATAATAGGCTGTAAATGAGTTTTTCATCTCAAAAGAAATTCTGATGGTTCTATTCTAAAGTATAAGACCCGTCTTGTTGCTAAAGGATTTCATCAAATTGATGGGTTTGATTTTCATGAAACCTTTAGCCCCGTGGTTAAGCCTACGACCATTAGAGTCATTCTCTCCATTGTTATCTCTCGAGGTTGGTCTCTAAGGCAATTAGATGTGAATAATGCCTTTTTAAATAGCATTATGGTTTAGGACATGTATATGCAACAACCTCCCGGTTTTGTGGCAGCAAATTCTTCCCTCGTGTGCAAATTATACAAGGCTCTTTATGGGTTAAAGCAGACTCCTAGGGCTTGGTTCGACAAACTCAAGCTTGCTTACTTCATTTGGGTTTTTGGTCATCAAAGGCTGATAGTTCATTATTTTGCAGGTTTGGGAATTATCAATGTACATACATCCTAGTGTATGTTGATGACATTATCATTACAGGTAATGACTCTAGTTTGATCAATCAACTTGTGTTTCAGCTCAACAAGTCATTTGCTCTCAAGGATTTAGTATCACTTAGCTATTTTTTAGGTATTGAGGTCTCTCATACAGCTGCTGGAATCCATCTTTCTCAGCACAAATATGTTGTTGATTTGTTGGCTCGTATGGGTATGACTATTGCTAAGCCCTATCCTTCCCCTATTGTGTCTTCTATTGGGCACTCACTATCAGGTTACAAGGGTTCACCTATCTCTAATCCTACTGAGTATCACTCTGTAGTTGGGGCACTTCAATATGCAACCATCACTCGCCCCAACATTTCCTATACTGTGAACCGTGTGTATCAATTTATGCAACACCCTTTGGATGAGTATTGGAAGGCTATCAAGCCAATTCTACGCTACTTATAGGGGACTTATACTGCTGGGTTACAGTTTAAAAGCTGCCTAAGCCTCTCTTAATTTGGTTGCCTATTCTGATGCAAATTGGGCTTCAAACCTAAATGATCGAGTGTACTAGTGGCTTTTATATATTTTTTGGCCCTAATCTTGTGGTTTGGAGTGCTAAAAAGCAACATATCATATCTCGGTCATCAACAGAGGCTGAATACTATAGCCTAGCATCAGTTGTTACAGAGATTACATGTCTCAAATCTCTGCTTTGTGAGCTGCACGTCCCTCAACTTATTGTGCCTACAATGTAGTGTGACAACCTATCTACAATTGCTATGTCAGGGAATCCGGTGCTACATGCCCGAACTAAACACATTGAACTCGATCTATATTTTGTGCATGATAAGATTGCTCAAGGAGAGATACAGATTAATCATGTACCATCTCTTGACCAAGTAGCTGATGTGTTCACTAAGGCGTTACCCATACCCAGGTTATGTTATCTTCATAACAAACTGACTGTGGCAGTCTCCCCGTTCAGTTTGAGGGGGGATGTTAGTGATAACTCATCTCAAGGACGAGCTACACAAGCCACCGATAAAGGTTCCAGTGGTTGCAGTGCTTCTAAGCAAAGAGAACCGGGTGAGACTTTAAGTCAAACACTTGGTGTGCAACAAGAAGTAGAGACTACTCAGACAATTCAACAAACACTAGCTGTAACTAACAGATACCTAAAATCCCTAAATCAGCAACCTAGAAGACTAAAGAGGAACTCATCATCAGTGACCATGATGATCACCATGATGATCATGGATAGATCTAGTCAGTAAAAGGTTGTTAGGGTAGTTAGTTTAGGCGGGAAAGTTTGTTAACTTCTAACAAACTTTCCAGCCCCAAATCAATTGATTAAACATGTATATGAACTAAGCTTTTGTAATCTATCATTATTATTGTAAATACAAAAACAGAAAAGAGAGAAATTTACCTCTTGCATCTTCTTGTTCTTTCGCGTTTCTTCTCTCTGTGCATGTTCTGTTTTCTAGGGTTTTCTAGAGAAATCTATTAAATCTAGAAGGCCTGAAGTAAGAGAAGATTGGGGTGGGGTATAAAAGAAAGAAAAATAATGAGAAAGAGAGACAATATACTACATGGTTCGCATTTGCTAAAGTCGGGTATACGTGCCTCCATGTTTAAAAATCTGGATATTTATTATTAGAAATATTATTATTTTTCCCATATAGTTTGGGAATTCTCCATTATTCACCCCTAATTTTATTTTTATCTCTTTTATACCTTCTATTAAGAATTGTTAAAATTTTACTATAAAAAATATTTTACTCTTAATTTTTAAATAAAATAATAATCCAATATTTTCATATATAAAAATTTAAACCACGTAAAAAATTAATAAAAATTTAATAAAAAAGTTTAATAAAAAAACTAAAAATACATAATAAAAATTTTATAAAACTAAAAATAGAATTTTTTAAAGATCTGGTGGAGATCCAACTATCTATCTTCAAAAGATTTGAAGATGGATGGTGCAGACTAGTCTCTACCAAATTTTCAATAATTTTTTTTTTTAATATATATAGAAATTGATCTCCACTAAATCTCCAACAAACAAAAATAATAATAAAAAAATTTGGTGGACTTCAATCTCCATCAAATCTCCAAAAAAGTTAATAATAAAATATCTATAGAGATTGAACTTTATCAATTTTGGATCTCCACCTCAATGAGAGGGGATGCCCATTTTCGCACCCTCCACACAATACCACAAACAATAACAATAAAAAGGAGAAACATAGATGTAAGGAAGAGAGAGAAGATGCATTGAGAAATAGAGAGAGAGAGAGAGAGAGAGAAAAGCTGCGGTGAGATAAGAAGAAGATATTGAGGAAAGAGAGAAAGAAAAAAAGAGAAAAGAAAAAGCGTTGAGAAAGAGAGAGAAGAGAGGAAAATGATTTTTTTATTTTATTTTAAATGAAATATTATTTAACTTGAATATATTTTTGTATTTATTATATTTCAATTAACATTCTACCCTTCAACATCTAATAGTCAAACTTGTAAGATAAACGGAAACCTAACGTAAGGGAGAATTTTGAGTATTTTTATAAATTAAAAAGGTAGAAAAAATAAAATAAATGATGGTAAATAGAGAATACTCAAATTTTAGGGGCCACAATAATATATTCCTTGTTTTTATTTTTAAATCCACATCAATTACGGGTACATTTATACCCACAAATGACCCAACAAATAAAAAAATAAAAAAGGATTTTTCAGAGTCACATTGAAACGCGCTTCTGCTCTCTTTTCTTTGACTTCTTTTCTGCTTATTTAGGTACTATATTTCCTGCGAAAGAAACAAAATTGAACATAACCCGTTTCATTAACAATTACAATCGAGGTGGTCAACAATGATTACAATTAACAATTACTTTTTGAAGGTGCATTCGGTAAGCCAGATTGAGTTAGATTATTTTTATAAAATTAGATTGAATTGGATTAAATTAAATTAATTAGTAATATTATATATTTGGTGTAGTACGAATTGGACTAAAAATAATATTATCTCTTATTTGGTGTAGTATGAGATTAAATTAATAATAAAAGTTAAATTATTTAAATTAAATATAATTTTTTTAATAATAATTTAAAAAAAAAGAAAAAAAAATGTATAGGACATAACTCACAGCTAGGTAATTCCTTGCAGCTGTAAATGCAGGAAATAACTAAATTTAGTCCAATTTTAATCATATTCTGTGTAACAAACAGCCCCTAAGTATACTATATACGCCAGAGAATTATGCAACACTTCTTATTCAACAATATTCTAAGCAATTGAAGGTCTCTCCTTTACATACCTTAATTCTTTTAATTTTTTAAACTTTTTTATGATTTACTTTAGGTTTTTTAATTTCAATTTCGATTATTAAGGGTGTCTAATGCCTCAAAGTTTAGGGTAGGTAGGTCTGGGCTGAAAGTTTTTTCTTGTTTTCACAAATTTGAAAGTTGACGGAATGGTTATGTATCTCAATTAATATACGTATGAGAGAATAACTATTGAGCCAATTATTTTTCTAATTTAAATATAGACAAATCTAATTAGTTTTAAAATTCATCAAAAATTTAACTTTACTTTTTGAAATTTGTAAGGAGTTCTCACATGTAAATCCTGCGGACATAACAATTTTATGATTATTATTTTATAATATTGTAAAATTAGTTTTGTAATATTATGAAATTAAATATTTAATTTTATACAATTACAAAAATAATTACACAGTATTATAAAATAAAAAATTCTTATGTCCGAGGATCCTAAACAGAGATATTAATGTTAATGTGGGCAACTCTTCATGCTGTGTAGCAGGACAGATTGGTGGTTTGTCAATATGTATTCCTTTTCTACCTCCATGTAAGAAGATTACATGTATAGGGATGCATTGCATACAACTGAGGCTGCCAATGTGATGATTGCAGCCAGCAAGATCATACACTGCTCACTTACCTTCTGATGCCTATCCGATCGATATTCATCGTCTAGCTCAACTAGTTTAATCAACGAATTTCTAATATCAATAGCAACAATATCATATATATGCACACGCATTGCTCAATTTATCGTGTAATTGTTAACGAAAAATATATAATATTCTTTTTTCATTAATTTTTAAGGATGATACAACAAGTTTCTTTGATAAAACTATATAGAATTGTTTTCAAATATTAAATGTGAAACAACTCTATATAATATTATTAATTGATCCAGATTTAACAAATATTCCAAATGTTTGTACCAGGAAAGTACTCTAGAATCACAAACTAAATATTTTTGCTTGGTCAAAAATGCCTGCCAAGTAGGCCAATGGTTTGAAAGCAATCTTTTGAAGAAAACACTTTAACCTATTGTTTATTTTATTGAGTAGGTAGATAGATGTGATAAGTGGTATTGTTTTTATTATCAATGAAATTTCCACGTAATGTGGCCCTCTACTCTTATATTGGTGACTGAAACTTCCCAGTAACTATTGTAAGACAAGCAGAGACTCTGAACCTCGTTGCCAATCGAAGATTTGTGATTGGAAATTTAGGAAAATTGTCCAAACATAAGTCAAAAATTATAAAATTACCCAGCCTCCACTAATGTTTGCAATCTCTACCCAAAATTTTTTGTTGGACAAAATTGCCCTTAGTTTTACATTTGACCCAATGCCCACTGTATTCACGTTTTTCACTTTACCATTTGACCAAATTGATTTTACTGTTGTTCATTTCAACTTCTGTTCATCGCCAGATCTGTTCATCTTCTTCGTTTGTGTTCTGTTCTTCTGTTCGCCCGTAGCGTGTTTGTTCACACTGGAGCAACTTCCGCCGTAGTCGCGTTCTTCTTCGGGAATAGCAAGGAAATCGTCTTCTTCTTCCGCCTCAACATTCTAGAGCGATTCAAAGTAAGGAAAACAGCTCTTCTTCTGATTTTTTGTTTAGAAATTATTGTTTTGGGCATCGGGCCACGTCTGACCGATGGTTTTGTTTCATCGGGCCACTGTGTCTCAGTTGCTCGATGAAACAAAACCATCGGCCAGCTGAGACCCGATGATTTTTTCATCGGGTCACAGCAACGAAATCATCTTCTTCTTCCGTGGTAACATTCCAAAGCGATTGAAAGTAAGGAAAAAAGTTTCTTCATTGATTTTTCTTCTGATTTTTTATTTAGAAATTTGTATTTTGGGCATCGGGCCACGACTGGCCAATGGTTTTGTTTCATCGGGCCACTGTGTCTCAGTGGCCCAATGAAAGTAAACCATCGGCCAGCTGTGACCCAATGAGTTTTTTATTGGGTCACATCTGACCGATGGTTTAGTTTCATCGGGCCATTGAGACACAGTGGCCCGATGAAACTAAACCATCGGCCAGCGGTGACCCGATGAAAAACTCATCGGGTTTCCGCTGGCCGATGGTTTTGTTTTATCGGGCCACTGTGTCTCAGTGGCCAGATGAAACTAAACCGTCGGCCAGCCGTGGGCCGATGATAAAATTTCATCGGGCCAACGCGACCCGATGGTTTTGTTTCATGGTGGCACCGTGGCCCGATGAAACAAAACCATCGAGTCGCGGTGGCCCGATGACATTTAATCATCGGGCCACGGCTGGCCGATGGTTTTGTTTTATCGGGGCCACTGTGTTTCAGTGGCCCGATGAAACTAAACCATCGGCCAACCTGCAACCATCACCATGAAACAAAACCAGATGAAATGAAATCATTGGGCTACTGCGACCCGATGAAATGAAATCATCGGGCCAACGTGGTTTGATGAAATAAAATTGAAATACTGTCTTCAATTCGACCCTTTTTCCTTGTATCTTCGTTTTATAACTATTAATATTTATGTTATGTATTTGTAGATATTGGTATGTAGATTACGATTGAATTGTTTATGTTGGTTAATCTCATTATTGTAATCTATATTTGTAAGCGTTATATTTTTTAGTTTGTTGATGAATTCGAAAAATTTTTTATTGCAAGCTAATAATCAATGGCAAGTGACAAGTTGATTGATTCAACAAAAATTAAGGAAAAAAAATTTTTCCATGCCAAAATGACGACGTATTGTAAATGGGAAAGCATCGGATTGATTAAGAGTAAGCTGAAGGAACGACAACAACAAAAACTAAGAGGAATGTGCTTTGAGAATTTTTTAGATGTTAATGAAATTTCCTTCACGGGTCAATTTTGTCATCACATTTTGTTGCGGGAGTGCCATGTGGAAGATGCTGAAAATGAAATGTGGTTTTTGATTAGTGGGAATAAAATACGGTTCAGTGCAAACGAGTTTTGTCTCGTAAGCGGTCTACGTCTTGGGGATACAGTCGTCCCTACTACAAACCCAAAGAAAGATTATGTGGATAGACTTTGCCAGAAATATTTTAAGGGAGCTAAAAAAGTGACTGGAATCAAATTGCAAAGTTTGTTCGAACATGGTCTAGAGGAAGAAAATGATGATGATGATGATTATATGATTAAATTAGCTTTGTTGCTGATTTTAGATATGACATTGCTTGGAAAGGACTTGAGGACTAAGGTTGAATATTGGGCAATGAAGTTAGTGGATAATTTAGAAGAATTCAATCGGTTCCCATAGGGTTCCCATGTATATTCAAGGACATTCAATTCATTATCGATCTGTTGCAAAGGTACAGATCAGAGGTCTATGGAAAAGGCTAAAAAGGATCCGAGCCATACAGCAAAGAAGATCAACTTGTATGGATTTGTCTATGCTTTTCAGGTAATATTACGTGTTTAACAATTTTTACCCTTAAATTCTTTAAAACTCTTATTGAAACATGTTTTTGTTTTATTTGCTAGGTGTAAGCTATTGAAGCGATTCAGCTGTACTCAAAGCTGAATGATGCTAGCAGGGTGTCTCGTACAGCCCCTTGTATTCTGAACTGGGAAGTCAAAACGATTCCTGGATATGAGGCTTTGAGAACTGAGATTTTCATAAGGCGAAAGGTATGAATTAAATTAATAGAGTTCTATTAGGTATATAAAATTTATTATAACTCTATGTTGTTTGTTTTTCTTTTTTGTTAGTTAGATTTCAACGTTTCAAACTTTAAAACCCACGGATAAAGAATTGAAATTGTCATATTTGATGGGGTTGGAGAAAGCTAGCATCTCAAATGATCCGTCTGCCCTAGATATAGAGATTGGTGATAAGGAAGATGATGAGTGTTGTGATGACAATCAGAGTGATGATATTGATGAAGAAGAGCAACGACAATTGAAAGATAAGCAAGCTGAAATACAAGAAGAGCGGCCTACTGGACGGAGTCGATCGGTATGTAGCCAATATTGTCCCTTAATTGTATTGTTCAGTAAATAATATGTAAATGTTAATTTAACTTCCCACTACATTATGCTAGGACTCACAAGATCTGCATAGAAAAATGGATGGTCTGCACACAGAAGTAAAGTGTCTACAGACTTCTATGACCGCACTGAATGAGAAAGTTGACAAAGGGTTTGCAACTCTACAAATAGAACTTGATGAGATGCGTAAAGGAGTTGCAAAAATTGATAGAAATTGTTTGCAAGACAACAGGCAGTAACGAACAATGAAGCTGCAAATAAGGTGCCAGTGGTAATTTTTTGTTTTATTTAATCATGTTGAACTTTGTTATTTCCTTTTTTACATTGTATTAACCGTATATTGTTGTATTCACTGCATCAGAGTGACGACTTCTTTGATACAACCTACAACGTGGACGATACAACTGATGTTAAAAATGATTTTGCAAAGGAGGAGGCCAAGAAACCCGATCAATGCCTAGAGCTTACTATTTACTCTCCCTTGCCGAATATTGTCAGTGCCATAGGTAATTAGAGTGTCGTTACTCTTGAAAAAAAAGCATTCGGCGTAAGATATGGTATGAGGACGCGTAAGCGTTCTGCATTCGTATCTAACCCGTATGTGGACCCCACTAGGCCAAAAAAGCAAAGGACACGGACTGCAAATCCTATTAAGTTCGAGCCTTTAAAACCGGTTCACTCGGAAGTATAGTCAGAGTACGAGGCTTTCAAAAAGAATAACAAAGTTAGGTAAGCATACATAATTTAAGTTCATCACCTATTTTCAAACTTCGTTAACTCTTGTGATGTTTAATGTCATTTACTCTTAATATTATACCGTATATGCAGGTGCTACATTAGACAACCAATGGATGCGACTCCTGATTTTTTTCACAACGTTTGAGAGTGCGACCGACTGGTTGGACGGCTGGGTAAGTAAATAAATTGAAATTATTTTGTTAATTTCATGGTAATGTCATTACTTTGTACTGTTACTTATGATGAGTTTTAAATGGCAATATTTTGTTCATGATTTAACCAAAAAACAGCTCATTGAGGCTTATCTGGCAGTATTACGGAGGCGCCAGCTTATCTGGCAGTATCCGACAATTTTTATCTGGCAGTATTATTGAGGCTTATCTGGTAGTATCCGATAATTTTTTTCGCAAAATTACAACTTGATTGATCCATCATTCTTTGTAAGTTGTAATTGAAATCAAAATTATTTACATGTTTTCTATGAATTACTTATAAATAACATACTGATATTTTAAATTTTTGTAGACAACCATTCAACACATATGGAAAAATCTTCCGCAAAACCCGGATGGAACCATATCGAAGGAGGCCTACGATCCCCTTACCTTTAAATGGGAGGATTATTACCTTGAGTATGTTCACGGAGAATGACCCAAAGGGTCTCGTACATGGTGGGAGATCGATAATGTAAGTGTAATTATGTAGCTATTTAACAATTCAATATTTATATAAATTAAATGACAATTATGTGTTCAATGTAGTTATTGATGCCTGTGATTGTGGATGGTTATCACTGGATCTTGGCGGCTGTTAATCTTGTTGAAAGAAAACTATGGGTGTATGATTCCCTATGTCAGGAGACTGATCCGTCTTTTCGGGAGCAATATGTCTCCCCACTAGCATATTTTTTGCCATCCCTTATGTATAACGGAGGCTATTTTGAACATAAGGGGAGACAAGTACAGGTCACTCCATTCACTTGCAAAAGACTAGGTCCTGATACTGTTCCACAACAACGCGGGGCGTAAGTCAAATTGAACTCTATATTTTTATATTGATTGTTATTTTAATTTATTCAATAATTGACTGTGTTATTATATTGAAATTATTGCAGTGGTCACTGTGGTGCATTTACCCTTGTGTTTGCTGAATACATCGTTGCACACTGACAGAAGTTTGATTTCAATGCAAAGCAAATGAAAGCTCTGAGGAAGAAAATGTCCATTGAAATATTTGCAAACTTTACACGGCTAGATGATGAAGAATGACCTGCACTTTTTTCCAAATTGTTATTTATGTGAATATTATTGATTATTGAGAATGTAAAGATTATTGAATAATAACATTGACATTATTCAGAAAATGATTGTAAATTTTGGAAACGTTAATTTTTTGCTTTGATAAAATGATTGGAAAAGTTGTATCGAACGGAAGGATGCGCAAATGATGGCTTAATGTGATTTGAAGTGTATACATATGTTATTAAATGCCTAGATTTGGTAAATCAGGTTTTGGATAGTTAGAAAAATAGAGGAAACTCTGGCAAAATTTTCATAAGTTAATTGATTAAAATGTCTTCCAAATACCAAATACAAATGTTAATTACATACAACAAAACAGTAATTTCAAATAGTATAATAATGTCTTCCAAATTGTACAATAATGTTAATTATATTGTCCATCTCCTGCAATGATTAAAATAAAAATGCAATTACATACAACAAAATATAAAATCATAAATAAAACAGCATCATATCTTGCATATCCTCATCATCCAGATGGTTCAGCTACTTTAGGATTCTTGCATGTTTGGCTGTTGTGGCCGTGGCGCAAACAATTTCTACACCTTCTGCGTACAACTTCTTCTCCAATCGAAGGTATACGTTGTTTCTTTGGTCGACCTGGTGGGTATAGTAGCCAAAATATGTCAAAGCCCAAATATAAGTAAAGACCAGGCCCAGAGCCAAAAGTGGGAAAACATCCATGTAGTACGACATTAGACATCCATGTAGTACGACATGAGACGTTTATGTAGTACGACGCCAGATCATTATAAACGATCTTCATGCAGTATAAAAGTACATTAGACATGTGACGTCCAAGTAGTACGACATGCGTTCGACATGAGACATCCATGTCGTACGACATTAGACACCTATATAGTATGATACTCGATCTACATGAAGCACCCATGTAGTGCGACATTCGCTCGACATGAAGCATTCATGTAGTACGACATGAGGCATCTATGTAAGACCTCCATGTAGTGCGACAGGCACTCCATATCCTGCACATCCAAGTAGTATCAAGTGAAGATAACTCATTATTCACGCTTGGAAGAACTCCTATGTCGCACGACATAAGTCATCTCATGTCGACATCCAGTGAGCACATCATACGACACGTAATAATGATTGTCCAAATTGACAAATCCTACATGTCGTACGACGAAAAATCTCTTTTGTTACTTAGGGGGCCAAATCATGATCTACTTTAAAATAGGTCATACAAAACCATAATGATACTCGATAACGGCCAGATCAAAAGAAGCATCCACATTCATTCTTGGTGGAAGACAGCAAGGAAGGGTAATGCTGAAACCCCTCAAAAAGCAGAAGCATCATTCTCCTATAAAAGGAAAAACTAAGATCCAAAAGAAGAAAGAAAAAACCACACCCCCCGGCCATGGTTCGTCTTTTCCGATTACCCTCCGACCTCGCACCTCCTCTGATTGAGGAGGCCTCGATCATAAACAACACAGGAAACATCCTTCACTCATCTCTATTTACAAGCATACATATTTATTAACACTTGCTAACTTGACCGTCGGAGTGACTTTGGCCGGCACCACCCCGGTGTCCCAGATGTCCTGCGGGTCACGTGCGTTCTGTCTTTGCAGGTTGTAGTGCCCCGTGTCCCCGAGCGATTTTTTAGGACTACAGTGGGCGTCGGGCAACTGGTGGAAGAACAATTGTATTTGCAACCTCAGCTGGGACCAACCAGTCACCCTGATGGCCTACTGGATGAATCTCACCACTGTATGCTGAAATCAGATAAGCAGTCGAGTAGTAGGGTGAGGTGAATGCTGTGTAATGTAATCTTCTATATTTTATGGCAGCTAAGAATGTGCACATGGAATCTGATCAAGATCGAATTCTCTACAACTGCATGTACGGTTTGTTAAATCAACTATTCCATTTTGTTTTCCATCGTGCATCTCAAACTGGTACAATGCAATTGGGGACACCTTTATATGTTGCGCAGATTCATCACTAACCCCAATAAGTGCCTCAACCCTTTCTGTCAACTGTGTATCATAAGAAGCAGCCATTGTACGTCGATCATGAAACCAACGTTGATCATATCTCGAATACGGTCAATCATAGCAACAATGGGTAACTCTCGAAAATCTTTCACTGCATTATTCATCGACTCAACAATATTAGTAGTCATAATGTTGTACCTTTTTCTTGGACAAAAGGCTCGGGACCACCTTTCTTCTCCAACATCAACAACATACTGATGAGCTCCAACACTAATGCTGAACAACTGTAACATGTAAAATGAGTGATCATTAACTCTGTAGGCCTTGGCTGCCTTCCGAAATAGTATGGAAAGATCTTTGTTCTTATAAATGGAAATCATATTTCGTTCTAAATGCATGAAACAAGCACCGTGGTATGCATTTGGAAAAACCGTTGCAATAGCTTTGACAATACTGTTTTTCCTATCAAATACAAAAATAAGATCTTTAACATCTTCAATGGTATTATGCAGACAAGATAGAAACCAACTCCATGCAGCATCATTCTCGGAATCCGCAACACCAAATGCCAAAGGAAATATTTGGTCGTTCTCGTCTTGATATACAATGACAAACAAGATGCCACCATATGAACCCTTCAGAAACGTGGCATCAATTGCAATAACTGGTCTAATGGCAGCATTAAAACCATCTATGCACGCTTTCATGGAGAAGAACATATACATGAACCTATTTTCATCATCAGTCTTAATGTTCGTCATCGTCCCTGGGTTTGTTTCCTCTAACATGTGACAATAATAAGGTAACATACTAAAAGAAACTTCAGCTGATCCGTGTACCTCTTCCATAGCAATATGTTTAGCCCGATATCCTTTGTGGTAATTTACTATGATGCCCAATTCATTTTGGATATCTCTTATGATTTGCTTTGGTCTGTAGATACGACCATCACCAAATTTCTCCTTGATATGTTGTCTAATAAACTGTGCACTAGCCTTTCTATTCCATGAAAACCTTTTCTTCATTGACTAACTGTGTTTGTCATCAAATCTTGTAATCCGAAAAAAATCAGTGTTTGCAACCTTGAATGCATGTAGCCGCAATTTGCATTCTTCAACAGCACAACATACCTTAAAACGTGAAGCATCCGACTTCCACACTTTCAAATTGAAACGATTTATACCAGCGTACCTTCTTAATTGGGAGTGCAACTCTTTTTTACTGTCAAACACTTCCCCATTTGCAATCAGAATCAGTATAGCTCTCGAAGCTACTTCAACATCATTAATTGAACACATTACAGACGTGGCTCGAACCAACTCTTCATTACTGTTTCGAACACCCTGAACATCTTGGGACTTCTCACTATCTCTGGCTTCGTTACTGAAATCATCAACAAATTGAACTTCATCATCAACCGTAACATCATTTAAATTTGGTGTGTAGCCCTTCCGAATATAGTTACTTCCCTTCGATGAAAGAAACTGAAAATTGATGGGATGGTGTTGTTGATTAGATGACTCTGGAAAACAGTGCTGCTTCAATTGTCGGTCAGTATGCTCAATCTCAAACACGGTTATACAAACTAAAAGGTCAACATTCTTTTAACGTAATAATATTACAACATCATCATTATCACTTATCTCTACAGGCATGCTTGGGTGGATGGTATGAGCAACCGTCTTTATAATGACTCGAAAGCAGTTCCTGTCAGTCTCAGTGACGACATACACTTTATCTAATAGTTGAGCAAAAGTTGCATCTCTTGGAAATAACACCCATTTTGATCTCTTGCCATCATACCAATAAACCCCTTGTTCACATACCTAATGTCCATCCCAGTTAATTATCAACTGCACATCATCCATGCTTATTTCTACATAAAAAAAAATTATTAAATTAAACCATCGGGCCAACACCATCGGGCCAAAAACCATTGGGCAAAAACCATTGGGCCAAAAACCATCGGGCTGGCATTATGAAAAAACATGATCAATGCATCGGGCCAAAAACCATCAGGGTCAAAACCATCAGGCCAAAAACCATCGGGCCAAAAACTATCAGGCCAACATGATGAAAACCATTGGGCCAAAACCATATGGCCAAAAACCATCGAGCCAAAAACCATCGGGCCGCTATGATGAAAACCATCGGGACAAAAACCATCGGGCCAAAAATCATCGGGCCAAAAACCATCGGGCTAAAAACGATGAAAAAACATGAAGAAAAACCATCGGACCAAAAACCATCGGGCCGCCATGATAAAAATACATGATGAAAACCATTGGGACAAAAACCATCGAACCAAAACCATCAGGACAAAAACCATCGAGCTAAAAACATGAAGAAAAACCATCGGGCCAAAACCATCGGGCCAAAAACCATCGGGCCGGCATGATGAAAATTTTTTTTATAAAAATTCATTCTTCATTTTTTAGATGGAGGATTAACAAATGTGAAATGCTTACAACTGATTCAAAACCCATAAAAGTGTGCATTGACTAAAAAAATAAGTTTAACACTAACCTTGGAATTTTTTAAGAGAGAACTTTGTGAGATGGATCTTCTTTTATTTGCAAGAGATAACTTGAGATTTTCTTGGCTTAGGTTGGGTAAGAGATTTATGAAGAAGATAACCGGCTGAAAAAGAACAAAATGTGAAGAAGAGAAGAGAAGAAGAGAAGAACTGAGTGAAGAAGAAAATGAAGAAGATGAAGAAGAAGATAGTGAAATAGAGTCAAATGTAAATGAGATTTTATTGGCTTAGGTTGGGTAAGAGATTTATGGAGAAGAGAAGAGAGGAAAAATAAGAAAATATGAAGAAGAGAAGAGAAGAAGAAAGAACCGGGTGAAGAAACCTTGACTAGATGAAGAAGAAGAAGAAGAAGAAGAAGAAGAAGAAGACAGTGATAAGTGGGCAATGTAAAGTAAGGGCAATTTTGTTCAAAAAAAGGGTTTGAGTAGAGGTTGCAAAAGTTAGTGATGGGTGGATAGTTTTATAATTTAGGAGATATTTTTAGACAATTTTACTAAATTTCCTTTGTGATTTATGGGATATATGTGGCTTCAACGGCCGTTCAGTCAACTCTCAGTTCATCTTCATTCTTCAAGGTACGTACAAGATTGAATTAATTGCTCTTATCTTTTTAAAAAGATTTTGGAATTTCTTGGTTTTGATTGGCGAGAGATCTCACTGGGGAGATGTACCTACCATGCATGTTTTTTCCCCAGATTTTGGTAACAGATTGTTTCAATGATTATTAACCCATTTTGTTTTACCTTTTATTACTTCTCTTCTATTTTTTAGAAGGGAAATGAACTCTTATTCTGGTGTGACTGGTATTTAATTAACAACTTACCAATATTTCATTTGCTATAATATGCATGAATCGAACATCTGAGTAAATAGGATTTGAATTAAATCTGTTTTTTAAACAAAATCAAATTTATTTTAATAAATAATTAAATAAGTTTCTTATAATGCCAACTTATATAAAATTAACGATAATTATCAATTTAGTTCTTAAGTTTTGATGAATTATGAATTTTTTTAACGCAGTTTGCTTTATTGGTATATGTGAAATATAAATTTTCGTAAATGTATCAGTTTGGTTCCTCTGACTAATTTTCTAACTTTCAAACCCTATCAAATTGGTAAAAAATCTGATTTACCCCTAGATTCATTTGAAACCTAAAAGGACCATTTTGCCCCTAGAATAGTATGATAATTACCAGCTCCACCCAACCATCACCATCTCTATCTCCAACTTCCAAATTCACAATAACTTCACAATTCACAACCCTAGTCATCATCTCTCTGTCAATGGAGACCCGGCTATCAACACCAAACTATTATCTCATCATATTTGATCAAATCCCTACAGTCAAAATTACACTCATACTCACCTTCTCCAACCCATCCAACCATCACCATCTCTATCTCGAACTTCACAGTTCACAATAACTTGACAATTTATCGACTTTTGCACCTCACAATTCACAATTTCACAATTCATCGACTCACAACAACACCTCTGTCGATGGAGAACCAACTGGACCTCCATCAATTTGTAGCTCTGTTGATGGACACTCGGTTAGGTCTCCTTCACCACATTGGATGGATGCAGTAGAGACCCAACTGGGTCTCCATCGCCAAATCTATAGAGTCGATGGAGACCCAGCTGGGTCTCCATTGATCTGCACCTTTGGCGTTGGAGACCCAGCTCGATCTTCATCGTTAAATTGATGGAGGCGACAGAGACTCATCTGGGTCTCCACCTCCGACGATGGAAACCCTGGATCTCCATCTTCACTGGGTCTCCGTAAAGACCCAGCCACTAATGGAGAAATGGAGATGCAGCAATTGGTCTCCATTTTTCTTTTTATATTTTTTAGTTTATTAAATTAAATTTATGTAATGATTATTATACCACTTTTTATTTTTTTTGGGTGTTGACTTATATATATGCATAGTTTAAAGAAAAATAATACCCCTGTATACGTTAGGTATGACTAACAGTTTACCAACAGATTGACCAAATTGATATATTTATGAATATTTAGAGTCTAAAGGTACCAATAAAAACAAACGGCGTTAAAAATTTACAATTCAAACTTAAGGATTAAATTGATAATTGCCCTAAAATTAATATTTAATAATTAAATAATCTTTCTAATAAAACAAAAGTTATTTTCAATAAGATGAAATAATATATATATATATATATATATATATATATATCTCAAAATAAAAAAATAATATGAAAAAATAAATTTCTTCAAATAAATAATAAATTATTATAAAAATTATTCCTAAATGAAAGAATAATTTCAAACTATATATCATTAAACAAAAAAGAAAACATATTCATTTATTTATATTCTAAATTACAGGGGCGTAGGTACAAACGTACACTTGATGTGCTATTCTTTTTGTCAGAGGCAATTTCATTTACACTAGATCTATTTGGAAAAGGCAAGTGGAGTTTCCTTCTTGCTTCATTACTCTTGTCAACATTTGGTTTTGTCCTAACCATTTGTACTTGTATTACGAGGAGAAAAATGAAAGCACTCACCAAATCAGAAGCTATGCAACTTACTACTGTAGACATTGTCTTCTCCCTTGGCCAATTGATCGTAACATTAATTAATTTTATCATGACAACTCTTGGCACCAAGAACAATTACAATGCGACGTTTTTTCCACTAGCCTTTGCAGTGATTGCTCTAGTGTTTGCATTTAGAAATAATGAAGAAGAGAGTAATTCAGATTCATCAAAACGCATTGGTGGACATGTTATTTCTTCAAATACTACTTCAATGGCAGTCGATCATGGAGAGGTTACAGAATCATCAGTCGATCATGGAGATGTTACAGACTAAGAAGCACGGACACGGACACGGATATGGTGATACGATACGGGATGACACGGGGACACGACAAATCTCAAAAAACTAGGCACAGCAGGACACGACAATTAAAATAATATATATTTTATATTTATATTTAAAATATAAATAACTCCGTTCATTCATAATTAAACAAATCAATTCATAAAATATAATTTATAAAACATCATAAAAAACTAGTCAATTCATAAAACAAAAATAGTCATAAAATATATTCTTAAGTTTTAAACCTATATTTTTTAAATTTATAAATTGACCCCATTTTTTAAAAAATAATTACAAAACGGCCCCAACGTGTCCGACACGTGTCCCTGCCGTGTCCCTTGGTCAACGGTCTTCTGAAGTCAATGGACACACGTGTCCTATTTTGGACACGCGTGTCTTCGCATGTCAGGAGTGTCCGACACTGGTGACATTCCGACACGCGAGGGTTTTGAAGTGTTCGTGCTTCCTAGGTTACAGATTCATTAGTACTCAACATTCAGGTTATTTAATCAAATACTTCTTCAATGGTTGATTCTCCTCCCAATGAGATTCAGCCAGTGCGGAGGACATTGCGGAAACGTAAACACACCACATATGCTAAATTTGATCAATTGCTGAATACTGAGGTACGTACAAATGCCAATCCTAACAACATTAGCAGCTGAGGTAATGGTAATTTGAGTGCATGAATGAACTGATTTTGAATCAATAGCTAGAAATCCCAATGATTCAAATTACAAAACACAATGTACAGTCTTGGCCATATATTCAAGAACTGAAGAATGTATATTCATATACAATAGGGTAGTACTTTAATGTCAATCAAGCTTTCAATTTTGTCCAATGTTTTAAATGTTATACATTTTCTAACATGAATTAAGCACTCTTTAAATTATATTAGTTTCTTATATATATATATATATATGTATATGTATAGATTATGGCACATGGAGCGCCAACTATGATCAGCGGCAGCCACAACCCCAACAACGTCAACATCGATAGCAGTATTGGTGAATTCCCTTCTGGCTTTCGCTTCCACCCTACTGAAGAAGAAATGTTAGACTTCTACCTTCGCCTGAAAATTGAGGGAAAAAGTACCGGCACTGAACTCATTAGTTTCATTGATATTTTCCGCTATGAGCCTTGTGACATTCCTGGTAATTAATATATATATATATATATATATATATACACGTGTGTGCGCGCGCGCGTGTATATATACTTCTTCTTCTCTCTTAATTCATCAGCTATATATTTTTCTAGGTCAATTTTGCCCTAGTTTTTCTATATAAAAACTCATGTAATGTTAGGATTTTGTATAATAACAACATAGGGTGAGAGAAAAGGAGAAAAACTAACAAGAGAAGAGAGACTATCAAATAGTATACACATGTAGAGAAGAAAAAAGTGTGAGTTTTTCGGGTGTGTCTTTCTAATTAGTTCTGTCACATTGTATTGAGTGCATTTGCGCTTCGTGAATGTAGGAATCAATTAATTACCGAACCACGTAAAATTTATTTTATTTTTTATTATCTTCGTCTGTTCTTGTTTGTACTTCGCATTGGTGCGTGTTTGCATCC
Organism: Xanthoceras sorbifolium; assembly: GCA_003430845.1. Taxonomy (NCBI): domain Eukaryota; kingdom Viridiplantae; phylum Streptophyta; class Magnoliopsida; order Sapindales; family Sapindaceae; genus Xanthoceras; species Xanthoceras sorbifolium. The sequence continues at coordinate 6,721,931 of CM010615.1, forward strand.
AATTATCGTTTCCATTGCAAGTAGGGATCAGGTTTGATTCCTAACATATACTTCTATATTTTATTTATGTGATGGATGATTTTACTCTTGTGTTTTAATGATCAGCCCGAGCAAAAATGGGAGAGACGAAATGGTTTTTTTATGTACGTAGAGACCGAAATGAGGATCAACTTAATCGCAATACTGAATATGGGTATTGTTGAAAATTGGCAAAATAAAGAAAACAAAAGAGAAGACAATGAAGGGATATGAATCCTACATTGGAAAAATAAGAATATGTCAAAACTTCTCAAGGCTATATAAGGAGACTAAGTTCTTAGTTTCTAATTGCACCAATTAAATACACTTTAAGCATTGAATTTAATTCTAATTAAATTCCTTTCTTGTTTCTCTTATTTTATAGTGTAGAATGGTGTAAATTATTTTATACTTTGAGAGAGTGTGAGTATATTGGTGTGGTAGTTTTGAGAGAATAGTATTGTGTGATTGTAACAATTTATCACATAGTGAATTTCTTTCTGCTGGGCCGTGGTTTTTTCTCCTGGTTTTAGAGTTTTTCACGTAAATTATTGTGTTGTGGTAATTATTATAATTTTCTATTTTATTTCTCTGTTATTTATGATATTTAGCATATTTCTAGGGAGGTTTTGGGGAGGTTATTTTCCCAACAAGTGGTATCAGAGCCTAGGTTGGTTGCTAAAGTGTCAGAGGTTTTAGAAAATTCTTAGTATGCTATGTGGTTGCAGCATTGATCTTCCACATCAGAAAAGAATTGTTCTTGGTTGCTGGAGTTAAGTGTGGTAGTATTGTGGAAGTGCTTGTCTAAGGAAGGTTCTGTCTAGGAAAGACTTGGTATTTAAGTATGTCAATTGTGACCCACCTCTCTTTCTTAGGAACTTACGTGGAGTGCTGTTCACGAGCTACGGGCACTTTTTCAGTATACGGTTAGAATGTCTAAATTTTTAAGTTCTTTGAAGTTTGGTGTAGAGAAATTTGATGGAAAGATTAATTTTGGCTTGTGGCAAGTGCAAGTCAAGGATGTGTTAATACAATCTGGGTTACACAAGGTATTAAAGGAGAAATCAGGCTCTGTTTTAAAAGATTCCAGCAAAGGTGAATCCAGTAAAGGTGATTCCAGCAAAGGTGAGTCTAGTATGAGCAATGAAGATTGGGAAGAAATGGATTTGAGAGCTGCAAGTGTGATTCGTCTATGTTTGGCCAAGAATGTTCTTGCAAATGTGCATGGAATACATTCAGCCAAGGAACTCTGGGAAAAGCTTGAAGGGTTGTATCAGGCAAAAGGCATCTCAAATCGGTTGTACCTGAATGAATAGTTTCATACTCTGCGTATGGAGGAAGGTGCAAAAATCTCAGATCATCTGAGTGTTCTCAATGGTATTATTTTTGAACTGAAGTCTATTGGAGTTGAAATTGAAGACGAAAAAAAAGCATTAAGGCTTATATTGTCTCTTCTATCTTCCTATGAACATATGAAACCTATTTTGGTATATGGGAAGAGACTCTGAATTTTACAGAAGTTAACGGTAAACTCCTTTCTGAGGAGAAAAGGCTGAAAGGTGGAGGTCGTACTTCATCAGAAGACACAGCATTGGTAGCTAGCAATGGGAGCAATTGGAAGAAGAATAACTCTAGGAAGAAAATATTTTGCTGGGCGTGTGGTCAATCTGGGCGCGTTAAGAAAAATTGTCAAAACGGTGGAGCAGATTCGGCAGGTAGCTCTAAAAATTTAGTGTGTCTTGTGAAGACACTGAATTTATCCTTTGAGAAGAATATGTACATCCTTATAGCATATCACTAGGTGCTATGAAAAAGGATGTGTCACTACTAGTGGGTCTATAAGTTTTCACAAGGGCATTGGTTGGCGGCATTGATGCAAAGTGTGTGGTAGAATTATGTCGATGGCTGAAGAACTTCCAGGAAAGCCAACATGGGAGTTGCACCATAAATTTCAGCAAGTTTGTTCGACATGTGCCGAGGTGGAAATCTTAGATTTGGTGATTAATATTAAGTGGTATACTTTTATAGGTGGAGTATGATAGTTCTCTAGGTTGAGAATTATGATTGTCGGTATAGACAATGGTTGCATGAAAGTTGCGGTGAAAGGGCGGAAGGTTTCCTGTATTTTGCTAAGGTAGAGATTTGTTGAAAATTGGCAAAATAAAAAAAGCAAAAGAGAAGACAATGAAGGGCATATGAATCCCACATTGGAAAAATAAGAATATGTCAAGGCTTCTCAAGGCTATATAAGAAGATCAAGTTCTTAGTTTCTAGTTGCAGCAATTAAACACACTTTAAGCATTGTATTTAATTCTAATTAAATTCATTTCTTGTTTCTCTTATTTTAGAGTGTAGAAAGGTGTGAATTATTTTATGCTTTGAGATAGTGTGAGTGTATTGGTGTGGTAGTTTTGAGAGAATAGTATTGTGTGATTGTAACAATTTATCACATAGTGAATTTCTTTCTGAGGGCCGTGGTTTTTTCTCCTGATTTTGGAGTTTTCCACATAAATTATTGTGTTGTGGTGATTGTTATTATTTTCTATTTTATTTCTCTGTTATTTCTTATATTTAGCATATTTTTAGGGAGGTTTTGGGGAGATTATTTTCCCAACAGGTATTGGAAGGTTATTGGAACTGATCGAACGATCCTAAGGAACTCCCGTGCCGTTGGATTGAAGAAAAACCTAGTTTCCTACCGCTGGAAAGACGTGAAAGCTATCAGAACAAGTTGGATGATGAATGAGTATAGGTTGCAGTAGCATGAGAACGAAAATGTCTAGCCACAAATAATCACTCTTTGTTGTGTCTACGGAAGCGCTAGAGTAAAAGAAGATACGTCCCTGCCTGGTTTTCTTCCCACAAGGGTGGCAGCATCTTCGCCTATACAAGAAGTGAAGATGGAAAAGATGATGAGTGAAACTGATGATGAAAGTAGCAGCAACTTCGATTGAGTACACCGTTCAAGCATATTTGCTGCACATGATACATTGAAAAGAGAAGAAAACATATTCAAATATGAATCAGAAATTTAGAGAGTTCATGAAAATGAATTGAACGTGGACACTTCGAAGATTGTGAAATCACATTATTAAATGTAATATAACTAGATACGTGCTTCTAGCACTATATATGTATATCATGTATGAGTGAGAAGTTCAGTAAAAACAAACGAATAGGAGTTTGAGAAAGTAAACAAAAGTTTATCTTGTGAGTTTTTCATTATTGAGTTTTGAAGTGGCTCTGCACTACCCCTTTGGCCCTTTCAAAATTTGGAGGGAGTACCACGCAACCACATTCAAATTTTCAAACGATAGTTTTGTAATAAATACAAAAAGGGGAATTGCAATAACTACCTGTATATATAAGTGAAATCGCATAAAAATCTGAAATTATATGATAATAACACAAACTCCCCTTTGACCCGTTGACCAACTATTGAAAACCTTTTAAGTAACGGTGGTTATTAAGGGGGGAGGGGTAAAATCGTCTTTATACCTTATATTCGATAATTAAAAAAAATAAAAAATATTGTAAAAAAAGACGAAGAAGAAGAAGAAAGAAGAAGAAAAATAAAAAAAATCTGGAAAAAAAAAGAAGAAAGAGAAAAGAAGAAGAAGAAGAAGAAGAAGAAGAAAGAAGAAGAACAAAAAAAAATCTGGAAAAAAAAAAGAAGAAAGAGAGAAGAAGAAGAAGAAGAAAAATAAAAAAAAGAAGAAGAACAAAAAAAAATCTGAAAAAAAGAAGAAGAAAGAGAAAAGAAGAAGAAGAAGAAATCTAGAAAAAAAATGAAGAAGAAGAAGAAGGATTCGAAAAAAAAAAATTCAAAAAAAAAAAGAAGAAGAAGAAGAAATAGAATTTGGAAAAAAAAAAATTTGAGTTGATTGTGGTTGATTGATGAGGAATAAAGAATTAAAAAAATTTGATTTATTTATTTATTTTTTTGAAGAAGAAGATGATGATGATGATGATGATGATCTAAAAAAAAAAAAATAATTTTGAATTGTAGTTGGGTTGATCAAAAATAAAGAATTGGGAAAAAAAATTAGGTTTAGTTTTTTTTTTTATTTATTTGAAGAAGAAGAATAACAATAAGAACAAGAACAAGATTTAGAAAAAAAAAATTTAAACAGTGCACAAAGGGTAAAATGGACATTATACCATTTCCATCCAATTTAAACGGTTTTCAATAGTTGGTCAACGGATCAAAGAGAAGTTTGTGTTATTATCATATAATTTCAGATTTTTGTGCAATTTCACTTATATACACTGGGAGTTATTGCAATTCCCTCAATACAAAAGCAATAAACTTGACTATGATCAAATTATTACGCACGTGGTAGTCTAAAACTATGAGTGCGTTTGGTGCGCGGGATTGGATTAGACTATTTTTATGGGATTGGATTGGATTGGATTGTATTAGATTGGACTGGACTAATTAGTACTGTGATGTGTTTGGTATAGTATGGATAGGATTAAAAACAGTACCGTTTCTTATTTGGTGTAGAATGAGATTGGATAAAATCAGATTTGATTAAATTAATTTTATATAAAATAATTTTTTTTTAAATATTATATAATTAAATTAAAATTATTTAAAATAAATCTAAATAAAATATAAATATTTTAAAATTAATTATAAATAAAATATATTATAGTAATTAATTTAATATAAAAATATTTTTTATTAATATTAAAAATAAATATTTAAATTTAATATTAAAAAAGTAAAAAAAAAAAAAGCATGGGACAATTGTCCCATGCTTCCAGGCTAAGACTTTGGCAGGTTTATTTCTGTGCATGGGATTGGAGAACAAATCAAACAAAGGATAAACCCAATCTTTGCAACCCAACAAACAAACGAAGCCTATGAGTCGCTCTTGACTTCAGCAGATTTCCTTTTACTTTACCACTTGCACTTTAAAGTCTTTTTTATTTTTTATTTTTTTGGAGGTACTTGCACTTTAAAGTTACTTTACTGATCTGATCAAATAATATCTTTTGACAAGCATGGACTCGGACTCAGGACCTCATCTCCAAACAAGAAATGCCATATGCAGCTGCTTGATCCCCGCTTCTACATACTTGTTCATCAGCAAGGTACGTCAAAGTGATTCATAAATTAAATATATGCTGAAAAAAAATTAATGTCCTGAGACTTGTCTCTCTTTCTAATTATCATTTTCAATACTTGATTCAATACTTGATTCTAAACTATAGTACTGGTGTAAGTACAAGAAACGCTCACTTGCAGTGGTGTTCTTATTGTTGGAGGCAACATCATTTATGTTGGATCAATTTGGAGGAAGCCAGTTGGGTTTCCATCTTGCTTCAGTTGTTTTATCAGCACTTAGTTTTGTGATAACCATTTATAGTATTTGGATTACCAAGACAAGAATCACATCATCATCAGTAACCAAATCATCAGGAGCTGATCAGATGCAAAATATTGCAGTAGAGGTTGCCTTCTCGCTTATCCAGTTGATTATTACATTTGTTTATCTGATTAGAACGCTTTCAGGTGTCAAGACTGATAACAGTGCTTCCTTTTATCCACTAGCTTATTCTGTGATCACTGTTGTGTTTGCTTTTGTGTCCAATGGAGAAGAGGTTTCAGATTCTTCTGATCCCCACAAAATTCCATCAGATACTGTGTTTCCAGATTCCCACACTATTCCAATAGATGAACAGCCTTTAAATTCGTCTGGTTCCGTCATTGTTCCATTAAATCCTCCACCAACGGTGGGGATTGGCAATGGAGAGGGTACAGATTCCCACATTATTCCAATAGACACAGAGCCTTTAAATTCGTCTGGTTCCGACATTGTTCCATTAAATCCTCCACCACTGGTGGTGATTGGCAATGGAGACGGTACAAATTCGTCAGCAGTCAGCACTGAAGTTGTTCCATCAAATACTCCAACAGTTGAACCTGTGCCTAGTAGCAGTGCTTCTGATGAGATTCAAGGACTACAGAGCACGTTGCACCAACGAATAACAACTGCCCGATATCGTTTTAAGGTACGTCTGATAATTTTTGCACTTTCACACACACACACACACATACAGGAGTTCTCACATGTAAACTCCTAGATATAAAAATTTCATAACCTTTATTTCGTAATATTATCTAACCAGTTCTGTAACGTTACGAAATTGATTCCACAACTTTATGAAATAAATAACCTGAAATTGTTATGTCTGTGGTCCTGATCAGAGAAGGACCAGTAAATATAACTTGGTTAATTATATATGTTTTTCTCATCGGAGCCTTATACAGATAAACATCAGCGGCATCAAAGCTTAAATACATGATATATAATAATAATAATTCTAATAATAGTAAAACGTTGTAAAATAGCATCAATAAAATAGGGAACAACCTTTCTTCCTCCCTTAATGTAAAAGTTCGTTTGAGATGTTGAAATTTCCCCCTTGTAAGAGCCTATGAAATCTCCCATTGATATTTTAAGTACTCAAGAAGAGGTTATCACTAGGCGATCCTCATCAATTTGATATGTTGTGTAATACTCTTTCTTCACTCTAGCACCAATAAATGATAAGCACTTTGTTCTATATCCATTGGAAACTTTTGCATTATCCTGCAATTAACAAATTTAAATAGACATATGATTTGTATGTCTCGTGGCATGTTAGACCACTCAACATATGTCCTAAATGTTGCCTTAAATCATTAGTTGGGCACTTTCCTAATACTTACGTTTTTGTATCTATTGGTTATTGATACGATATTAGCGCTTGATTTAACTCATGTGTCTATATGTGTATGTATTTATTTTATAATCTGCATTTGCATTCAGGATCAAAGCTTGTCGGCCTGACACGTGAGGGGTGTGTTAGAAAACCTTATTATATTATTAGTTGGGTCATTTCCTTTCCCTTTTTGTTGGTTACTAACACTATAGCCCTATTCCCAAGTCAAACTTAACTATATGAGATAGAAATTCACCTTATCATAGAAATTAAACACTGCAGCTATGGCTTACAAATATACAATATAAGGTTCATTTATTTTTAATTTGTTAGAACTGTGTATTGGATATACCAGTAATTTATAGGAATGCAGAGTACATGATACATTTTCCTGTTTCTGCTTTGTAACAACTTAGTTTGAACTTTGATTGGTTGCTTTGCTTTTGAGTTTTATTTGGTTTTGGTGTGTAATTATTTAATTATATTTTGATAAACATCTTAACTGTATCTCATGTTTTTTTTGTTTTTGTTATCACAGGAAGTAGTGTTGAAATTGGAACTATACGATGACAAAGCCAAGATAAAAGCCATGAAAATTATCTCTGGCATTTCAGGTAGTAAATATAATTTTTTTTTTTTATTCTTTCTTCTTGTCACTTTGTTCGGCTGCTGGGAAAATTATGAAGGAAAGGGAATATTTTAGCAATTTTAATCTTTGTTTCGGGGGCTTGTAATTTAACAGGGGTTGAATCAGTTCGAATGGACATGAAGAACAAGAAAATGATAGTGATAGGAGACATGGATCCTATAGATATAATGATCAAACTGAGGAAGCTATGTCACGCAGAGATAGTCTCAGTTGGTCCAGCAAAAGAGCCAGAGAAGAATGAGAAAGAGCAGCCCGAGAAAGAAGAGCAAAAGACAGATGACTATAAAAAGAAAGATGTGCCTAAAAGGGGTCAGAGGTCAGATTAAAGCAATGATTTTTAACAATCTCATGAAGCAATATAAGTCAGAAGATTCATAGTTCTCAAGTCTACTGTGAATTTGACACTTTAGGTGACAGAAATATCAGCAACAGAGTGTGTGCATTGCAAAAAGTTTTAGCAACGCATCGTTGCTGTAGGCCACATCTGTATAGTGTACGGAGCTTCCATGTATTTTATCTGAGCTTGTCAAATAGATTAAATGAATGAAAAGTTGTAACTTTTAGTTCCTCTTTTCTCTTCTTCCAAATATAAACAAAACATCATCATGAACATGAATGAACAATTTGAAACTATCCCTGCATTCAAAAGTAATTTAAAAATATGTTTTAGTTCCAGGCTTCCAGCTAGCACAAATTTGTCATTTTAAGAGACAGATCCTACAGTACTCATTACTGTTTAGAAGACTTTGCATCTTATAAGTTTTACATCTACTTTTTTTAGTATAAAGTGGCAAATAAGTAATACATTAGTCAGATTTAAATGCTTATTTTATTTCTGTTGTCTGATTTACTCCCAAATTTCTCACGCACATTTATCCAATCTCCCAAAGTTTCTTAGCAGCTGGTCTCTTCTTTGTTTCTCAAATTTCACAATCTCATTTATTTAACCTACCAAATTCAAGGTATTTGTTTATGTTTTTAACTGGTTGAAAAAATTGGTGATCAAAGCTTCCATGCACAACAATTAATCCAGCACTAAGGCCTTGAAACTTGCAGTTTGCTGTTTCTACGTGAGGTAAACAAATTCTAAATTTCATTTTGTAGTTTATTCAAATTTCTTTTTTGGTATGGATTGCTTTGATACCTGTTAGAGTATCAACAGCTGACTTATCCCATGATGCATCAGCCACTCGTGCAATAGCAGCCACTCGTGCAACAACTGCAATAGCTGCTACTTCTCAGAGTTGTGTTACAATGCTTGCCTACCCTGTTAGATATAGTGGTAGCACCAATCATAAGAAGAAGAGCGATTGGTGAATCAGACGATAGGTATACTAGAGGCTGAAGAACAAAGTGGCAGCTAGTGGAATTAGTTGAGTTATGAAATATCTGTTACCAGAAGTTAGTTATTGGTGTGCTAATGTGGCACAAAGTTTGTAATGAATCAACTGTGATCCGTGATTCTTAGGGATTCAATTACATTCATTTGTCAGCTGTATATACATGCTTTGTAAGCCATCGGTGAAATTATTGAATGAAATGCATGAGAACTGTTTTCTCTCAATTGTCTCTCAAGGTCCATCAATGGAGGCTCTCACAGGATTATTACAAATACCTTTGTTTTAGTTTGTGCTTGTTCTAGTTTTTAGTGCTGCGATTGTTAGCAGCTTGTGTTTTCTTGTATATTGAGTTATTCTTTCATGGTATCAGAGCAAACAAAGACTAATCGTTAATAGCAAGTGATTCAAGTGGTTCCTCTTCCATGGTAAGAACAGATCAGATGATCACCACCTTCCTCTACTGACTTTGCAGCGCAAAGTCCATCAATCTCAACATTCCTATGAAACTAGACCGAGAGAACTATGTTTACTGGAAGGCTCAGGTACTTCTTGCTATTGAGGCATTTGAGTTGGATGATTTTATTTCAGGTCTTAAACCGATTCCTGCAAAATATTTTGAAGTTGTATCTGGTGTTGCTAATGAAAAACAAACTATTCTTAACAAAGAATTTACAAACTGGATAGAGGCTAATAAGTTTGTATTGTGTTGGTTGTTTTCGACTATAAGTCCTAGTATAATTGGTAAAGTAACTAATTGTGAAACTTCTCAAGAAGTTTGGAGCACACTTAAGTGTTTGTATTCACAACAAAGTATAGCTAAAGTTCTTCAATTGAAACAACAATTACAGTGTGCTAAGAAAGGTTTAAGCTTTGTGAGTGAGTTTGTTTTGAAGGTTAAAGGTATAGGTGATGCATTGAGATGAGCTGGTGAGGTAGTGAAAGATAATGATTTGTTGTTGAGCATATTAAATGGCATAGGGACACGAGTATGACCATGTTGCAATCCTTATTGCTAGAAAAAACACACCATGAATCTCCAAGAGGCTTAGTACATGCTTATGGTAGATGAGCAGAGAATTGAACACGTCAATTCTACTGCCTTGATTGAGATTCCAAATGCTAGTGCAAACTTTGCTAGCAATTAGCCTAACAACAAACAACCACAGAGGTTAGGCTAATGACTGTAGATGCTGGAATCTATGCTTGATGACCTTGCGGTCTACGGTAATTGAGTATGGGACAACGATCTGCAAAACAACAAGCAAAGTGTCGTGCTTTTGGGACACCGGGGTGGTGTCAACCAAATAGCCTTTGATGCCCAAGTTAGATTATGAATCTAAAAGGGAAATGAAAAAAAAAAAAAAAACTACTACCTGAATTATGTATATGTCGAGCGGTAGGTAATAATACGGTATGTCATGCGTTAGCAGTAAGTCTAAGGTTACATCGTGCGAAACTGGTCTTGGTATTGCGTCGTGCGCAAGTTTGATTGCTTGAAAGCGGAGTGACGGCTTAGAGTGAAAATTGCTTTACCCTCATAATGAAGCCACAAGGCTGTATTTATAGGGGTTTGGGGGTATCTGTTGAACCCATATCGCGGAGGATATCGTGCTCCGAGATATCTGGGATTCCTATTATCGTGCAGTCTATTTGACTGGGCAAGTTAGACTAAGTCAACTGATTTAGTCAAGGCTTAACTAAGTCAGTTGCTTGGTGGCTGCTAGATCGAATCAACCGCATAAGCCTATCTTTGGGTTATGTCGACCGCTGGGTCGTGCGTTTGAGCTGTCGACCATTGGATTTTGTTTAACCCTGTAAAGCCTATTTTTTGGGCCTGTCGAGCCCTAGGCTTGGTTTTGTGGGCTGTTTTAGCCCTTTTTTGGCTGTCTTTTAGGTCTAAGATTTTTGGACTATTTTTTACCACTACAGTTTACCCCATACTCTCTTAGTTGTTTCTAAAAATTAGAGAGTATTGTAGAGAACTCGAAATATAGATGTTTATGTCGAGCTAACTTCAATGCCTGAATTTTTTAAAGTCGTGTGGTGTTAATTGTCGACCACAGCTTAACAAGTGATGTGAAGTTTGTCTGAGAGGGGTCGACATAGTTAATTGGAGCCTTTTAAGACTTTAAAGGCGACTGTTGTCATGCGATGGAGTTTAGGGTTTTGATACTGGTCGACTATATGTCGTGCGGAGACATAGATGCTTCATAAGGCATGAGAAGTAAAGCTTTTAGACGTCGACCATAAAGGTCATCATTGACGTCTTTTCAGTTGTCTGCGATGACAGCTAGGGCTGATGCATAGCATTGATGGTTTCGCATGATTTTGAGGTACAATGTCGTCCGTAATGATGAGGCGTCTCATCAGTTGTCACCTGGGACAGAATGAGGCCAACCGCTGGGTGTCACGTGTCATTCTTGTAGGGATTATTTGGCGGCTATCTAAACCAGCCTTCCCCCTTTTTCTCCAGTTTTCCATTTTGCATTCTTCGTTTTCTCTTGGTAGAGCGATTTCCAGAGCTTTTGTTTCTTCATTTCAAGGTGTTTTCAGGTGAGATTTGATTCTTTTTCTCTCTTCGATCTTCAAGGTATATGTTTTGAAACACTTTTACTGAAAGTTTCTTCATTTTTATTTTGGTTGAAAGTGATTTTTCATGTTTTTTGCATACTGTCATGCTTTCTTTGTTGCGTTCTTGATTTCTTGCACTAGAAACTTCTTTTGTTTTTTGTAAAAAAATTGCCTCTAGATCTTCATTTAGGTTAGTTTTTGTATGAAAAACTGTTTGTAGATGTAACGCGCTACTTTTGATAATGCCGAGCGTAGAGTCCTTCTAGGTTTAGACTTTTACTTCATCGCTAAGCATTTTTATTTTTGCTCGACAGTGTTTGGAGTCATGTCGAGGCCAATCAAGGAGGTGATGAAAGATGTAGGTTTGAGCGAGTCGAGCAAGTCAAGTGTGTCGAGCAAGAAGTTGACTGATAGTGAGATGCGTTTTATGGCTCAATTTACTTCTACGGGAATAATCGACCTTGACTCTGATTTTGAAGATAGGCCCTCGACGGTCGTGGTGGACGACATCCCAGAAGGAGTCATCAGGAGTGAGAGGTCGAAGGACTAGGGAGGAGAGACGGAGAGCTCGACATCAGGTGGTGGTATTTGGCCTGTGGGTCTAAGCCCAGCTAGTAGGCTTACTGAATCTGATCTGTTACGGATCAGGTTCCAGTATGGGATTTTGGAGTCTGTCGAGTTGAGGCTACCCCGGTCAACAGAGTGAGCTGATTCAGTGGACGCGACTAGACCTGTTTTTATGAGCTGCCCTTTCAACAGGGTTTAAGGTTCTCCATCTTGCCCCTAAGTCATAGGGTGTTGTGGTTTTTTAAAATTGCTCCAGGCTAGCTGATGTCAAATGGCTGGAAATTGCTTCTGTTGGTCGAGGTCTTCCATGAGAAGAGGGGTCTTCCTTTCTCCTTGGAAAATTTCCTATACATCTATTATATGAAAAGTCACGAAGATGAGCCAGGGCGCTACCTGATTTCGGCTCGACCTCACCGTCCACACCTAATCACTGACCTTATGACTAACGATCGTGGGTGGAAGGATAGGTACTTCTTCGCGCGAGGCGAGTTGGTTACGGGCCCATTTGGGAACGAACTTTACATCTGCTCGGCGTGGAATATCCCCGGTGGGATTTCGTATGATGTCGATCATTTCTTAATTTTTGTCGCTAATTGTTTTTCTAAGTCGTGTTCTACTTTTTGCGGGCTCCAATGTTTTTCCTAACCGTAATAACGACGCATGTATGTCGCTTGTTCTCACGGTCGACCCAGTAGAAATGAGTCAGAAGAAGCTACAGACTGAGGAAAATTTGAGGCCGAGCCGTCTGTGGGCACAGGTCGACCTTAACGCTAAAGGTTCTCCCTTCCCCAAGTTGAAACATTTAGTCACCTATGCTTGGGTTCGATACTGTTTTGAGTTACTTTATGGAACTCGTTTCCTTACTCCTATTGCTGAGGTCGAGCGTAAATTCACTTCAGATTTGATATCGAACATCAAGTCCAAGATTAGGAACGCTAATGATGCCCTAGCGCGTCGTCGTGAAAGGGCGTTGGCGTCTACTTAAAAACGTAAGCAGTCGAGCGGTTAGCAGAATGTGGCCGAAATGCTAAAGACTGACCAGCCCTCGCCCCCTGTCCCAGCCTCGCCCCCCGAGCTCCTCTAAAGCAAAGGATGCTTCCAAGCATGCCAAGAAGAAGCAGAAGAAGGTGGGCGAGTCGAGCCCTGACATTAAGGTCTCTCTTCCTACCAGCACTACAGCTTTCAATGATTACAAGACTCTGATCTAAGGCGCCGACCGACTTGTCCTCCCGCGCGACGCCTAACTTTTAAGGGACTCTAAGGTGTTGAATACGATCGATCAGGGGATTGCTAGTGTCTTCCAAGTAAGTTGTGCAAATTTTGTTCTCTATTGTTTGGGCTAGACATTATGTGTTCTAACGACATTTTTTGTCACAGGTTTTCAAAGTTTAGGTTTATCTGAAGAACGAGCTCTCCAACTCCGCTCAACGTTTGAAAGAATGCAACTAGTGGATCATGGCTTTGAAGAAAGAGCTCGACAATAAGAAGCTGGAGGAGCTTACGAAAGAAGCAGGTCGAGCAGAAGAGGGAGAAAAGGCTTGAAGAGCTGGAAAAGCGCGTGGCCGTGCTGTCAGCTGAACGAGGATGAGCTAAATATGGAGCACAAGGCAGAGGTCAACAACCTCTTAGGCCAAGTCAGTACTCTCATGGAGAAGTGTGAAGAATGACACAGTGCTCCAGACCTGGGCTTCGTTCATACAGGAGTTCAAAGATGGAAAAGCCGACAGCTGGGATGTTGAGGGAGCGATAACGGCTAGGAGATCAAGGCGCTATCAGCAGCGGAGGAGGCGGCGACGGTGGTCGAATACACACCAGAAGACTAGCTGGAGGCTAGTCGTGCGCCTAATGTTGAGCAGAGGGTCTCGCAGCAGCAGCATGAACAACAACAACAGCAACAACAACAACAAAACCCACCGGGGGACGACGTCACTGACGTTTAACTCTGTTAATTTTTTTTTCTTTTCATGTCGAACTGTGGCCTTAGTGCCTTTTTTTTAAAAAAAAATTTTGGAGCCGAGAATTGCTCCTGTTGAACTGGGTCCCCATGCCATTTATTTTCTTCATTGGGCCGAGAATTGCCCTTTTGGATACTTTGCCATATTGTTGTCGTGCCGTAAATGAAAAAAGTTTTCTTTTCTTTTATGTTGTGCGTAGAATGCTTTAATACTTTATTTAAATAGCACAAGTAAATGAAATATTATAGAACACAAGATAAAATATGCAAAGTAAAATGCTTGACCTTTGTCGCGCGCTAGAGTAAGTTGTGCGACAAGTACAAAAAGTTTGACAAAACTGTCATGGATGCAAGTCGTAAGTCGAGTGGTAGTTGACGACTTCAGAAACTTTCGATTCGTGTTGTAATCACTTAGTCGTAAAAAAGCTCATGTGTAGCGTACAGTGTAATGAAGGGCACGGCATCAGCAACTTTAGGTTGATTACATCTAAAAATGCTCATGTGTAGAATGGAGGGCATGACATAACCAAGTTAAAACTGGTTATACCTTTACATTGGCAGTGCTCGTGTGTAGAGCGTAGTGAAATGTAGGGCACAACATAACCAAGTTAAAATTGATTATGATTTTAAATTGGCGGTGCTCGTGTGTAAAGCAATGTAGCGTATGACAGAAGCAAGTTAAAAATTGATTATATCTTAAAATGCTCGTGTGTAGAGCTTAATACAATGTTAATCACCTGAATATATGGCACGGCATATACAACTTTACAATTTGAACAAATCACAAAATTGGCTTACAGTGATGTGATGCTCGTAGGTAGAGCTGTTTTGAAGGTCGTTCACTATGTGTAGATACTGTTGCCCCACAGTCTTCAAGTCTTATTTAGAGGCTTGGAGACTATTCGTTGAGTGGTTTGGCTCGTGTGTAGAGCAGTTTAAGCACTGGTCGAGCCCTCTTAGCTTGCCGTGAGAGCAGGGTCACTATTTTGATGCTTCGACCTGTTGAGGAGAGCTAGGTCCAGCCAATGGCCCTCCAACGCTCAAGTCAGTAAAATATCAAAGTAAAAAATAATAAGGAAAAGAGATGGGTTTAGAAGTGATATTGTTTTAAATGTATAGCGTTCTAGCTGTTGTTAATCTCGCGACTGTCGGTGTCGAGCAGTTTGTATGTGCCTTCTCCGACCACTTTTTTTCATCTGGTAAGGGTCTTTCCACATTGGACCTAGCTTTCCAGTTCCATGTTCTTTGGTGTTTTGGAACACACAACGAAGTACCCAATCTTCTTCTTTGAAAGCTCAAATTCAGACATTCATGTTGTAATGTCGAGCGATCATCTGTTGATAAAGTGCTAGTTGGATGAATGCTTGGTCTCAACATTTATCGAGCGTGTCGAGCTCGCACGAAAGTGCTCGTGAATTTGCTTCCTCTGTGACGGGTTCGAATCTTGCAGTGTAGATTTTCGACTCGATGGGTATAATGGCTTCAGCCCCATATATTAGAGAGAAAGGTGTTTGTCTGGTCGACACTCGAGGAGTGGTTCTGTACGACCATATGACCTTTGGGAGCATGTTGACCCATAGTCCTTTTGTTGCGTCGAGCTTTTTCTTCAGTGTGCTAACAACTGTCTTGTTGGTCGACTTTGTTTGTCCGTTCGATTATGGGTATCGGGGTGTTACGAAGCTCAACTTGATTCCATACTCTTCACAGAAATCTTAAAATTCAAAGGAAATGAACTGTGAGCTATTGTCAGTGACTGTTTCCTTCGGGATACTGAATCAACACATGATGTTCTTTCAGATGAATCCTTTGACTTCGAAGTCTCAGATTCTTTGATAGGCTTCGGCCTCGGCCCATTTGCTGAAGTAGTCAATGAGGACTAGCATGTAAACTTTTCCTCCTATCGTGGTTAGCATTTTTCCAACAATGTCCAAGCCCCACTTTATGAAGGGCCATGGGGACGTCACGTTGTGTAGTCGCCAGGGGGTTAGTGAGCGACCTGTGCGAATCTTTGGCATTTGTCATACTTTTTTGACGTAGTTTGCTAAATCAAACCTCATGGTCGGCTAGTAGTATCCTGCTGTGAGGGCTCGACTTGCCAAACTTTTGGCTCATGAGTGATTTCCACAGTTGCCCTCGTGGATCCTTTTAAGAATGAGGTTGGCTTTTGTCATGTTGACACAATGCAAGTAAGGTCCAGAGAACGACCTTTTGTATAACTTGCTTTCAACGAGACTGAAGCAGACAGCTTTTATCCTAAGTTTGCATGCTTCGTTGCTGTCGGCTGGTAGTGTGTCGTTGATGAGATAGTCGAGCAGTGGAGTTATCCAGTTGCCTTTAATGTCGATGGGGACAACTTATTCTTTGTTGGCACAGACTGTTGGCCATTGCAAGTAGACAAGTAGTATGCTTTTAGGCTCGATTGTCTGGATGGCAGAGACTAGATTTGCCAAAGCATCAGCATGAGCTTTCTCCGTTCTAGGTATTTGCTCGATATCGAAGTGTTCGAATGTCGAGCGTAATTCTTTGGCTACGGTCAAGTAAGTAACCATTTTTGGGTCTTTCGCTTGGTAGGTTCCATTAAGCTATCGTGTGATCAGTTGCGAATCGTACCGAACTTTGATCTGCTTTATGTTCATGCTCTTGGCGAGCGCTAATCTAGCAATCAGGGCTTCATATTCAGCTTCATTATTCGTTGCTTTGAAACAGTATCTAATTGATTGTTCAATAATGTCGTTCTCTGGCGATTGTAGTACCAAGCCTAATTCGCTACCTTTGGAGTTACTGGGCCAGTCGACGGAAAGTGTCCAGATTGGGTTCGATGCTTCCGTGAGAGTAAGCATTTCCTGTTCTACCAGAGGAAGTGTGTCTGGAGTAAAGTCGGCGATGAAATCCACTAAGACTTGGGACTTGATTATCGTCCGTGGTAGATAGGATATGTCATGTTAGCTTAACTCTACTACCCAATTGCTGAGTCGACTGGAGAGTTCTGATTTGTGCAATACATTCTTCGGTGGGAATGTCGTGAGTACTACTATTGGGTGGCACTGGAAGTAAAGTTGTAGCTTTCTTACAGCTGACATCAGTGCTAAGGCCAGGTTTTCCATCTGACTGTATCTTTTTTCTACATCAAGCAGAGTTTTGCTGGTGTAATATACTAGTAACTGCTTTTGTTCGAGGTCACGGACTAAGACGGCGCTGATAGTTATTTCTTAGACTGCCAAGTATACGTAGAGTGTTTCCTCGTTGGCAGGCTTTGATAGTAGAGGAGGGCTCGACAGATAAGTCTTTAGTTGTTGCAGCACGACTTCGCACTTTTCTGTCCACTCGAAGCTTTTGTTCTTCCTTAAACTGTCGAAGAAAGGGTGGCACCTTTCTTATGATTTGAAGATGAAGCGGTTGAGTACTGCTATTCAACCGGAGAGTTTTTGAACTTCTTTCACCGATCATCGAGAAGGTATGCCCATGATCAACTAGAATTGATCTAAGTTAGCTTTAATTCCTCGATATGTGACCAAGTAGCCGAGGAATTTTCCGGACGACACTCCAAATGAACATTTGGTGGGGTTGAGTTTCATATGGTATTTTCGGAGTGTGTCGAAGGCTTGTTGAAAGTGGTTCAAGTGTTGTCCGACCTGGAGATATTTGACAAGCATGTCGTCGATGTATACTTCTATTGTCGTGCCGAGCATTTCTCTGAACATCTTATTTACTAGTCGTTGGTAGGTTACCCCTGCGTTCTTGATCCTGAAGGGCATGACCTTGTAGCAGAAGATGCCGCACTCGGTTACGAAGGCTATCTTTTATTGGTCATTGAGATACATTAGGATTTGGTTGTATCCTGAGAAAGCATCCATGAAGCTTAGCAATTCGTGCCCTCTGTCGTATCTATCATCATGTCGATGTAAGGTAGGGGGAAGGAATCTTTAGGGTACGCCTTATTAAGGTCCATGAAGTCAATGCAGACTCTCCACTTCCCATTATTCTTCCATACGACCACTCCATTTGCCAACTAATCAAGGTAGTAGACTTCTCTAACTAAGCTAATGTCGATCAGTTTTTGTATTTCTTCGTTGATTATTTTGTTTCGCTCGGGAGCGAATTTCCTTTGTTTCAGCCTGACTGGTTTAATGTCGGGCTCCACTCGGAGTTCGTAGACCATGACATTAGGATTTATTCCTATCATATCAGCGTGCGACCATACGAAGCAGTTGTAATGTTTTGCAAGGAAGTCAATCAGTCGAGCTATAATGTCTAGCTTGAAGAGCGACCCAATTTGAACTTTATGCTTGAGAAAATCTGAGTGTATTTGGACTTCGTCGAGCTCTTCCATCTTCAGACTATGCTGTTCGAGCCTAAGGGTCGACTACTGTAACTGTTATAACTGCGTTGGTTTACTTTTCAATGTGTTGGTATAGCATTCCCTTAAAACTCGCTACTCCCCACGGATTTCGTGCACTCCCTATTTTATTGGAAAGTGGTGTGTTTGATAGTAAGTCGAGGGGACAGTTCGCATGTCGTATATCCAAGGATGACCCATAATGATGTTGTACGTTGAAGGACAGTCGAGCACCACGAATTAGGTATTGATGTTGCCACCTTCTGCGTAGACGGGGAGGCTGATTTCTTTGATGGTGTTTTTTTGCTCACCGCTGAAACTGACTAAAACAGTAGATCATCGTATGATGGCTGATTCATCGATTTACATCTCCCATAGAGCTTCGAGAAATAGCACGTTTGTCGAGCTTCCGTTGTCGATCAAAATACGCTTTATCAGGCAGTTGGCGACATGGAATGATATCACGAGTGAGTCGTGGTGCAGATTGAGCAGTTCAGTGTGCTCATTGTTGTTGAAACTAATGGTGTGGTCAAACACAAGGTCGACTGTCCTCTTGGGGTGAACCTCGGGGTTACCTAGTTATCGTGTATGTCGTTTCGCTGCTGAGTACGACACTCCACTGATTTTTGACCCGCTTGTAATAACATTCATGACTCTTTCGTGTCATAGGGGATCAAGAGGTGGGGTGTTGCACTCGACTTGGCGTTCGTCTCGACGGGCCA
The DNA here is from genome assembly GCA_003430845.1 of Xanthoceras sorbifolium. Classification (NCBI taxonomy): domain Eukaryota; kingdom Viridiplantae; phylum Streptophyta; class Magnoliopsida; order Sapindales; family Sapindaceae; genus Xanthoceras; species Xanthoceras sorbifolium. The sequence goes on from CM010615.1 coordinate 6,740,802, forward strand.
AGTTGTTTTTGCCCTTATCAATGAGATGCTCTTTAAGATGTCTCCTTTTCAAGAGCTCGACCACTTCAAATTTGGGTGCAATGCAATCCTCGGTTCTGTGTCCGTGATCTCCATGAAAGTTACGTCACTTGGTTGAATCTCTCTTGTCTGCGGGACTCGACATTCTCTCGGGCTATTTTACTGAGTTACCAAAGTTTTTTATAACAGCGACAGCTCGACTGGAGTGATGCTGAGATTTTATTAGGGCACTCTGGCTCTAGTCCTCTCTAGTTGACAAGGTAGTTTATCGCGCGGGGCACGGTTGTCACGTGATCTATCATTCCGGCGACTTATCGGATAAGGCTCTGGCCTACGTTCCGCTGATTTACTCTCAACCCGACGACTACGTTGCTCATCATTCCTGCTGCGAGTCGATGGTAAGTAATTGACTTCATCTTCTTCCCATTTGATTTGGGCCCAAATTTTGGCAAGGACATCTTCCATGGTTTTGCAAGGGTATTTCATGAATTCCTTGTAAAGGTCTGAGTCGTGGAGAAGTCCTTTTCAAAAGGAAGAGATTGTTGTGGCTTTGTTACAGTGAGGGATTGACACTTTTTCTTTGTTGAATCAACCCACACAGTCGAGCAAAAGTTTGCCGCGACGTGACTGATCGTGTAAAGGTCATCCGACTGCTTTTCGAGCTTTCGGTTGCTGGTGAATTGCTTGACAAATATATTGTTCAATTGTATGAACGACGCTAGTAGGTTTGTGTACCATTGCAATGCTGGGCCTACCAGGCTTGATCCGAACCCTTTGCACATGCACGCTTCCCGTTGATCTTTAGGGATTGCTGCCATGAACATGCGCTAGCGATATTGCGCAATGTGGTTGTTTGGATCTGTCGTGCCATCGTAATGCTTTTTGTTGGGAAAGCTGAATTTCCTTGGCATTTCGACAAGAGCAATGGCATCGACGAAGGGAAAGTCGGCGAAGCTATTGATTAAGCTCTTCTTTATTGGAGCTGGAATTCCAGAAATGCGTTGGATTAGAGCTTCCATTTCCACGAACCTGCGTGTAAGTTTAGGGTCAGATAAAGTGGAAGTCGAGCCTACCATACCTGTCGCGAGCAAGGCTGGTGTCACATGCACGTTGATTGCAGGCACTGTTGATGGGACGACAGCTTCCATGTTGTTTGAGGCAATTTGTTGGATAGGAGTTGGCTGGTTCATTTCCCTCTGGGCAGCAGTCATTACTGTTGATGCATCGGGCACAACAGGCCCAACGGCTTGGTCGCCTTCGGGAGCGAAAATGTCGTTTGCGCTCGACTTTAGTTCAAAGATGGGATGGCGTGCGTTAGAGGTTAGCGTCACGGGTGTCGTCTGTCCTAGAATAGATGTGGGGTTGTTGACTTTGTAGCATACGTGGCCAAAACCCGATAGTGGAGTGGTCGACTTTACCAGAGTGTCGACCTTATTCTGCAAGTCTTTATTCTCAGCTCGAACGACTTTGTTTTTCGCTTCCAGTGCTCGGAATCACTCAGAGTTTTCATTCATCTATTCCATCAGCACCACGAGTTGGGCTTTCAACGTAATGAGATTTGATTCTTCCGCCATGATCCTAATGTTGATAACTGATGATTCGCGGATCGAATAACATCGTGCCCCAAGGTAGGCGCCAAATTATAGATGCTGGAATCTATGCTTGATGACCTGGCGGTCTACGGTGATTGAGTAGGGGACGATGATCTGTAAAACAACAACGAAAGTGCCGTGCACTTGGGGCACCGGATTGGTGCCAGCCAAATAGCCTCTGACGCTCAAGTTAGATTATGAATCGAAAAGACTACTACTTGAATTGTGTATATGTCGAGCGGTGTGTAACGTTACGTCGAGCGATACGTAATGATACGGTACGTCGTGCGTTAGCAGTAAGTCTAAGGCTACATCATGCAAAGTTGGTCTTGGTATTACGTCGTGCGCAAGATTGATTGCTTGAGAGCAAAGTGATGGCTTGACCCCATAATGAAGCCACAAGGCTTTATTTATGGGGGTTTAGGAGTATCAGTTGAACCCATATCGTGGATGATGTCGTGCTCCTAGGTATCCGGGATTACTATTAACTCGAAACCTATTTGACTGGGCAAGTTAAACTAACTCAACTGACTTACTCAAGGGTTGACTGAGTCAGTTACTTGGTGGCTGCTAAGTCGAATTGACCGCACAAATGTATCTTTGGGTTGTGTCAACCATTAAGTCATGTGTTTGAGCTGTCGACCGTTAGATTTTGTTTAACCCCGTAAAGCCTATTTGTTGGGCCTGTCGAGTGCTAAGCTTGGTTTTGTAGGATGTTTTAACTCTTTTTGGGCTGTCTTTTGGGTCTAAACCTTTTGGACTATTTTTTACCACTATAATAACAATGGTAGAGAAAGAGGAAGATGAGACATAAATGGAGGAAGATATAACAATAACAGGCCATCATGCCAAATCTGTGGTAAAAGTGGTCACAGTGCACCATATTGCTATAACTGTTTTGGCAGGACTTATCAAGGTTTTCAAGGAGGCAACAACTGGAATTATTCTACAACAAATCAAAACAATTTTCAGCAGCATAACATGAGGCAATTGCCAAGCTCAGGAGGTCCACAACAACAAGCTAATTTCATACAATCAACTACCTGCTATGCAAACCCTGAAACAGTTTTTGACTCCTCATGGTATGCTGATTATGGAGCTACTAATCACGTTACTTTTGATTTGGAAACTTCACTATTTAATCATATTATAAAGGCAATGACAGGCTTGTGATCAGAATGTTTATGTTATGTTTTTAAACCCTTATTACCTTGTCTTTTGATGTTATTTTCAAGTGAATTTGGTGGGTTTAATGTGTATTTTGAGCTTGTGCAAGCCCTAGGTGATTAATGGGGAAGAAACACGAAACGAAAGTTTAAAGTTAAAAAGGAGCGTTTCTGGACCAGTGTGCCTCGCGATCGGTGCTTCGCGACCAAGGGTCATGCTAGGGAATCGCGAAGGAAAATGAGTTTTCGACCAAAGAGTGTTGCGAACCAGTTTCCCAACCAAGGGTCGCGACACAAGCATCACGATGAAAATGGTGTTTTTAGGAAGAGAGTATTGCGACCCAGGTTTAGCGATCGAGGGTCGCGACAAAGGATCACAACGAAAACTCCAGATTACACCAGTGAGTACCGCGATGGCGATACAGACTCTCTAATTCGAGCGGCTATAAAAGGAAGAGAAAGAGAAGAAAGAGGGGTTCACCCAGCTGCGGAAAAACAGAGTTCCAAGGCCAAGTATCATCACAAAACACCCCAACCTTCCCATCTCTTGTGTTCTAGGGATCAAAGACACAAGCCATCACCTTAGTCTACCATTGTTATCGATCATTCATTAGAGAAGACGAAGTATCGAAGAAGACGAAGTTCCAGCTGGACCAAAGCATAATCTTTCATCCTTAGTGCTCCATAATGGGTTATATCGCATCCTATATTTCTTCTTTTGTTTTGGTTGTTGCTATATGTAGCTAAATTCCTAGTTAGGGGGTCAATGGACCAAGATTGAATGTTAGGGTTGGTATTGACTATTTTATCCCTTTTATTTATTTCAAGAACCTTGTTTCTTAGATATTTTACTCTATTAATGTATGATTCTTATTGGTTGCACTACGAAAGTTTGATGCATGAATTTTGAGTTATCATTAATAAGAAAATTATAACTTATTTTGATAAATCATTAGATTGCAATTGTTTACAACTTAATTTTAGGGAATAATGACTAGATTAATTAAGGCATAAAAGTGCTTAATTATCCTAGGGATTAGAACTAGTATTGAGTTTCTAATAATTTTCACTCTAAGACTAATAAGTTAATTTAATTAGAATTACAACATCAATGCATGACCAATATAATTTGTGTGCCTTTATTAGGAATAAGATACTTCTTTGAAATAATGTGCTTCAATTAGTCAATTACTAGACCCTTATTCATAATTGGTACTATTTGACCACCTAACGTTTTCCTACCCTTGGCCTAGTTCTTAGTTTGATAATTGTTTCTTTTACGTGTAATTTTGCAATTCAAAAACCAACAATCTTGATTTCAATTTCTATTCTAGTTAGTATCTTTAGTTTTAGTATTAGTTTACCACCATCGCGGAAAATTATTACTTCGACACATCCTGCACATGAGATTTATCCCACGCGTTGTAAGCGTGTGAGCTTGCAGTTGGAAATGGGCAGCAACTCAACATCTCTCATATTGGTACATCAAACATCTCTACTCCTTTATCTTGCAAAATTGATTTAACTTTAAAGGATGTGTTGTGTGTGCCTCAAATTGCTATAAAACTTGTTGAGTATCTCAAAGTTTACACTTGATAATAATGTCTATGCTGAATTTACTGAAAATGTTATCTCTTGAAGAACAAGAGTACCAAAAAGGTGCTGCTTACAGGGACTCTTAAGAATGGACTCTACAAACTTGACTTTCATTGTGTTAGATCTTCAAGTTTTTCTAGTTCCACAAGCTCAACCTCTCCTTTCATTATTGAGTCCTCAAATGATGTCAAGTCTGCTCTAAGCTCTAGTATCAATAATGATTAGTCTGTTGAGTCCATTTCTGTTGATCCTATATATACTCTAAATACTGCTACTTATACTAAGCATACTGTCTTGGTTACAACTAAAGACAATGCTAGCTTATGGCATATTAAACTAGAGCATCCAGCACCGTTGATTCTCAAACATGTACTGAATAAACTGCACATAAAAAGACTCTTTCACTAATGTACATTTTTGTGACTCTTGAAAATTAGGGAAGATGCATCAATTGCCCTTTAAACCACCTTCTTACAAAGCAAAATACCCCCTTAAACTTGTATATACTGATGTGTGGGGACCTGCTCCCATGTGTTCTGTTGAAGGCTATAAATACTACATAATCTTTGTTGATTCATTCTCTAGATTTACTTGGATGTATCCCTTAACACTTAAATATGAAGTTCCTAAACGTTTTCTACAATTTAAAGCCTTTGTTGAACTTCAACTTAGTTGTAAAATCAAATGTCTTCAAGTTGATTTAGGCATCGAATACAAACCAATTTTACCTTACCTTACACAATGTGGCTTACATTTTAGAATATCTTGTGCCTATACATCCACCAATAAAATGGCATTGCAGAATGTAAGCACAAACATTTAGTAGAATCTGGCCTTACACTTCTTGCACATGCACATATGCCACTCACTTTTTGGGCAAATGCTTTCCAAACAACCATTCTCCTTATCAACAATCTCCCCACACATGTTCTTAGAATGCAAAAGCCCTTTTGAAATGTTGTTTCACAGACATCCAAACTATAACTTCTTCAAAACTTTTGGTTGTTCAAGTTTTCCATACCTTAAACCCTATCATAAATGTAAATTTGGTTTTCATTCTTCCAAATGCATCTTCCTTAGTTATAGCTTGGGACAAAAAGGGTACAAGTGCCTACATCTAACAGGCAAAGTCTATGTGTCTAGAAATGTGATATTCAATGAAAATGAATCCCCTTTTCAGTAGCTTTTCCCACCTATAAAACCACCTACACACACCTCTCATTCTTCAGCTCTTCTTTTATTTGTCTTGAATCAAGCAAGGTCTTGTAGTCATCATCACACCTATATTCCTCCTTCTAGTCAGTCTAATTCTCCACCAAGTATTCCTTTTCGCATTCAGTTGCCTACATCTTCTCCATTGTCCTCTTCAAATTCTTCAACTCCACTCATTTCAGCACTTGTGTTGCAGCAGCCTCAGCATACTATTTCTTGTCATCCTATGGTTACTCGATTGAAGACTGAAAGTCTTAAGCCAAAAGGTTACTCTAGTATTTGTCAAGCTCTTATAGCAGGCCTTGCTGATGCCTTTGAACCCAAAATACTCAAAGAGGCTATCTCTCAACCACATTGATATAAAGATATGGAGGCAGAATATACAGCCTTATTGAGGAACAACACATGGTCTTTGGTTCCAATGACCTTTTCTATGAATTTGGTTGGTTACAAGTGGGTTTTTAGAACAAAGTACAAGCAAGATAAATCAATTTTGAAGTACAAGGCAAGGTTGGCTGCTAAAGGTTTCCACCAAACGGCTAGCATAGACTTCTTTAACACTTTCAGCCATGTGGTGAAGGCTTCAACAATTCGAATTGTGTTCACTTTGGCTGTGACATATGTTAGACCACTCAACATATGTTTTAAATGTTAGGTAGCTTTATATCATTAGTTGGGCACTTTCTTAATACTTACGTTTTTGTATTTATTAGTTATTGATACGATATCAGCACTTGATTTAACTCATGTGTCTATATGTTTATGTATTTATTCTATAATTTGCATTCAGGATTGGTCCATGTGTCAAAGCTTATCGGCCTGATACGTGAGGGGTGTGTTAGAAAGCCTTATTATATTATTAGTTGGGTCATTTCCTTTTCATTTTTGTTGGTTACTAATAGTAGAGCCCTATTCCCAATTCAAACTTAACTATATGAGATAGAAATTCACCTTGTCATAGAAATTAAACACTACCGCTATGGCTTACAAATATACAATATAATGTTCATTTATTTTTAATTTGTTAGAACTGTGTATTGGATATACCAGTAATTTGTAGGAATGCAGAGTACATAATACATTTTTCTGCTTCTGCTTTGTAACAACTTAGTTTGAAATTTAATTGGCTGCTTTTCTTTTGAGTTCTATTTTGTTTTGATGTGTAATTATTTAATTACATTTTGATGAAGATCTTAACTGTATCTCATGTGTTTTTTTGTTTTTTTTTTTATCACAGGAATTAGTGTTGAAATTGGAACTATACAATAACAAAGCCAAGAGAAAAGACATGAGAATTGTCTCTAACATTTCAGGTATTAAATATAATGTTTTTCTTTTTTATTCTTTCTTCTTGTCACTTTGTTCAGCTGCTGGGAAAATCATGAAGGGAAGAGAATATTTTAGCAATTTTAATCTTTGTTTCGGGGGCTTGTAATTTAACAGGGGTTGAATCGGTTCGAGTGGACATGAAGAACAAGAAAATAATAGGGATAGGAGACATGGATCCTGTAGATATAGTGATCAAACTGAGGAAGCTATGTCACGCAGAGATAGTCTCAGTTGGACCAGCAAAAGAGCCAGAGAAGAATGAGGAAAGAGCAGCCCAAGAAGGAAAAGAAGAGCCAAAGAAGGCAGATGACCATAAAAAGTAAGATGGACCTGAAAAGGATGAAATGGCTCAGCTCCTTAGACCCCATCAGCACCAGCCCTATTATTATTATTATCCAACATCTGGAGAGGAAAATCCAAATAAATGTGTTATTATTTAGGGTAAAAAATCCACCAGCACCGCCTCCTAATAAAAAATGTTTGTTCTGGTTCTGGATGTTATACATTTGACATAGGGAATTGGGAGGTGGATAAGGGATATCATGATGCGAGGATTGATGGAATTAAAGAAGTTTCCTGCGGTGCTTCTTGTTTTTTATTTGCATATTTGTTTGGTGATTCTTTCCTTGTATTGAAAACAGGGGTACAAATACTATCATTGTTATTTCTTCACAGAAAAACCTGCATATGCTAAGCATAGCAATAAATACAGTGGAATAGTTAAGGTCTTCATGATTGTACATGAGTGAAAAACATGATCAAGGTACAAAATCATAAATCATACTGCCTAGGCTGATGATGGCAACACAATTGCTTGCACTTGAAAAGGGTATGACTACTCGTGACTGGTTACATGTACTTCCCTTTTACCGATGTCGCATAATAGCGACTGGGAAATGCATTTCGTGGTTGTGAACACAACTTGGATCCTCTGTATCTCTTTCAACTCTTTTCTTCACAGGACATCCTTCAGAAGAGCATTTATAATAGTTCCTGTCAGTCACATAACATCTGCTTTAGATAATTAATTCAATGCTAGGATTTTTGACAAACTTATTAGCTTTTAAACAGGATTTAGACACTTTTTTTATGTTAAAGTTTGATACTATACCTTGGATGAGGGCTGTTCTTCACCACTTTCTTGCCATACTTCCTCCACTTGAATCCATCATCTAGTAACTCAACCTCCGATTTTGTCCTAAATGCAACTCTTTCTTTTATCTGTTTCTTCTCCTTGTCACCTACCCGCCGGCAACCAGATAAAGGTTAGTAGTGATAATAGCACGAAAGCTCAAAACGCTTTATCCGTGACTGGAAGGAAGAATTTGTTACACTACAAATTCCAGTAGCTTTTCTAATAACATTTGAGTCTTGCTTGACTTACTGTTGCTAGGGCCTTCAAGTTTGTTTCCAGTTCCTCCAGATTCCGGATTCTGGATCAACCCAAAAATCACAGATGAAGGTTAACCAATCATTCAAAGTAAAGTAGTCAGAAAACTCAAAATTGGTCTGCCTCGCGTAGTCACTCTCACGCGAGTCTTGTGGTATATAATATGTATTATACATTTTCAGGTATTACCATCTTCAAATCACTATCTTACCTTTAGAATCAGACACAATATTCATCATATATAGAGTTAATTACACTCAACCTCCCTGAGGTTTGGCTAATTACATTCGGAATTAAAGTTTGCATTAATGAACACTAACCTCCCCTCACGTTAACGTTGACCGTTAAAATGACCGTTGACTTTTTTCAAATTTTTTAAATGACCAAAATACCCCTCTAACAAATTTGTTACTGTTCATTAAAAAAATTTTACTGTTCATAAAAACAAAATTAATGGTGGAGATCCAGATTGGATCTCCACCGTCCATCATTGTTGATGGACGGTGGAGATCCAATCTGGATCTCCACCAAGAAAAAAAAAAAAACGTTTTTTGAAGTTCATCTTCGTTCTTCGAAGATGAACTTCATCTTCGAAGTTCATCTTCGAAGAACCACGAACCCTCTGGGTTCGAGATCGAACCCAGAAGGGTTCGAAGAACGACGAACCCTCTGGGTTCGAGATCGAACCCAGAGGGTTCGAAGATCGAACCCCTCTGGGTTCGAGATCGAACCCAGAGGGTTCGAAGATCGAACCCCTCTGGGTTCGATCTCGAACCGAGAAGGGTTCGAAGATCGAACCCTTCTGGGTTCGTGTCTTCGAACCTAGAAGGGTTCATGTCTTCGAACCCAGAGGGTTCGATCTTCGAACCCTCTGGGTTCCACGAACCCAGAGGGTTCGTTATTCGAACCCTCTGGGTTCCACGAACCCAGAAGGGTTCGTATCTTCGAACCCTTCTGGGTTCGAGATCGAACCCAGAGGGTTCGATCTTCGAACCCTCTGGGTTCCACGAACCCAGAGGGTTCGATCTTCGAACCCTCTGGGTTCCACGAACCCAGAGGGTTTGTTCTTCGAACCCAGAGGGTTCGACATCGAACCCTTCTGGGTTCGAGATCGAACCCTCTGGGTTCCACGAACCCAGAGGGTTCGAAACCCAGGAGGGTTCGATCTTCGAACCCTTCTGGGTTCGTGGAACCCAGAGGGTTCGAGATCGAACCCTTCTGGGTTCGATCTCGAACCCTCTGGGTTCGAAGAACGAACCCTCTGGGTTCGTGGAACCCAGAGGGTTCGAAGATCGAACCCTCTGGGTTCGATCTCGAACCCAGAAGGGTTCGAAGATACGAACCCTTCTAGGTTCGTGGAACCCAGAGGGTTTGAAGAACGAACCCTCTGGGTTCGATCTTCGAACCCTTCTGGGTTCGAGATCGAACCCTTCTGGGTTCGAAGACATGAACCCTTCTGGGTTCGAAGACATGAACCCTTCTGGGTTCGAAGACACGAACCCATAAGGGTTCGATCTTCGAACCCTTCTGGGTTCGAGATCGAACCCAGAGGGGTTCGATCTTCGAACCCTCTGGGTTCGATCTCGAACCCAGAGGGTTCGTCGTTCTTCGAAGATGAACTTCGAAGATGAAGTTCATCTTCGAAGAACGAAGATGAACTTCAAAAAATTTTTTTTTTTTTTTTTTTTTCTTGGTGGAGATCCAATCTGGATCTCCACCATTAATTTTGTTTTTATGAACAGTAAAAAATTTGTTAGAGGGGTATTTTGGTCATTTAAAATTTTTTTAAAAAGTCAACGGTCATTTTAACGGTCAACGTTAACGTGAGGGGAGGTTAGTGTTCATTAATGTAAACTTTGATTCTGAATGTAATTAGCCAAACCTCAGGGAGGTTGAGTGTAATTAACTCTCATATATATATATATATATATATATATATATATATATATATATATATATATAGACCTTCCTGGTGATATTGTAGGCACTTCAGTGTTAGTGTTAAGTCTTTAATTTTCATTTAACAGTTTTGAACTCCAATAGTTATTAAAGTAGTAACTAATTTTGATGGAATTTATATATCGAAATTAGGTGTATTTTTTTATTATCTTTATGTTTATATGCAAAAAGGTTGGCATTTATACCTCATTCTCCTCCCCTTGATCAATTTGCTTGAATGTATTCCTGCGTTTCCTCAACATGTTTGGTACTTGTTGAACCTCATCAGAGTGACTGCTGCTAGGTACAAAATCTTTGTTGGGAGTATCCGATGGTTCAACGTCACATATATTGCTGAGTTGTGATGGATTTGTATCCCCTACATCACCAATTTGAGCAATTGGAGTATTTGATGGATCAACTTGACCTTGATCGTTAGATTGCGCAGATGTATTCCTGCACTTTCTCAATGTGTTTGGTAGTTGTTGAACCTCATTGGAGTGATTGCTGCTAGGTTCAACATCACATAGGCTCCTGAGTTGTGAAGTCTTCGTATCCTCTATATCACCAATCTGATCAGTTGGAGTATCTAATGGATCAACTTGTATTTCACGGAGCTGTAAATGGTCTAGATGTTCTAGTTTAATAAGTTGATCCGTTGGAGAATTTGTTGAAGTACTCGCTAAAGAATTTGAAACCTCTTTAGAGTTTGCTATAAGCTAGTGGAAACACAGATGCATTGTAGTTGGTGTTGACACCCAATAATATCCTAATCAAGCAAAAACTTGAAATAATCAGTTGAAAACAAGAGTAGACAATCTCCACTATAATATCTTCTGATCAGCTTCCAATTTGATTCACAATCTCTTGACGATAAAATACGCATATATAATTATTAAAGCATTGAATGCTACTAAAAGAAACGAAGCCAGAAGAAAACCCCAGTGGCTTCCTCCCATTAGATCAAGTACAAATGATATTACCTCCAACAAAAGGAATAGCAAAGCACGACTGCTTTCCTCGCTTCTACAACTCTATAATAAGATTGAAAAAGTATATGATAACATGAGAAGAATTTACAAAAATTGACAGAGAAAGTGAGACAATAAGGTACCCAAAATCATCCAAAAAATATTTGAGCATGCAGTAAATTAGATCAGGTTTTACCTTCTAGATGAATGAGTAGATTGGAGGGGCAATCAAGCAGCATATATCTTTCAAGATATCATTCCTTGTATTGCGATGAGCTCCCAAGTCCATCCCTATTGACTTTCAAACACGGAAAATCAAGTATCAGAAAAGAAACAATAATGAGATATCAAAGTCCAAGTAGTAGTTATGCAGAGATTGACCCCAAAGTAAACGTCAAGCTTCCAGGAAATTTCGGTCTTTTGGATATTATTATTTTTCTCATAATGGAACGGTCAAACAGCAGTACTTGACAACTATGTGCTCGTTTGGCAGGTAGGATTGGATTAAACTTTGGGATTAGATTAGACTGGACTGGACTGGCTTGGATTAGACTGAAACTAAGTCCTGACCTATATTTGGTATGCATCGGACTAAGAGCTGGACTATTAAAATAGTATAGACCTGTGTTTGGTGCTATTTCGGACTAATTTTCAGACTATTTATTTTTTTTTAAAGAAACTATTTTATTAATTTTATAAAATTGTAAATATAAAACATTATTAATAGATTTTTTTATTTGAATATGTATGTTACAGTATAGTTTGAACTAAAACTAGTACTATCTATTATTTGATATTAAATGGGATTGGAAAAAATGATAATTGTATTTTATATTTAAGAGCATCTCCAATGAAAATATGTATTTTTAAGTATCTAAATAGTGTCACATCAGCATTTTTAAATAATATAGATCTACTTTGTCAAAAAAATTATAAAAATACATATTTACTTCTCCAATGCAAATATCTAAATAGTAATTTTGAACTAATCACCACAAGATATTCGTCACACTCTCTCTCCAATTTAAAATAATAATTAAATGCATTGAGAAGCTCTAATACAGTATAAGATTCATCAAACTAATATATCATTTAAAATTAATTATAAAAAAATATAATTATTTAAATATTTTAAATTAAAATAAAATTGGTTAAAAATTAAATTTACATTAAATTAAATTATTTTAAATTATTATATATAGTATGAAATATTTAATTTTTTAATAAAAAATTAAATTATATATTAAAACAAATAAAATTATTTAACTTAAATCTTAAATATAATAATAATATATTTTAATTTATATTAAAAATATAAAAATATTTTTAATAAAATATATTTAACTAACTTGTAAAATACGTTAACTTTATATATAAAAGTGTTTTAATAAAATATAAAGAATTTATTTGAATTATCCAAAAAAAAAAGAGAGGGGATGGAGAGGACAATGTGGAGGATTGATAGAGAGGGTACTAAATAAGACCTAAGATTTGGAGAGGTTAAAATATTGAGGAATATAGCCATTTTTTTTTGTAGGTCCAGGATAATTAGTCTCATTTAGTCCAGTCCAGTGATGCATCAAATATGAGACTAAATTTTAGTTCAGTCCAGTCCAATTCAATGTACCAAATGTAACCTACTTGTGAAAAAAGCTCCATTATGAGAAATTTTGAGAATACATAATGTGACGTCCGTATAATACTGATCCAAATGGACACGTGGATTATACTTTTGTAGTAGGCCAATAACAGTAGATCTTTTTGTAATAAATACAAAAGCAATAAACACACGTGGCAGTCTCACACTCTCATCACTCTTGACTTGACCACTTGCACTTTAAAATTACTTTACGAAATTCTGATCAAATGATGTCTTTTGACAAGCATTGACTCAGATTCAGGACCTCATCTCCAAACAAGAAATGCCATATGCAGCTGCTTGATCCCCGCTTCTATATAGTTGTTCATCAGCAAGGTACGTCAAAGTGATGAAGACATTAAATATATGCTGAAAAAAATTAATATCGTGAGACTTGTCTCTCTTTCTAATTATCATTTTCAATACTTGATTCTAAATTATAGTACTGGTGCAAGTACAAGAAATGCTCACTTGCAGTGGTGTTCTTATTGTTGGAGGCAACATCATTTATGTTGGATCAATTTGGAGGAAGCCAGTTGGGTTTCCATCTTGCTTCAATTGTTTTATCAGCACTTTGTTTTGTGATAACCATTTATAGTATTTGGATTACCAAGACAAGAATCACATCATCATCAGGAGCTGATCAGATGCAAAATACTGCAGTAGAGGTTACCTTCTCGCTTATCCAGTTGATTATTACATTTGTTTATCTGATTAGAACGCTTTCAGGTGTCAAGACTGATAACAGTGCTTCCTTTTATCCACTAGCTTATTCTGTGATCACTGTTGTGTTTGCTTTTGTGTCCAATGGAGAAGAGGTTTCAGATTCTTCTGATCCCCACAAAATTCCATCAGATATTGTGTTTCCAGATTCCCACACTATTTCAATAAATGCACAGCCCTTAAATTCGTCAGGTTCTGACATTGTTCCATTAAATCATCCACCAACGGTGGTGATTGGCAACGGAGAGGGTACAGATTCCCACATTTTTCCAATAGACACAGAGCCTTTAAATTGGTCTGGTTCTGACATTGATCCATTAAATCCTCCACCACTGGTGGTGATTGGCAATGGAGAGAGTACAGATTCGTCAGCAGTTAGCATTGAAGTTGTTCCATCAAATACTCCAACAGTTGAACCTGTGCCTAGTAGCAGTGCTTCTGATGAGACTCAAGGACTACAGAGCACGTTGCACCGACGAATAACAACTGCCCCATCTGATCAATGGTATCGTTTTAAGGTATGTCTGATAATTTTTGCACTCTCACTCACACACATACAGGAGTTCTCACATGTAAACTCCTATATATAAAAATTTTAGAACCTTTATTTTGTAATATTGTCTAACCAGTTCTGTAACATTATAAAACTGATTCCATAACTTTATGAAATAAATATCCTGGAATTCTTATGTCTGTGAACAACAATCTTTCTTCTCCCCTTAATGTAAAAGTTCTTTTGAGATGTTGAAATTTCCCCTTGAAGGGGCGTATGAAATCTCTGTTGAAGTCAAAGATTATATGTCATAGGTTGCGGTGCAGCAATCATCTCCAACCACCTTGACTCCTTCATATCTCCCGTTGTTATTTTTTATTATTATTTTTATATTATAAATACCAAGCTTGTAATTGAGACAATTAAGGAAGAAAAACTTTCTTCACGTTTACATGGTATCAGAGCTAGGCTCGACTCTGTAAAAATAAAAAAATTTTGAGTATTTTTTGCCTGACCTGTGTGAAGCACACCGCTTGATGATACAACCGTGGCCGTGTAGGTAACGGCATCACAAATCACATTCTCCAAGTAGATCTTCAAAACACCGCAAGTCTCCTCATAGATCAGGTGCCTGATCGCCGGCTTCGTGATCTCCTGGATGCCATGAGGACTGAGTTGGGTTGGCTTTCCAACTCATATATATGTTAATGTTAATTGTCCGTTTGACATCTCTCTCTAGTCTCATTTTCTCACCGAAAGCATTCTCCAATGACACTGTGTCTTCCACCAAGCCCGCTTGTTCTGGTACAAATCGACACCCGTCTAGGTGGCACACACAGTTGCTTCGACAGCTTCTGCTTCAGCGTCGACAACTTCTTGTGGGCGGAGTAACTTCTCTCTAAAAGCCTCACGACCTCCAAGCTTCTATAAAAAAAAATTGGAGAGCTTTGTTTTTTCAAGTGCTGTTTGGAGTTCAGATCTCACGCTCAACTTTTGCCTCTCGAAGAAGTTTTCATAAAAAGAAAGTATAAGAAAAAAAAATAAAAAATAAAAACAAAAGAGCAGGAGAGCAGGAGAGGAAGTGGAATTTGGGTTCATTCACAACATCAGTCTAAGCGGTTTCAAGTCCATCAACATGATTGAAAAGGCATCGACATTGATAGCGGCTACCGATAATGGTAAGGTTTTAAATATTTCTACACCTGATATGAATAGTACATGGATAATTGATTATGGTGCTACACATCATATGACTTTTGATTCTAGACAGGTCTCACCCTTTAAATCTTCCTGACAAAAGGTTGTTTCTACAGCCAATGGTAACACAGTCCTAGTTATTGGGGAAAGCCCTTTAACCTTAACTGAGAATTTACATTTAAATTCTGTTTTGGTTGTTCCATCGTTAGATTATATTCTTTTGTCAGTCTCTCAAATTACCACATCCTTATCTTGTATTGTCATTTTTTAGCCTGACTATTATATGTTTAAGAATATCAAAACAAGACAGACAATTGGTTATGGTATTAAGCAAGGGGAACTATATCACTTAGACTTACGGTTGACGGATACCAAAAAACCGCGCCAAGCCTTGATAACTGATGGGTCAGAGGGAAGAAAACATAATCAGAGATTTGGCTATGGCATCAACGCTTGGGACATTCTTCCTTCAGGTATTTGAAAAATTATTTCCCAGTTTATTTACAAAGTGTGATGTTTCTAATTTCCGCTGTGATATTTGTGAGTTAGCCAAAAGCCATCGTACTTCATTTCCATTAAGTTTGAATAAAAGTCTTCTCCCTTTTATGACTATACATTTTGATGTATGGGGTCCATCTAAAGTCCCAACTATAAGTGGATCACGTTGGTTTGTTACTTTTATTAATGATTGTACCAGAATGACGTGGTTGTGCTTGATGAGGTCTAAAGATGAAGTGAGCTTATTGTTTCAAAAGTTTCACAAGTTCATTGAAACCCAGTATAGTGGAAAGGTTCAAATTCTGCGCAGTGATAATGGTGGAGAATATCATAGTTCTAATCTTCAGCGACATTTGGAAGTACATGGAATCATCCATTAGACTACTTGTCCTAATACACCTCAGCAGAATGGAGTTGCTGAACGAAAAAATCGACACTTATTGGAGGTTGTTAGAGCTTCTTTAATATCAGCGCACATGCCAGCCCTTTATTGGGGAGAAGCAGTTACCTCTGCAGCACATATCATCAATCGAATGCCCTCCAGCTCAATTGACTTTAAAACACCTTTCCAAGCTTTGACAGAGGCTTTAGCTACTCCAGCTGTTCCAAATCTACCTCCTTGTGTTTTTTATTGTGTGGCATTTGTTCATCTTCATAAATGCCAATGCAATAAGTTAGATCCTCGTGCATTGCGATGTGTGTTTGTTAGATATGCCTTAAGCCAAAAAGGGTATCGATGTTATCATCCTCTATCTCGACAAATGTTTATTACCCTAGATGTGGTGTTCCATGAAGACTCGATGTATTTTTCTTCTGAGTCTGAACTTCAGGGGGAGAATCATCAGGAAATTCAGACTCTTAGTTATGATCACCTATCTGAATCCATAAATTAGGAGGTTGGAGAATTAGATTTGGGTGGTATAAACTTGGAACCAACAAGGGGTAATGCCCTTCCAGATACAGAAGAAATGATAAAAGAAGGAAGAGACAGTATGACACAATCTTCACCTCTATCCGAACAACATGGGTCTGAGGAAGCCTTAGCTGATATGCCAAACCAATCGTCATCTATTGAGGGTACTCTCAATTTAGAATCTGAGTCATTCAGAAAACAATTGCCACATTGTCACACTAAAGGTATTCCTAAACCCACATATGAACCTGAACTTTCAAGTAGAGTCAGATATCCCATGAGTAACTATGTGTCTAACCATTGTTTGTCTGAATCAAATAAGTCATTTTTAAATCAATTATCTACTGTAGCTATTCCTAACAGTGTGCAGGAAGCCTTAACTGATCCAAAGTGGGAAGCAGCCATTAATGAAGAAATGAAATCATTGTAGAAGAACAAGACATGGGAACTTATGGAATGTCCACCAGAAAAAAAACAGGTTGGGTGTCGTTGGATTTATACTGTGAAGTACAAGGCAGATGGTAGTATCGAACGCTACAAAGCCAGACTTGTTGCGAAAGGGTACACTTAAACTTATGGAATTGATTACACCGAGACATTTGCACCAGTAGCTAAGATCAACACAGTTCGTGTATTATTGTCTTTAGCTGCAAATCTAGACTGGTTGTTACAACAGTTTGATGTGAAGAATGCGTTTTTGCACGGGGAGTTGTCTGAAGAAATATACATGGAGCTTCCTCTAGAATTAATGATGTTAGAAAAAAAGAATAACACGGCATACAGATTGAAGAAATCATTATATGGGCTAAAGCAATCCCCAAGGGCATGGTTTGGAAGATTCATAAAATCAATGCTAGCTTTTGGCTATAGTCAAAGCAATTCAGATCGCACTTTATTCCTGAATAGGCAACATGGTAAGATTACAGCGCTCATTATTTATGTGGATGATATGGTGGTAACAAGAGATGATCAAGAAGAAAGAAAAACCCTACAAGACTACTTATCAAGAGAATTTGAAATGAAAGATCTAGGTCATCTAAAATACTTTCTTGGGATTGAAGTTTCTCGATCACGTTCAGGAATCTTTATATCCTAAAGAAAGTATGCCTTAGATCTTTTACAGGAAACTGGAATGTTAGGATGTCAACCAGTTAATACTCCAGTTGAAGAGGGTCTGAAGTTGTGTATTGAGACAAACCAGGTACCAGTGGACATGGGGAGATACCAAAGACTTGTTGGGAGGTTGATGTATTTAGCTCACACAAGACCAGATCTCGCATATACTTTGAGTATCGTTGGTCAGTTCATGCATAATCCTGGTAAGCAATATATGAATGCTGTCATGCGAATTTTGAGATATCTAACATTTGCTCTAGGAAAGGGAATTTTATTCTCTAAAAACTCATACAAGCAAAATATCCATGTATATACAGATGCCGATTGGGCCGGTGCAGTTGATGATAGGCGATCAAGTTCAGGATACTTTACCTTTGTAGGTGGGAATCTGGTTACTTGGAGGAGCAAGAAATAAAATGTTGTTGCATGATCTAGTGCAGAAGCTGAGTACAGAGGAATGGCCTTAGGAATTTGTGAAGCACTATGGTTGAAATTTCTCTTACAGGACCTAGGCTACCCCCAAAAGCAGCCATTCTACTATATTGCGACAACAAAGCAGCTTGCGATATAGCTCATAATCCAGTCCAACATGACCGCACAAAGCATGTCGAGGTAGATAGGTTCTTCATCAAAGAGAAGCTAGATACAAAGATTGTAGAACTACCAAAGATTCGGTCAGAAGATCAATTAGCTGATATACTTGCCAAAGGAGTATCCAATCGGGTGTTCTAAAAGTTCTTAGACAAGTTGGGCATGAGTGACATCTATGCACCAACTTGAGGGGGAGTGTTGAAGTCAAAGATTACATGTCATAGGTTGCGGTGCCGTAATCATCTCCAACCACCTTGACTCCTTCATATCTCCCGTTGTTATTTTTTATTATTATTTTTATATTATAAATACCAAGCTTGTAATTGAGACAATTAAGGAAGAAAAACTTTCTTCACATTTACAATCTCCCATTGATATTTGAAGTACTCAAGAAGATGTTATTACTTACGTTTTTGTATCTATTGGTTATTAATATGATAATAGCGTTTGACTTAACTCATGTGTCTATTTGTTTATGTATTTATTCTATAATCTGCAGTTGCATTTAGAATTGGTCCACGTGACAAAGATTGTCGACGTGAGGCGTAAGAAGTGTGTTAGAAAGTCTTAATATATTATTAATTGGGCTATTTCGGGCCATTTCTTTTTCCCTTTTTGTTGGTTACTAACACTAGAGCCCTCTTCCCAAGTGAAACTTAACTATATGAGATAGAAATTCACCTTATCATAGAAATTAAACACTACAGCTATGGCTTACAAATATACAATATAAAGTTCATTTATTTTTAATTTGTTAGAACTGTGTATTGGATTTACCAGTCAATAATTTATAGGAATGCAGAGTACATGATATATTTTCCTGCTTCTGTTTTGTAACAACTTAGTTTGAACTTTGATTGGTTGCTTGTTGCTTTGAGTTTTATTTGGTTTTGGTGGTGTACTTATTTAATTATATTTTGATAAAGATCTTCACTGTATCTCATGTTTCTTTTTTTGTTTTTTGTTATCACAGGAAGTAGTGTTGAAATTGGAACTATACAATAAGAAAGCCAAGACAAAAGCCATGAGAATTATCAATAACATTTCAGGTATTAAATATATTTTTTTGATTTTTATTCTAATATTCTTTCTTCTTGTCACTTTGTTCTACTGCTGAGAAAAATATGAAGGAAAGGGAATATTTTAGCAATTTTAATCTTTGCTTCGGGGACTTGTAATTCAACAGGGGTTGAATCGGTTCGAATGGACATGAAGAACAAGAAAATGATAGTGATAGGAGACATGGATCCTATAGATATAGTGATCAAACTGAGGAAGCTATGTCAGGCATGTTGAAGTGTAAACTTGTTTTAGGCCCAAACCATTTGAAGGCCCAAACTATTATGGGAGCCCAAATCCAAGCCCAAATAAATTAGAGTCCAAGTCCATAAATAAGGTCTAAGCCCTCTATCTAGAATTCTCTAGGGTTTGGTAATTAGGCATAAAAATCATGTGGTCAATTGGAAGAATATGGAAGGATGTAGAATGATGAGGTGTGTGGTTATTATAATTTTGGATTAGTTTATTTGTGTGGTCTAAAATGATTTGTAAGTAGTATAAATACCCCCTCCCCATTTTGGTTTAGGTATCAAGAAGAAGTAAAGCTTCTAAGTGAGTGAAGAAGAAGTAAATAGTGAGTGAGTTCTTGAGTGAGAGTTTTTCTTGTAATATTTGTTTTGAGTTTAAATAAAAGTTTTTTGAGTGTTTTATTTCCAACAAAGTGGTATCAGAGCTAGGTTGGAAGGTGTGCACTATAGCATATCAAAATTAAAGTTCTCGACGAGATGAAGCTGACGCCACAAAAATCGCCCCGATCGGAGTTCAAACGAGCCGCCACGGGCCACCGGAAGTTTGCTGCCAGAGAGTGAGTTAACTCACCGAGTCCAAGCCGAGTTCAAGCCGAGTCAGCCGAGTTGGAAGTGAGTCCAGCCAAGTTGGAGCCGAGTTGACCGAGCCACTAAGATTGTTGACTGAGCCGCTGACCGAGCCGCCAAGCCGTTGACTGTTGACCAGGTTAGGTTGATCGTTGACTTTGACTTTGACCATAAAAATTGATTTTTTGTCTGAGTTCATCTTAAGATTTTTCGACGTTCTGAGTTCATCCGTATAGTTAGAATTTCGAAATTCTCACCATATTGAGAGTTATGGCTAATGGTATGGCGTTGTTTCAAGTTCCAACACTCAAGAACGAAAACTATGATAATTGGAGTATCAAGATGAAAGCTCTCCTTGGAGCACACGATGTCTGGGAGGTCGTAGAGAAAGGCTACACCGAACCAGAAGATGAGTCAACTCTATCCCAAACTCAAAAGGATAGTTTAAAAGACTCAAGAAAGAGAGACAAGAAGGCTCTCTATCTCATCTATCAAGCGTTAGATGATGATGGTTTTGAGAAGATTTCGAGTGCAAGCTCCGCTAAGCAAGCGTGGGAGAAGTTGCAAATCTCTTACAAAGGAGTCGAAAAGGTAAAGAAGGTCCGTCTCCAAACATTAAGAGGTGAATTCGAATCCTTACACATGAAAGCATCTGAATCTATTTCAGATTATTTCTCAAGAGTAACAGCCGTTTCTAATCAATTAAAAAGAAACGGTGAAAAGTTAGAAGATGTAAGAATAATAGAGAAGATACTCCGATCATTGGATCCCAAATTTGAGCACATTGTTGTGACGATAGAAGAAACTAAAGACCTGGAAGAAATGACGATCGAGCAACTCCAAGGATCATTGCAAGCATATGAAGAAAAACATAAAAGGAAGCAAGGGATCAACGAGCAACTCCTCAAGATGCAACTGAAGGAGAAGGAAGAAAGTCAAGGCCAAGAGAGAAGTCAGCGTGGTCGAGGTAGAGGCCGAGGCTGAGGATGAGGTAGAGGCCGTGGCCATGGACGAGGTTGGAATTCTAACAGCAGCAACCTCAACAACTACGAGAAAGAAGAAAGCTCAACAAGAGGCCGTGGGAGAGGCAATTCAAACTCGAGGTACGATAAATCTCAAGTTCAATGTTATAATTGTCAGAAATTTGGGCATTATGCTTCAGAATGTAGAGCTCCCAGCAGTAAGGTTGACGAAAGGTCCAATTATGTGGAAGTCAAAACCGAAGAGAAGGAGACAGTGCTACTAGCTTGTAGAGACAATAATGGAGACCAAGAAAATGTTTGGTACCTCGACACTGGTGCAAGCAACCACATGTGTGGAAGAAGAAGTATGTTCGTAGAGCTAGATGAATCAGTGGCTGGCAATGTCTCATTTGGAGATGATTCAAAAATATCAGTGAAAAGAAATGGTAACATCCTTATCCGCGCTAAAAATGGTAGTCATCAATTAATCTCAAATGTCTACTATGTGCCCAATATGACATGCAACATCTTGAGTATGGGTCAACTCTTAGAAAAAGGCTATGATATTCATATGAAGGATTGTAGTCTTTTTATAAGAGATGGCATAGGAAATCTAATAGCCAAAGTAAGAATGTCAAAGAATAGATTATTTTCTTTGAACATTCAAAACGATGTTGCAAAGTGTCTGAAAACCTGCTACAAAGATGCATCTTGGTTATGGCACCTTCAATTTGGGCATCTCAATTTTGGAAGCTTGGAGCTACTATCTAAGAAGGAAATGGTGAGAGGACTACCATGCATCAATCATCCTGACCAACTTTGTGAATGATGTTTACTCGGGAAGCAATTTAGAAATAGCTTTCCAAAAGAGTCAGACTCAAGAGCCAATAAGCCACTCGAGCTAGTCCATACCGATGTGTGCGGTCCGATCAAGCCAAGCTCTCTCGGTAACAGTAATTATTTCCTACTCTTTATTGATGATTTTTCAAGAAAAACATGGGTTTATTTCTTGAAGCAAAAATCAGAAGTCTTTGGAGTATTCAAGAAGTTCAAAGCCGATGTGGAAAAAGCGAGTGGCCATAAGATCAAGGCACTGATATCCGATAGAGGAGGAGAATTCACATTCAAGGAATTCCTGGAGTTTTGTGAAGCGAATGGAATTAGACGTCATCTAACTGTTCCCAGATCCCCTCAACAAAATGGAGTTGCAGAAAGGAAGAATAGAACAATCCTGGATTTGGCGCGAAGTATGCTCAAAAGCAAGAGATTGCCCAAGGAGTTTTGGGCGGAAGCAGTAGCGTGTGCAGTCTATTTGTCCAATCGCTCTCCAACAAGAAGTGTGTGGGGAAAGACACCTCAAGAAGCATGGAGTGGTAGAAAGCCCGGCATCTCCCACCTAAGAGTTTTTGGAAGCATAGCTCATGTTCATGTACCAGATGAGAGAAGAACCAAGCTTGACGATAGAAGTGAAAGTTTCATCTTCATCGGCTATCCCGCTTATTCGAAAGGTTACAAGCTATACAACCCGAACAACAAAAAGTTTGTGATCAGCCGAGATGTGATATTTGATGAAGAAGGAGAATGGGATTTTGGATCGCATGTAAACAACTTCAACTTCACTCCACAATTTGAAGAAACAGAGCAGACGCCAGTGGAGCAACTAGAAGAACCTCAACAAGAACCCCCTACACCACCAGCATCACCAACTTCAACAAATAATGGAAATTCACCACCATCATTTTTTACAAGAAAGAGCAATGGAGCGAACAAGAGGTCTTCAAGATTTATACGAGGTAACTGAGAGATTTGATAATCTTACTCTTTTTTGCCTCTTTGCTGATTGTGAACCAGTAAGTTTTGAAGAAGCTGCTCAAGAAAAGAAGTGGAGAGATGCGATGGATGAGGAAATCAAGGCCATTGAAAAGAACAACACTTGGGAACTTGTTCCACTTCCAAAAGGACACAAGGCAATTGGTGTCAAATGGGTGTACAAAACAAAGCGAAATTCTAAGGGAGAGATTGAAAGGCACAAGGCAAGACTAGTTGCGAAGGGCTACAGTCAAAGAGCTGGAATAGACTATGATGAGGTATTTGCTCCAGTTGCTAGATTAGAAACTATAAAACTAATCATTTCTATGGCAGCGCAAAACAAGTGGAAGATACATCAGATGGATGTAAAGTCTGCCTTCCTAAATGGAGTTCTTAAGGAAGATGTTTACATTCAGCAACCACTGGGTTACGAAGTCAAAGGCCAAGAAGACAAAGTTCTGAAGCTGAGAAGAGCTCTCTATGGGTTAAAGCAAGCACCAAGGGCATGGAATAGCAGAATTGACAAGTACTTCCAACAAAATGGCTTCACCAAATGTCCCTACGAGCACGCCCTATATATCAAGATCATGAATGGAGATATTCTGGTAGTATGCTTGTACGTGGATGATTTGATTTTCACCGGCAATAACCTAAACCTAATTGAAGAGTTCAAGAAAGCAATGGCTAAGGAATTTGAGATGACTGACATCGGATTAATGGTATACTATCTTGGTATTGAAGTCAAGCAAAAGGAAGAAGGCATTTTTATCTCCCAAGAAAATTATACAAAGGAGATACTCAAGAAGTTCAAGATGAATGATTGTACGCCGATAAACACGCCAGCAGAATGCGGAATCAAACTATCGAAGCATGGTGAAGGTGAAAGCATAGATCCAACATTCTTCAAGAGTTTAGTTGGAAGCTTACGCTATTTGACGTGCACAAGGCCAGATATTCTTTATGCTGTTGGACTTGTAAGTCGATACATGGAGAATCCAACAACCACCTATTTCAAAGCCGCTAAGAGAATCCTCCGTTACATTAAAGGTACGCTTGATTTTGGCTTGTTTTATTCAATTTCTAATGATTACAAGCTTGTGGGATATAGCGATAGCGATTGGGGTGGAGATATAGATGACAGGAAGAGCACCAGTGGGTTCGTGTTCTTCATGGGAAATACAGCTTTCACATGGATGTCAAAGAAGCAACCAATTGTCACCCTATCCACTTGTGAAGCCGAATATGTAGCTGCTACTTCGTGCGTTTGTCATGTAATATGGCTCAGAAATTTGCTGAAAGAATTGGGTTTGCCACAAGAAGAGCCAACTGAGATTTGTGTCGACAACAAGTCAGCCATTGCCCTAGCAAATAATCCAGTGTTCCATGATCAAAGCAAGCATATTGATACTCGTTACCACTACATAAGGGAGTGCATAGCGAAAAGGGATGTGCAAATGGAGTACGTGAAGTCTAAAGATCAAATTGCAGATATTTTCACCAAGCCACTCAGTTTGAAGATTTTTCGAGATTAAGAAGTTTGCTTGGCATGGTAAAACAAGTTTAAAGGGGGGTGTTGAAGTGTAAACTTGTTTTAGGCCCAAATCATTTGAAGGCCCGAACTATTATGGGAGCCCAAATAAATTAGAGTCCAAGTCCATAAATAAGGTCCAAGCCCTCTATCTAGAATTCTCTAGGATTTGGTAATTAGGCATAAAAATCATGTGGTCAATTGGAAGAATATGGAAGGATGTAGAATGATGAGGTGTGTGGTTATTATAATTTTGGATTAGTTTATTTGTGTGGTCTAAAATGATTTGTAAGTAGTATAAATACCCCCTCCCCATTTTGGTTTAGGTATCAAGAAGAAGCAAAGCTTCTAAGTGAGTGAAGAAGAAGTAAAGAGTAAGTGAGTTCTTGAGTGAGAGTTTTTCTTGTAATATTTGTTTTGAGTTTAAATAAAAGTTTTTTGAGTGTTTTATTTCCAATAATCTCAGTTGGACCAGCAAAAGAGCCAGAGAACAATGAGGAAAGAGCAGCCCAAGAAAGAAAAGAAGAGCCGAAGAAGGCGGATGGCCACAAAAAGAAAGATAAAAAGAAAGATGGGCCTGAAAAGGATGAAATGGCTAAGCTCCTCAGACCCTATTATTATACAACATTTGAAGACGAAAATCCAAATGCATGTGTTATTATTTAGGGTAATAATGATTTATGGTCAAACTATCCCAATAATTTTATTTTATCACCAAATTTCCTTTGCTCTTAATTTTGTTAAGATTATAAGTAAAATTATTCATTTACCCTTTAAAGCAAAATATATTATTTGTTATTGTGGTGGATATCTGACAGCGTTTTAGCATTAATATTTTTTCAATAACTTGTAACAGAGATTGTTTGGGGTTCAACTAGATCTTGATCATCAGATTGCACAAATGTATTTCTACACTTTCTCAATGTGTTTGGTGCTTGTTGAACCTCATTAGAGTGACTGCTGCTAGGTTCAACATCACATATATTGCTTAATTGCCGGCACTAGTCTGACACTCCTTAATGTTCTTTCTCTGGTTATAGGTTTATTCAGCCGATGACTTTTTCTGCAAGCTTCCATTGTAACCGTGCACTTCAGCATAACGACTGACCACTTTGTTGTCTCGTGCATCGTGTTTGACTGCCTAAAAGATAATATCAGTTTATGCTGGATAAATTTGGAGGAAGCCACTGGAGTTTCCTTGTCGCTTCATTTCTTTTATCACTATTTGGTTTTCTGATGATCAGAAGCTGAGAGGCAACTTACTATAATAGAAATTGTTTTCTCCTTTATCCAATTAATTGTTACATACATTCACCTGTTTAGGCAGTTTCAGGTGCCAAAAGCAATAACAATGATGAATCGCTTCTTCCACTAGCCTTTGCTATAGTTGCCATTGTGTTTGCCTTTAAAAATAATGAAGAGGTTTCATGCCCACCTAATATTTCAGTCGAGCTTGGTAATATACATGCTGTTTCATCAATTGTGCCCATCCAATCTGATCAATTGCATATTACTGTTAAGGTATAAATCTTTATTTATTTATCTGTTTGCATTTTTTAAGCTTAATAGAGATGATTGTGAGCTGATGAAACTGGACTCTTTAGTCAAGGAGTACTGTAACACCCCCTGACCCGACCGGACTGGATCGACCCAGTGAGCGCTATCGGGTTTTTAAAACTTTCTAAATTCACTTTATTTATTTCAAATCATTGAAAATCATATCAATTTGTAATTTAAAAATTATGTTTCTAGTGAGCCCATCAAATTTTATTTTTAAAAATTTCGGCAGAGTTTCCTCTATTTTTCTGATTTCCCAAAACCTGTTTTCAATAAAACAAATATAATACAGTATAAATCCAACACTTCTATATCCACATTTTCAAATCAGTGCGCACTCTGCCGTTTAGTGCGACTTCCAAACAGTTTCAAATAAAACATATGTAATTAAGATTTACAAACATTTGAAAAGAATATAAATCATAAAGCACTTATTTACAAAACATATATAAATGTCAAATTACAGATTTCTGTATATGCATGCTTAACTATACAATATACAATTAAAATTCAATTATAACTACTCAAAAGAAACTGTGACTCAGGACCTTCAATCTGTTGTTACTTCTTCTCTATTCTTTATTTCCCCCTGTGTCTCTGATACCTGCGCGTGATAAAATCAACGCGCTAAGCAATAATGCCTAGTGGGTGTACACTAAACTTAACTGTCAAAATCATAAATAATTTTGCATAATAAAATATCACCATAAAAATAAAACAGATGAAATCAATTCAATATAAACCACTCAATACAATTATTAATCCATACAAAACCAAATCATCAATTCTTTTATAATCATTTCTTTGCAAGTCATTCTCAATTCTGGCCCTCTAGAATACTCAACATACTTTTTGGACTGGAATACGGGTCTAATCTCTGTAATATCAGTGTGACGTCCGGGGTTGCCCCGCAACAACAGTCACTAGTATCGGTGTGATTGTTCGAAATTGCCCCACTACAACAATCATTGGTACTCGATGTGATTGTCCGAGATTGCCCCGCAACAACAATCACTGGTATCAATGTGACGTCTAGGATTGCCCCGCTACAACAGTCACTGATCTCAATGTGACGTCCGGGATTGCCCCGCTACAACAGTCACTGATCTCAATGTGACGTCTGGGATTGCCCCGCTACAACAGTCACAAGTAATAACGGTGCAGTATGACAATAGTAACCCAGCTGGTATACCAACTTCCTATATCCATTTCCTATGTCCAAGTATCCTAGGGCCGTTTTCATCATATCATATATTCAATTTGTTTTCTTTTCATTTCAACTAATTTAGAATCATTTTCAAAACATTGTTCATACAATGATTAATTCAAAAACTCACTTTATAAACGAAATGTGATTCTATTAGAATGTTCTGAAAATTAAAATCATATAAACACATATATAATACCGTAATTCACAATTATTGTTACCAAAATCATTTTCAACTCAATACAAATCAATTTCCATCAATTATCAATTTCAGCGAATCTAAAATCATAATTGCATATATTTTATCAAACAGAAATCGTCTCAATTATTCCAAAATCAATACTTATCAACATTTGTAAAACAAAATATTCAAAAACATCTCAATAACAGAAAACAGAACATAATAATACTATATGTCATAAGTCAAAATCATTAAAATTAATATAATCGAATTTCTGAAATTTAAATTCAATCAAATCCATTGGAATCTGAAAACTAAACTCAAAATAGTAGTGTACACCAACCTGGATTCCGTTTTTATGCCTTTTTCCTTCTGAATTTTCCTTTTTCCCTTTCTCTTTCTTTTTCCTTTTCTTTCTCCTTCCTTTCTTCTTTCTTTCTTCTTCTTTCTTTTCTCTTCTTCTTCTCTTCTTCTTCTTCTTCTTCTCTTCCTCTTCTTCTTCTTTCTCTCTCAGTCTCTCTTCCTCTCTCGGTTTCTCCCTTTCTGTTTTTCTAGAGACTTCGCACGTCTCTTATTTTTTTTCTAAAATTTCAGTCGTCGCGACCTATGGTCGCGGTGACCAGGTCGAGTTGCTCTCTGGAGCAACTCCACCGCCTTCATCGCGATCACCCATCGCGGTACCCTGGTCGTGCTGGTGGTCGCGATGCTCACTGCCAGGATTTTTATTTTTTTCATCGTGATCTGTGGTCGCGGTGACCAGGTCGCGTTGCTCACTGCCCGAAAATTACGTTTAATTACGTTTTACACCCTTCAACTCATACATATTTTATCCACATATTCAAAATTAATTACTTGAAATTTGGGATGTTACAAGTACACTGCAGTACATGTAGAGCATTGTTTTACAAAATGTTAATAACTAAAAACGTAAAGTCTGTCATCCATTCATTAGATGCATCCAATAGAATCTGTTCTAGTACTTCTTGTAGAGCTAAGTCAGCTTGTTTGTCCAATTTCATACTCTTGTTACGTACGTATAGCCATCCTCTTCTCATGTCTTCCTTTGTCCTACATTGACAATACTTAATAAGTTATTTTATATGACATATTTTGATCATGTCCCAGTTTGAATGTTTTATTTTTGCCAAGTCCTAATAAAAACTTATCATGCATGATTCATTTTATGGTCACATGATCACATTCATCGACATCCAAGCATCTTGGTTCATACTTTCTACTGCTACCCTCTTGTGGAATTATAGCTTGACTTCAAGTCTTTAACCTTGTTCTGTTTCATTCTGACCGGCTGGTTAATTTGGTTATACATTTTTGCAGCCAATAGGAAATATTGCCGAAAGGTTTCTTGCTTTATGCCTAAAAGATAGTGGTGTTCTGTACGAAGATCCTTACATTCAGGTTTGATATTTTTCTTACTTTTTATCACATTCGATCTCCTATTGACCACCATGATATAATCCTATAGCTAGTAAAGATGTCTGATTTCACATATTTGTTTTTCAATAGTGCTAGAGTTCCCAACTGATAGAGGTGTCATAACATTAATAATTGACATTAGTTATTCTATTATTTCACTTGCCAGGGTGAATTATTTGAAATGATACTTCACAAGTTGATATACAGTTAATTGGGATATAAGTTAAAATGTCTAGCATTTTTATTATTTGTTTTTGGGTTGTACAACCTTAAATGGATAATATGATAGGTCATGTGAGCACTTTAAAGTCTAGATATGTTTTGGGTTGCAAAACCAGAAGACAAAATTGTAAAAGACTGTCCAAAACGGACAATATCTATAGTTGGATGGATATTTGTTGAGGACCTAGTTCAAAATCTAACAACAAACCTAACTTCACTAATAACCAAATAAACAAAACCCAACACAAATTAAAATAATATAGATAGATTGTGTGTGAGCTTAGTTACCTTTTTAGGGAATCCCTTACTCTCTAGTTCTTAGGTTATTAGCCCAAACCCTAACCCAAGTTGATCTCACAAGTGAAATTGCAAGAAGAACCGATTTGTTCTTGGTGATGATCCAAGAGAATGAGAGAAATGCTCTCAATTTGTAATTTTGATTGATGATGATAGTGAATAGTTTACAACCCTAGATTAGTTGTTCTATTTATACAAAATCAGAAAATATGGAGAAATGACTAAAATGCCCCTAACTATACAATTTAAAAGTGTGCAGAAAATTCAAGTTTTTTGGCCGACCAGTGAGCATCGCGACCTTGGTCACGACCTGGGTTGGTCGCGGCCTTGGTCGCGAGGCTCACTGCCTCATTTTTCTCTCCCTCGCACTAATTCACAATGTCTCTCCAGTGAGTACCGCGACCTGGGCTGGTCGCGAGCTTGGTCGCGGTGGGTTCACACCTTGTGCTCTAGTGAGCACCGCGACCAAGGTCGCGACCTTGGTCGCGGCGCTCACTGCCTGTTTTTCTCTCTTCTTTTATTTCTTCTTCTTCTACTCTCATCACTTCTCCTCTCCTCCTCTTACTTCTAGTACTTCTTTTAGGTGAGTTCTCATCAATATCACTATAGGGTTTATACTAAATGATACCGCCCCCTTGTATTGTTTTAGCTGCCCTGATGAGTTTTGTAAAAGGTTTGATCACAAAGGCATAATGTGATTTTGCTTGTTAAATAATATCCTAGATTGGTACTAAATCAGAATGGCGATGCTATAACGGGCATGTAGTGCTTTTCATAGGCAACAAGAGTACCTCTCCGCTCGTTTCAATACAAGCTATACTATTGCCTCCCTCTCATCTAAAGGTGAAGCTTAATAACAGAAAAGAGGTTACGTAAATTACTCATATACTCATTAGGACTGTACAGCTCTAACTCTCCTGTATTTAGGTTGTACAGTTAAACTCAATCTCATTATATTGTAACTTGTATAAATACCAAAGTCTATGATGAATAATATACGATTATTTTCATTCACAAATATTCAATTCTGTTATGGTATCAGAGACATTAGCTAAGAAAAAGCTAACGATTCCGAAACCCTAAAAATCTCTTGCCTCCTCTTCATTCTCTTCTCCTTTTCTCCTACCAGTCGACGTCATGACTGTTCCAAGCATTCCCGAATCCTCTACTGCTGCTTCTAGCATTCCCGAATCCTCTACTGCTACCACTTCTCCTCAAGTTATCCTTATGGGAACAAATAACAACAATCAACACCAGTCTCTAATTGCTATCAACTCCACCCAAGTTCCTATCAATCTAACAAAAGGTGGGAACTATGCCGCCTAGAGGTCTCAATTTGAAAATCTCTTCTTCGGCTATGGTCTTATGGGATACCTGGACGGTACCAAATCATGCCCTCCTACAACAATTACAGCCTCCACATCCACTGAGCAACCATCCGCTAATCCTAATCATCAAATTTGGCTACGTCAGGACCGCTTACTTCTCCATGCAATTCAGGTGTCCTGCATGGGTGCAGGGCAATCCAGAGTAACCCGATCAACAACCTCTGCTCAAGTATAGAATAAACTTGAAGCCACTTATGCCAACCAATCCAACACTCGCAAGCTCGGACTTCTTGATTCTCTCACCAACGTCACCTTGGCGGACAAATCTGTCGTTGATTACATGCAAGGTATTAAAAATATTCTTAACAATCTTGAACTGATTGGTCATTCAGTCGATGATGGGGCAACAGTAATACACACCTTAAATGGTTTGGGACCAGCCTACCTACCTCTCGCTTCCGCAATCCGAGCCTGGGACACACCAATTACCTTCGAAGAACTCTACGACAAATTCCTTGATCATGAAGCTTTCCTTCAACGTGATGAAGCAAAGAAAGGTAATCCAGTAGTTACAGCACAGTTCAATCAGAGAACATTCAACAGGAAAGGTTGCAACCAGCAAGGCAACTCATCAACTCACGGCACTACCAATTTTCACAGCCATCAGCCAAGCCTTGGATCCTCTCCAAGTGGCAGCAGTAATTACCGCTCCAACCAAGGCAGCCAATACAGGCCCACGCAACAGCAACAATACACCCCTCAAAATCAGTGGCGTGCCACCTCCTACAATAATAGTTCTCGACCTATATGTCAACTTTGTGACAAAATTGGCCACACAGCTCGCGTTTGTCGCTCACGCCCACCTTCAGGATCCCAAACATGGCCTCAAGCAAATCACATGTCCACCGAGCAGCCAAACACTCGCTCCAACTGGATTCTTAACTCAGGTACCTCTCACCACATGACATCGGATCTCCAAAACCTGTCAATTCACTCAGAATATGGCGGCCCAGAGGACATCATGGTTGGGGAGGGTCAAACAATTCCTATAACTCATACTGGTTGTACTACTTTAAAAACCTCTGATAAATCATTCCCTCTCCCACGTGTCTTATGCTCACCTCACATATCTCACAATCTCATCTTTGTATCTAAATTTTGCACTCACAATAAAACATCAATTGAGTTCTTCCCTAACTATTTTCTTGTGAAGGATCTAACCACAGGGGCATCCTTGGTCCGCGGCCGGAATGAGGGCAACCTGTATGTCTGGCCATCGCCCAATCCAGTTCGTTAATTTGCGTCTTCCGCTCATCTATTTTCAACTTCCTTACAGCCAAGTGTCTCCTTCCTGGCATGGCACTGTCGCCTTGGCCATCCGTCTCTACAAGTTCTCCAAAATCTTGTCTCCTCTCAAGGTCTTCCTGTTCTCAAGTCAGAGTCTCAATTCTCCCATTGTTCTGCGTGTCGATGTAATAAAAGTCACAAACTACCATTTGGAGTTTCGACATTAAATTGCAATAAACCATTACAAATTTTATTCACTGATGTCTGGGGCCTTGCTCACTTATCATCTTATGACAATTATTGTTACTATATTGTTTTCGTGAATTATTTCTCTAAATACACATGGCTATATCCACTTAAACAAAAATCTGATGTTCCACATATATTCAAACGGTTCAAAGCCCTTGTCGAAAATTGTTTCAATGCAAAAATCAAAACTGTTTACTCTGATGGTAGTGGGGAGGCTCAATCCCTTGGTCGTGACTTACAAAGTTTAGGAATTCAACACCTGAAATCACCACCTCACACACCTAAACACGTTGGCACTGCTGAACGTAAACACCGACACGTGGTGGAAACAGCAATTACCATGCTCCACCATACGTCTGTGCCTTTAAAATTCTGGTCACTTGCCTTCCAGACTACAGTCTATCTAATAAATCGCATGCCCTCCAAAACACTCCAAAACAGCAGCCCATACTCTAAAAGCTTTCACATAGGCCCGAACTATCGCAAACTACGCATATTCGGGTGTCTATGTTATCCGTGGCTTCGTCCGTACGCATCTCACAAATTGGAGCCTCACTCCAAACCGTGTGTTTTTGTCGGATATTCAAATGAACACAATGCCTACTTATGTTTAGATAGTCTCACAAATAAAGTGTATGTCTCTCGTCACGTCGTTTTTGTCGAGTCTGTATTTCCTTTTGCTGGCCGAGTCGGTCACATTCCTCCTACAATTCCTGACCAAGTTAGTCGTTGGCTTGCGTCTAAGTCCCCAAATGTCAGGTCTGAACCGAAAATAGAGTCTCACACACCGTCCCACTCTTCCTCACACCATGACTTTTCCTTCCCTGACATCATCCAAATTCCCCATTCGTCCACTGTTCACCCCACACAAGCCACGCCACACACACAAATACAGCCCCAAACACTGCCCCCGTCACATACATGTCAGTCCCCACAAATCTCTCCCCCCGACTAGTCCACACCAACTCAATCGGTCAGCTCTACTACCGCTACCGACCCAGTCCTTGAGTCTGCTCCAGTGCCCCCCTCCCCACCTAGAATAATCCAAACTCGGTCGAAAAATAACATATTTAAGCCAAAGACCATTTTTAACCTGCACACCACTACTCACCACTCCATTCCAACCGAACCAACCTCTCTTACCCAAGCCCGTAAAAGTGTGGAATGGCGCCAACCAATGAGCGCAGAGTATGATGCTATAGTTAAAAATTCTACTTGCTCTCTGGTTCCGACTCACTCCTCACAGAATGTGGTGGGATGTAAGTGGATTTTTCGGATCAAAAGACATCCGGATGGCTCAGTTGCTCGGTACAAAGCCCGTCTTGTGGCAAAGGGTTTTCATCAATACCCTATCATAGATTTCACTGAAACATTCAGTCCTGTGGTGAAACCCGCTACCGTCCGCTTAATACTAACAATTGCTGTTACTAACGGTTGGCCCTTATGCCAACTAGATGTCAATAATGCTTTTTTGCAGGGCACTCTCACAGATGATGTGTACATGGAGCAACCACCTGGTTTCGCGCATCCTTCAATGCCGAACCATGTCTGTAAGCTCCGAAAGGCGATCTATGGCCTCTGTCAAGCACCTAGAGCATGGTACAACGAGCTTCGCAGTTTCCTCTTAGCAGCCGGTTTTATTAACTCAAGGAGCGATGCCTCGCTCTTTATCTCCCACCAGTCTGGACACACATTATACTTACTAGTCTATGTTGATGACATCATTGTCACAAGCTCATCGAATTCACAGGTTCCTCAATTCATTGCAATGCTAGCTCAGCGGTTCTCCCTAAAAGATCTGGGTCAGTTATCCTTCTTCCTCGGCGTTGAAGCTTATCGCACCACACGTGGACTGTTTCTTTCTCAGGAAAAGTATGTACGCGATCTCCTATCCAAAACAAACATGCTCGAGGCCAACTCCATCTCCACTCCCCTATCAACGACTGACACTTTGAAACTGGTTGATGGCAGTGCTCCAACAGACGCCACTCAATACTGACAAGTTGTGAGGACCCTCCAATACTTATCTCTTACTCGACCGGATGTCTCATTTGCAGTCAACAAATTGTCTCAATTCATGCATCGTCCAACTACTCTCCATTGGAATGCGGTTAAACGCGTTCTTCGGTACCTCAAAGGCTCACTTAGTCATGGCCTTCTCATAAGTCGGAAACCATCTCCTCAACTTCATGCATTCGCCGACTCAGATTGGGCAGGAGATCCCGATGACCGGCGGTCCACCACTGCCTACATCATTTTCCTTGGCTCCACTCCAATTAGTTGGAGCTCCAAGAAGCAACACACTGTCGCCCGTTCATCCACAGAGGCTGAATATCGCGCCATTGCGTCAGCTGCAGCTGAGTTAAATTGGCTAGGCAATCTTCTCTCTGAACTCAAGGTACAGGTTCCTGAAGCTCCAGTCATCTACTGTGACAATGTAGGTGCCACATATGTTTGTGCGAACCTCATTTTTCACAGCCGTATGAAGCATGTTGCCATAGATTTCTTCTTTGTTCGGGACCAAGTGGCTCGGAAACAGCTCCGAATTGCACATGTTCACACTAAGGATCAGCTCGCTGACTCTCTCACTAAGACTCTTTCCCGCAGACAGTTCACTGATCATAGATTCAAGATAGGCATCTTCGACAGATGCTCTATCTTGCGGGGGCATAATAACAGAAAAGAGGTTACGTAAATTACTCCTATACTCATTAGGACTGTACAGCTATAACTCTCCTGTATTTAGATTGTACAGTTAGACTCAATCTCTTTATATTGTAACTTGTATAAATACCGAAGTCTGATGAATAATATACGATTATTTTCATTCACAAATATTCAATTCTATTAAAGCTCTCATCAGTACCTGAAGTTGTTCCTCCTCGTTCACAGGTGATGACAATTTGTTATGCTTCGTGTCTTTTATGTTTTGTTTACAAATCTACTTGTCACACTTGTCTTTTCTCTTATCATATTCTCATATTTACATTTTCTTCTGTGTTTGTATAGGTTAAATGTCTACTTGAGGTCATCAATCTCCAACCAAGCAGAGAAAATAGTACAAATATGGTACTTATTATAAATAAATTCTTATGTATATGTTGCTAATGTATTAATCGTTAAGAAAATAGTTTAATTGTTTAGATCCCTGGCAGTAAAACAGAAGACCTACGGAACAAAGGATCCAAAATCAGGATACAAGTTTCCTGAGACACAATTAATATTATAATCCGACATGGTCTAGTTAGAGAGGGTCATTACACATTAAACAATTTTGTAGAGACTCTTCCAAATAGTTGTGATGTCATTCGGGTGAAAACTTGAGAGCAAACTGCATAATCAATGTAATTCTATTTGTGGGGAGTGTGGGTGGGGTAGGTTGTATGGGGAAAAACAACAACAATTGTACTAGGAATTATGTAATGTTTATGAGATTGTGGTATCTTATATATTGACTGCTTTCCCTTTTATAGGTGAAATTCAATTTTCGCCTTCCAGCTGTACTGAATAAATTTCTTCAGCCTACAAACTTATCTCCCAAAATGGAGATCACTCTCAGGCCCACCTTCAAAGCTTCAAGAAGTGGTTGGTATATCCTACCCTTTATTTAACATATAACTTATTTTCGTTGAATAAACATGCTAGTTACTTGCTCTGCTCTTATCAATTATGTGTTTGGTTTGTTTGATGATGAAGAGCAATTTCTAATATTGACTGAGTGGGATTCGATTTATTAAATTTCACACCCTTATATCCTATTAATTATCCAAGTCAGAAGGCGCACAACCAATGTCTCTCTCCGAAATGGCTAATTTGCTTAATAGTTACCAGTTGATTATTTGTCCAGGCCTTGTAAGTTGTTCTTTATTTCCTCTTGAGCCATTCTCTGACAATTACACAGAAAGTGTTTTAGTGTGTTCATTGTTCAAATGTTTTGTTTTAGGACCCCAATCCTAATAATCTAGTTGCAACTACAAAGTTTAATTCTGGGAGTACAAAGGCAATCATCTGCTTGGTAAAGCATACGTCAATTTCTATATATTATTTGACTATTATACGATTGAAAAAGATTGAAAAATATCTATATGCAGTAGTGGGTGTGTTACATTCATGGTAACATTCAATTTTATGTACAAAGAATGGTTGTTCAATTACCTCATAACATAAATTCTTTATACAAGAATGGCTGGTCGCGCTTAGATCAGTATCCATTACTGTTTTGGTCTCTCCTAATAAAAAATGTTAGTTCTGGTTCTGGATGATATACATTTGACATAGGGAAGGCTTTTCTTAATTAGGAGGTGGATAAGGGATATCATGATGCGAGGATTGATGGAATTAAAGATGTTTCCTGCGGTGCTTCTTGTTTTTTATTTGCATATTTGTTTGGTGATTTTTTCCTGAGGATTGATGGATTTATATACTCATTGTTATTTCTTCACAGAAAAACCTGCATATGCTAAGCATCGCAATAAATAGAGTGGAATAGTTAAGGTCTTCATGATTGTACATGAGTGGAAAACATGATCAAGGTACATAATCATAAATCATACAATTACTTGCACTTGAAAAGGGTATGACTACTAGTGACTGGGTGTAAGAAAGAAGATTGTTACATGTACTTCCCTTTTACAGATGTCCCATAATAGTAGAATTCAGAGAACTAGGAAACGCATTTGGTGGTTGTGAACACCCTCGTATGTTGTGATTAAATAACTTGGATCCTCTGTATCTCTTTCAACTCTTTTCTTCACAGGACATCCTTCAGAAGAGCATTTATAATAGTTCCTGTGAGTCACATAACATCTGCTTTAGATAATTAATTCAATGCTAGGATTTTTGACAAACTTATTAGCTTTTAAACAAGATTTAAACATTTTTTTTTTTGTTAAAGTCTGATACTATACCTTGGATGAGGGCTGTTCTTCACCCCTTTCTTGCCATACTTCCTCCACTTGAATCCATCATCTATTACCTCAACCTCCGATTTTGTCCTGAATGCAACTCTTTCCTTTATCTGTTTCTTCTCCTTGTCACCTACCCGCCGGCAACCAGATAAAGGTTAGTAGTGATAATAGCACAAAAGCTCAAAACACTTTATCGGTGACTAGAAGGAAGAATTTGTTACACTACAAATTCAAATAGCTTTTCTAACAACTTTTGAGTCTTGCTTGACTTACTTTTGCTAGGGTCTTCAAGTTTGTTTCCAGTTCCTCCAGATTCCGGATTCTGGATTGACCCAAAAATCACAAATGAAGGTTAACCAGTTATTCAAAATAAAGTAGTCAGAAAGCTCAAAATTGGTCTGCCCCGCGTAGTCACTCTCACGCGAGACTTATGGTATATAATATGTATTATACATTTTCAAGTATCTTACCCTTAGAATCAGACACAATCTTCATCATATATATATATAGACCTTCCTGGTGATATTGCAGGAACTTCAGTGTTACTGTTAATTCTTTAATTTTCATTTAACAGTTTTGAACTCCAATAGTTATTAAAGTAGTAACTAATTTTGATGGAATTTATATATCGGAATTAAGTGTATTTTTTATTATCTTTATGTTTATATGCAAAAAGGTTGGCATTTATACCTCATTCTCCTCCTCTTGATCAGATTGCGTGAATGTATTCCTGCGTTTTCTCAACATGTTTGGTACTTGTTGAACCTCATCAGACTGACTGCTGCTAGGTACAAAATCCTTGTTGGGAGTATCTGATGGTTCAATGCCACATATATTGCTGAGTTGTGATGGATTTGTATCCCATACATCACCAGTTTGAGCAATTGGAGTATTTGATGGATCAACTTGACCTTGATTGTCAGATTGCGCAGATATATTCCTGCACTTTCTCAATGTGTTTGGTACTTGTTGAACCTTATTAGAGTGACTGCTGCTAGGTTCAACATCACATATGTTCCTGAGTTGTGATGTCTTCGTATCCTCGACATCACCAATCTGATCAGTTGGAGTATCTAATGGATCAACTTGAATTTCACGGAGTTGTAAATGGTCTAGATGTTCTAGTTCAATAAGCTGATCCGTTGGAGAATTTGTTGAAGTATTCGCTAAAGAATTTAAAACCTCTTTAGAGTTTTTAAAAGCAAACAGAATAGAAATTATAGCATAAGCTAGTGGAAACACAGATGCATTGTAGTTGGTGTTGACACCCAATAATGTCCTAATCAAGCAAAAACCTGAAACAATCAGCTGGAAACAAGAGAAGACAATCTCCACTATAATATCTTTCTGATCAGCTTCCAATTTGATTCTCAATCTCTTGACGATAAAATACGCATATATGATTATTAAAGAGTTGAATGCTGATAAAAGAAACGAAGCCAGAAGAAAACCCCAGTGGCTTCCTCCCATGAGATCAAGTACAAATGATATTACCTCCAACAAAAGGAATAGCAAAGCACGTCTACTTTCCTCGCTTCTACAACTCTATAATAAGATTGAAAAAGTATATGATACCATGAGAAGAATTTACAAAAATTGACAGAGAAAGTGAGACAATAAGGTACCCAAAATCATCAAAAAAATATTTGAGCATGCAGTAAATTAGATCAGGTTTTACCCTGTAGATGAATGAGTAGATTGGAGGGGCAATCAAGCAGCATATATCTTTCAAGATATCATTCCTTGTATTGCGATGAGCTCCCAAGTCCATCCCTATTGACTTTCAAACACGGAAAATCAAGTATCAGAAAAGAAACAATAATGAGATATCAAAGTCCAAGTAGTAGTTATGCAGAGACTGACCCCAAAGTAAACGCCAAGCTTCCAGGAAATTTCGGTCTTTTGGATATTATTATTTTTGTCATAAGGGAACTGTCAAACAGCCGTAATTGACAACTATGTGTGAAAAGAGCTCCATTATGAGAAATTTTGAGAATACATAATGTGACGTCGTATAATACTGGTCCAAATGGACACGTGGATTATACTTTTGTAGTAAGCCAATAACAGAAATTAAATATAAGCTGAAAAAATTAATGTCTTGAGACTTGTCTCTCTTTCTAATTATCATTTTCAATGCTTGATTCTAAATTATAGTACTGGTGCAAGTGCAAGAAACGCTCACTTGCAGTGGTGTTCTTATTGTTGGAGGCAACATCATTTATGTTGGATCAATTGGGAGGAAGCCAGTTGGGTTTCCATCTTGCTTCAGTTGTTTTATCAGCACAGCGTGTATTCAATATCAACTTTTAATAACTTTTAATGATTTATGTGGATTTTAAAAATTTTGGTATATTCAATATGGATTTTTAAGTACTCCATAAAAGTCAATAGGTATTCAATATGGATTTTTATATACTTTTTAAAAGTAAACAAAAGTTTTGAGGTATTCAATATAAACTTTTTTAAAGTCCATAAAAGTCATGGGGTATTGAATATAAACTTTTATGAAGTATAAAAAAGTTAAGGGGTATTCAAAAAATTCATAACTTTTATAGACTTATAAAAAATCTAGACTTTTGTAGAATTTTGTTGTAAACTATAAATACTCTAATCTCACAATTTCTCCACCATTCACCCCACAAACTTTTGTAGACTTTCAATTTGAGAAGCAACAACGTACGGGGGGTGTATTCAATTTTGACTTTTAGGGGGGTGTATTCAATTTTGACTTTTAATGACTTTTACAGACTTTTTTTAAGTGATAGATTTTTATAGACTTTACCGACTTTTATTGACTTTTATAGAGTTTACAGAATTCTAACAAACTTTTATAGACTTTTATGGACTTTCATTTTAAAAGATTTTTATTGACATTAATAGATTTTTATTAACTTTGATAGAGTTGAAAGAAATTCTATAAATGACTTTTATAGACTTTCATTTTAAAATAAGTACATATTATATCAAAATTTGTTGAATGGTGTATTGAAACCAAGTACATAATGTAAAAAAATATGATACATTCTTTAGATAAATAATACATACCCGTTGATGATTTGACAACCAAAATAATAAGTTTTTTAAATAATTTAATTATTCATTAATATAATATCTTTAATCTAAAATAAAACAAATACCGCAACAAGAATTAAAACTTAAAAAACCCTAACAATTTCAAGCTCCATGAACCATATTTCTTCAAACCCAAATAATAAACAACGAGAAAAAGAATTCTATAAAAAGAAAACAATTAGAGAAAGAACAAAGTAAAATGGGAAATACATCCCTCTTTGTATTTATTATTTTTGTGGAGTTGCACTAAATTTTGAGCAACAATAAGATATGATCTTTTGATTTTATTCTATTATGGTAATTTTTTTTTTTAATAAGCATGTATTTCGATGTCATATGGACATAAAATTCTTTGCTTTTTTATTTTTGTTTTTCTTCTGTTACTAATTGTTTGCATAAGTTCATGTTATTCTGATTACGCATGTCAATGATGTATTGATTGTCTAAATTATATTTATTTTCTGACTTATTTGTTGTAAATTTATTATATCAATTGTTGCACTCTCCTTACTATAATTTACAATAAAAAGCTTCAATGAGATTTTATAAAAAAATAAATAATTTGTATGTTCCAACCAAGTCAATCCTTTTAAGAAGAACTATTGCTATGTGGTCTAACAATTCGAAATTGAAACACTGTCAGGGTTAATGAGTGTCATTTTATATTTAAGCTATTTCTTGATCCTTATATTTTCAAATCACTCAAGTTAATTTGTTTTTAGACTAGCTGATAATAATAAACATATAAATTTAGGCAAATTGAGGTAAAAATAGTGGAGGAGAATGAGATACGAATTAAAACTTTTTTCCTACACGTGCTTTCAATGCATCTAAATGGAATGTAAACCAGTGTGTAAATGTTGATAACCAAACTTAAACTTATGTCCTACCTACATTGTTAATTTTTTGTTTAAAACCAAAAAATAAAAATTAACAAAAGAAGAGAGCAGTATGAAAAAGCTATAAGATCAAAATTAACAAATCAAGAACAACTATTTTAAAAAAAAAAGAATGACATAAAAATAAGAAAAACGATTTGCTTACCCATAACTTGAACCGTAGGAGTGGGGTCTATAAAAATCTATCACTTAAAAAAGTCTGTAAAAGTCATTAAAAGTCAAAATTGAATACACCCTCCGTACGTTGTTACTTCTCAAATTGAAAGTCTACAAAAGTTTGTGGGGTGAATGGTGGAGAAATTATGAGATTATAGTATTTATAGTTTATAATAAAAGTCTACAAAAGTCTAGATTTTTTATAAGTCCATAAAAGTTATGAAATTTTTGAATACCCTCTAACTTTTTTATACTTCATAAAAGTCGATATTCAATACCCCATGACTTTTATGGACTTTAAAAAAGTTCATATTGAATACCTCAAAACTTTTGTAGACTTTTAAAAAATATATAAAAATTCATATTGAATACCTATTGACTTTTATGGAGTCTTTAAAAATCCATATTGAATACACCTAAACTTTTAAAATCCATATAAGTCATTAAAAGTTATTAAAAATTGATATTGAATACACCCCCCTTAATGACTTTTACAGACTTTTTTTAAGTGATAGATTTTTTCAAGTTATGGGTAAGCAAATCGTTTTTTTTTTTATATTATTGTTTTTTTTTTAAATAGTTGTTCTTAATTTGTTGATTTTAATCTTATAGTTTTTTTATACTGCTCTTTTCTTTTGTTGATTTTAATTTTTTTGTTTTAAACAAAAAAAATTAACAATGTAGGTGGGTCATAAGTTTAAGTTTGGTTAACAACATTTGCACATTGGTTTACATTCCATTTAGATGCATTGAAAACATGTGTAGGAAAAAAGTTTTAATTCGTATCTCCTTCTCCTCCACTATTTTTACCTCAATTTGCCTAAATTTATATGTTTATTATTATCAGGTAGTATAAAAATAAATTAACT
Source organism: Xanthoceras sorbifolium (assembly GCA_003430845.1). Taxonomy (NCBI): domain Eukaryota; kingdom Viridiplantae; phylum Streptophyta; class Magnoliopsida; order Sapindales; family Sapindaceae; genus Xanthoceras; species Xanthoceras sorbifolium. The sequence continues at coordinate 6,783,025 of CM010615.1, forward strand.
TGAGTGATTTGAAAATATAAGGATCAAGAAACAACCTAGATAGAAAATGATACTCATTCGACCTGACAGTGTTTCAATTTCGAATGGTTAGACTACATAGCAATAGTTTTTCTTAAAATGATTGACTTGGTTGGACTCGAAATACAAATTATGTTTTTTTTTTTTATATATAAAAAATTTCATTGAAACTTTTTATTGTAAATTATAGTAAGGAGAGTATAACAATTGATATAATAAATTTACAACAAATAAATCAGAAAATAAATATAATTTAGAAAATCAATACATCATTGACATGCATAATTAGAATAGTATAAACTTATGCAAACAATTAGTAACAGAAGAAAAACAAAAATAAAAAAGTAAAGAATTTTATGTCCATATAACATCGAAATACATGCTTATTAAAAAGAAAAAAAAATCACCATGATAAAATAAAATCAAAATATCATATCTTATTGTTGCTCAAAATTTAGTGCAACTCCACAAAAATAATAAATACAAAGAAGGATGTATCTCTCATTTCACTTTATTCTTTCCATAATTGTTTTCTTTTTATCGAATTCTTTTTCTCGTTGTTTATCATTTGGGTTTGGAGAAATATGGTTCATGAAGCTTGAAATTGTTAGGGTTTTTTAGGTTTTAATTCTTGTTGCGGTATTTGTTTTATTTTGGATTAAAGATATTAGATTAATAAATAATTAAATTATTTAAAAAACTTATTATTTTGGCTATCAAATCATCAACGGGTATGTATTATTTATCTAAAGAATGTATCATTTTTTTTTTACATTATGTACTTGGTTTCAATACATCATCCAACAAATTTTGATATAATATGCACTTGTTTTAAAATGAAAGTCTATAAAACTCTATAAAAGTCATTTATAGAATTTCTTTCAACTCTATAAAAGTCAATACAAATCTATTAATGTCAATAAAAATCTTTTAAAATGAAAGTCCATAAAAGTCTATAAAAGTTTGTTAGAATTCTGTAAACTCTATAAAAGTCAATAAAGTCAATAAAGTCGATAAAATCTATAAAAATCTACCACTTAAAAAAAGTTTATAAAAATCATTAAAAGTCAAAATTGAATACACCCCGCTTAATTTGTGATAACCATTTATAGTATTTGGATTACCGAGAGAAGAATCACATCATCATCAGGAGCTGATCAGATGCAAAATATTGCAGTAGAGGTTGCCTTCTCGCTAGAGATGGCCCCGGTTCGGTTCGAACCGGGCGGTTCGAACCGAACCGGCGGTTTTGAACCAGAACCTAAGGTTCCGGAACCGGAAACCGGAACCGGGACACCCGGTCCCGGTTCCGGTTTTTTATTTTTTGGAACCGGAACCGCCGGTTCAAAACCGGTTAGGAACCGGAACCGGCGGTTTCGCCGGTTCCGGTTCCGGTTCCGGTTCCATTTTTTTAAAAAAAATTGAAAAAAAAAAAATTTTGCTTCTTAAAAGCAAAAAAAAAAAAAAAAAAAAAAGGAACCGCCGGTTCCGGTTCCGGTTCCGGAACCGGCAGTTCCACACCGGTTCTAAAGAACCGGTTGAAGAACCGAACCGGCGGAGAACCGCCGGTTCCAAACCGGAACCGGAACCGAGACCCCTACGGTTCCGGTTCCGGTTAGGCCAAAAATGGAACCGGAACCGGCGGTTCCAAAACCGGAACCGCCGGTTCCGGAACCTTGGCCATGTCTACTTCTCGCTTATCCAGTTGATTATTACATTTGTCTATCTGATTAGAACGCTTTCAGGTGTCAATACTAATAACAGTGCTTCCTTTTATCCACTGGCTTATTCTGTGATCACTGTTGTGTTTGCTTTTGTGTCCAATGAAGATGAGGTTTTCGATTCTTCTGATCCGCACAAAATTCCATCAGATACTATGTTTCCAGATTCCAATACTATTTCAATAGATGCACAGGTTATAATTTAATTTATTATTAAATTGTAATATTTTTAATAATAATATTACAATTTAATTCGGTTTTTTTTATATTTTAATTTAATTATATACATAATTAATATTAAAATTTAAATATCAATTAAATTTATAATTAAATTTATAAAAAAATTAATGTTATTATTTAAATTTTTAATTTTATTAAAATAATTTTTTTATTATATATATAATTATTTAAATTTATAATTATATATTACAATTAAAATAATATATATATTAATCATTAGGGACTTTCCAAATTAGGTTTCACATGTGAAATCCCATTTAGGTCTAAATGAGTGGACCCCACAAATAATTATTCCATTTGAAGACACACTGTGAAATGGGTCTACCAATTTGGATCTAAAAATTTATGCACTGTGGGTGCTCTAAGTGGATGTACATTACAAGTAATTATTTTTAGTAGTAAATGAGTATAAATTCTCATATTCACAACATCAATATTTAATAAGTAAAGTTTAAAATATCTTAATAGATAAAAATGAGAGAAAGAAATATTTAAAACTAATCAGTTAATTTTTAATTTAGTTCTTTAATTACATTTCATTTATAGTTCAAGTGATCAGTGCACCTCATTTCATTTATCCCTTACGAGCAGATGTCTTTTATTATGAGAGTAAAAATCTTATAATTATACCCTTCAAAAAAATAAAGATTTTATATTTTGTTTTATATTTTTATTTTTATTAATAAAATTCTTTTACAACACAAAGAAGGGTGTACTCAATCTAGAATTGGTTAGAATTTACAATTCTACCAAAATCTGGGTGTATTTAATATAGACTTTTAAAAAAATCCATTGAAATAGAGGTGTATTTAAAAAAGGACTAATTGTAATAAAGTACGTTGACGTTTCGCTATATTGCAATGAAATCGTGAGTTTAGCCTTAATTGCATGTTACCCTTGACTAACTGGTTAATTGCATGTTAGTACCCTTGACTAACTGGTTGACCGTTAGAGTTGACGGTCAACCAATAGTCAAAGGGTATTTTGGTCTTTTTCACCTTAATTTATTTTTTTAAAAAAAATTATAAATTATAAAAAATGTTAAATAAATCACCACCGTCCATCAACATTGATGGACAGTAGAGATCCAACACCAAGAACACAACCCAAAAAATAAAAAAATAAAAAAATAAAAATTTTCAGTAAGATCTGCTCCATCAACGGGAGTAGATCTGCTCCCGTTGATGGCGCAGTTGCTCCGTCGCCTATGGATGGACAATGATGGACGGTGGAGATCCAATCTGGATCTCCACCAAGAACACCAAAAATTTTTTTAATATAGAATATTTTTTTTAACTTTTTTTAATTATATGATTTTTAAAATTTTTTATTTTTTAAAATGTATCTCCACCGTCCATCAAGATTGATGGATGGTAGAGATCCATTTTTAAAAATTTTAATTTTTTAATTTTTTTCAATTTTTATTTAATTTATTTTTTTTAACTAGGAGCAATTATGTCATTTTACACAAAAGTCAAAGTCAAACTGTTATATTTGACTGGTCAACTGACGGTAGGGTACTAACATGCAATTAAGGCTAAACTAACGATTTCATTGCAATATAGCCAAACGTCAGGGTATTTTATTACAATTAACTCTTTAAAAAATGGATTAGGATCCTCTCCTAACCTAAGCTTTTTCTAAGCTTTTATACAAAATCATAACCATTAAATTGATTATATGCCACGTGTCATCACATGTGTAAAAACTTTTTAAGAAGAAAGAGAATATAACATAAAATCCTAACCATTAAATTCACGTGTCTTTAGATCTGTACAAGCTTAGAAAAACTTAGGTTTGGAGAGAATTCTCATCCAAAAAAAATTATTGATCAAAAGTCATATGACAAATATTGTCTGACTCCCGCAGAATTTGATGGATTTCAAAATATTATTAATCAAACATTATTTTTTTTTTAAAATAACTCATTAAATTCATCTAATTTTATATAAATATATAAAAAAGTTCAACAAACTCTATACATAATTTTTATAAAATTTACATAAAATTTATGAACTCCACCAAAATCTATCACTTAAAAAAAAATTTATGAAATTATAATAAACTTTAGATTAAATGTATCTAATTTTAAAAAAAATATCGATAAAAATTCTTTTATTATTTTAACCCAGTTGAAATTTTTTTTCAAACTACGCCCCGTTGACGAGAGATGGACCGGTACTGGTACTGGGTTTCTCGCTCGCTGCCTCGCTGGCTTGAATATAGTTGTGTGAAAACCAACCCGTGCACGTGTTTGTTGTTGCTTTACAGTTAACACGTGGGCTCATGATGGGCTGGTTAATTTTATTGGGCTTGTTGGCCCGTTTAAGTTTTTTATGGGCTTGACTGCTATTATTATTATTATTTTAGGATATAATCATTCTATCTCTATAGTTTGAAATATTCTTTATTTTTTATCTGTAATTTTTTTTTCTCTTTTACCCTCTTTAGTGCATAAAAATACTCAAAATTTTCCCTATTATTAAATTTTTATTTGACTTTTATGTTTAACCATTAAATAATAAAAGGGTAGAAAGGTAATTATAATATAATAAATACCCAAAATATTTTTAAATAAAATTTTATTTAATTTGAGAAAAATAAAATTAGAGGGTAGAAAATAGAAAATATCCCAAACTACAGGGGGAAGAATGATTGTATTCCTTATTTTTTATAAAAATACCAAAATCTGACACCTGAAGGACTATTGGATTGTTGAAATCTACCGAGATTAAACTCTATAACGCGGTCTGAATATTAACTTCCAAATCGGAAGAAGTCTGCTCTCAAGTCCCAACATTAGAAGAGGTTTGTTCCACACTTATTGTAATTTTATGAATAATGGTAGGATAATATTTACATAATAATGTGTTTCCTTAACAAACGTTGGATGTTTGGATTCAATGACTGAGATATGAGATCGGCATAAAAATAAAGTGCATGCAAATGTGTGCAATAGAAAGTTCCTGCTTATTACCAGAAAGTATTCTATATATAATAGTTCAACAGAGCATTTATAATAGTTCCTGTCAATCGCATAACATCTACTTTAGATAGTAAATTCAATGCTAGGATTTTTAACAAACTTATTGGCTTTTAAACAGGATTTAGACACTTCTTTTTATGTTAAAGTTTGATATAAGGGCTGTTCTTCACTACTTTCTTGCCATTCTTCCTCCCCTTGAATCCATTTAACAGTTTTGAACTCCAATAGTTATTGAGGTAGTAATTAATTTTGATTGCATCTATATATCGGAATTAGGTGTATTTTTTAATTATCTTTATGTTTACATGGAAAAAGGGTGGCATTTATACCTCATTCTCCTTCCCTTGATTAGATTGCGTGAATAACCACACATTAGATAAAAAGTGAATCGTTCAACAATGTTCGAGTTTAAATCCCAATATATACAATCTCCATATTGGAAAAGCGCACCTGCGGCCAGACCTTTACTGACCTCCTGGACCGAGTAAGGATTAGGCCTATGCCAATGCGCATGGAGACCACCTCGTGGATTGAACCAAAAAAAAAGAACTTCAATATAAGAAATTTTAGGAGGTCTCTATCTCTATTTTGGAGCGCCAAAATAGAATATTTCTTATATATTTCATCTCTAAAAAATTTTCACTCCAACAAAACTCTCTATTTTATATGTTAAAAAATAATATATTTTCATTATTCTTTTTTAACCATCTTTCAATAAATTATTTTCAATAATTTTACTTTTGAACTAAATTTTTATAAATATTATTTTAATGCTATTTCAAAAAAAATTTAACTTTTTTAAAATATAGTACAATTTTATTAGTGTTGAATTTATTATATAATTTTTTTAATTTATTTTTTCACTTAAATTTTAGATTAATTTTCTCACATAATCTTATGTACCTAAATTTTTTCACGTTCATGAAGTAATAAAAATATAATGGTATATAAAGATATACCGGCTGAAGGAGAGAAGAAAGAAGAGAAGAAGAAGAAGAAGGTGCAGCCGAGGAAGAGAAGGAAAGTGAGCAACGGCCAGCAGGAGAAGAAGGAAAGAAACAGTGACCGAAGAACAGAAAAGAGAAAGAAGAAGAAAAAGAAAAGAAAAAGAGAAAAGGAGAGAAGAAATTCAGTCAACCAAGAGGAGTCTAGGAACTTTGGGTAAGTGATTATAAAGTTGATTTGATTTTGAGTTTTGATAAAGTTGATTGGGTTTGAATATTGATGAAATTGAATTAATTTGAGAGGTTGATTAGGTTTTAATTTGTGAATGAAATTGATTGTTGAATATAGAGTGAAATTGGATGTTGGGTGATGATTTTGATGATGGGTTTTGTGATTTTAGTATTTGATTAGAGTATTTGGTAGTGTTTTAATTGAAATTAGTTTAATTGGAATTGATTATAATGAAAATCAAGAAATTAGTAAGTTAGAGATTTGGAGATTTGATGATTTTGAGTTTAAATGAGTTAATTGAGATGTTATTTATGTAATTAGAGTATTTTTGAATTAATTGATAGTTTGAATTTGGAATCGTTATGTAAGAAATCAAAATAATTCTCAAATTAGTGACTTATATTATGAGTTTTGTTATAATGTTGTGTTTGGAGTGAAATTGAATCACTAATTTTAGGGATTTTTGAATAGAAATTGAAATTGAAGCTATAATTAGTTTAATTGTGTTTAATGAAGTTGAATTTGATATTGTTAAGTGAAAGAAGTTTATTTATGTGAAATTAATAAAGATTAGAATGAGCATTTGTGTAGAAATCGAATGTTACTAGTATAGAGATTTCAATTGATGAGCAATTAAGTATTAGAAATTGTATTTGTATGAACTGATACAAATTGGTGCTTAGAAATTTAAGAAAGTATGTGAGATTGTGTTGAATGAGATTCAATTTAAGAAAAATTGATTTATTTAAGGAATATACAATCGTAGAGGCATGATTTTTAGCAAATTAAATGTAATTGATTTTTTGAGAATCGAAGAAATTGAAGAATAAAGTGTTAAATGTGTTAATTGAGTTTTATATTAGTTGTTGTATTTATATTAATGAATTATTTGGAAACATATATTACTTTAGGAAGAAATCTCCGTAGTATGGGAGAAAAAGAAACGTTATGGAGAGTTAAGGAATGCAGTGAGGTGAAGGAATCAGAGCGCCAAGCTTAGAGAAAACCAGAAACCAGTGAGTGTAAAATTATTTTAAAGCAAAGTATATTTTATTTTAGTAATGTGTTTTATCTAAAGTTTAGCGAGCTAATATCTTTGTTTGAGTTAGTGCAAAATCAGATTTTCAGTTGAATTACATTTAGTATATTTTCTTTAAGTTTGATTAGTATTTTGTGATTTTGTATATAATGGTTTATGTAAATGTGTTTTTAATTAAAATATTATATATCTCAGAAATTTTGAATATTCATTTAATAAATATTATATATATATATATATTCCATGGTTTTTGATTAAAACTTAGTTTTCCAAATAAAGAAAACAGTTTTACAAAAGAGAAGAAGAAGGAAAGGAGAGCAGTGGCAAAGGAGAAGAGCAGAGGAAGCAGATTCGGCCGGAGAAGAAATAGAAGAAGAAAAGAGAGAGAAAAGGAAATAAGAAGAAAGTGGTCTCGGTCCAGCAAAAAGAAGAAGAGGAACTTTGGGTAAGTGTTGATGAAATTGAATTGATTTTAGAGATTGATTGAGTGTTGATTTGTGTTTAAAGTTGATTGTTAAGTATAAAGTGAAAATTGGATTGATGGAAGTAAAGAAAATTATGGGTTTTGTGATTTTAGTAATTGATTTGAGTTTTTGTAGAGTTTTAATTGAAATTAGTTGAATTGGAATTGATTGAAATGAAAATTTAGAAAATTAGTAAGTTAAAGATTTGTGGATTTTATGATTTTGAGCTTGGATTGTTAAATTTATATGTTAATTGTGTAATTGGAGTAATTTTGAGTTAATTGATAGTATAGATTGAATTTAATATGTAAGAAATCAAAATGATTCTCAAATTAGTAAACTTGTATTATAAGTTTTTGGGTAATATTGTGTTTGGTGATTGATAAGAGTTGTAGAAATTGTTTGGATGAAATTGAATCACTAATTTTGGGAATTTTTGAAATTAAGTTCGAAATTGAAGTTATAATTAGTTTAATCGAGTTTAATGAGGTTGAATTTGATGTTGTTAAGTGAAGGAAATTCACTTATGTTAAATTGATAAAGATTAGAATGAGAAATTGTGTAGAAATTGAAGTTGATAGTGTAGAGATTTCAATTTATGTATAATTAAATATTATAAATTGTATTTGTATGAACTGATACAAATTGGCGCTTAGAAATCCAACAAAGTGTATTGGATTATGATATATGAGATTCGATTTAAGAGAAATTGATTGATTTAAAGAATATATAATTGTAGAGACATGATTTTCAGCAAATTAAATATAATTGATTTTATTAGAATAGAAGAAATTGAAGAATAAAGTCTTAAATGTGTTAATTGAGTTTTATATTAGTTGTTGTATTAATATTAATGATTTATTGGAAATATATTACTTTAGGGAAAAATCTTCGTAGTAGGGGGAGAAGAAGAAATGTTATGAAAAAACAAGAAAGGTATTGAGACGAAGGAACTAGAGCGCCAAGCTTAGAGGAAAATCAGAAACTAGTGAGTGTAAAATTATTTTTAAGTAAAGTATATTTTATTTCTATAATATGTTTTATGAGAATTTATAGCAAGTTATGGTTTTATTTAAGTAAGAGTAAGATTATGTTTTGATTTAATGTTCTTCAATATGTTTTCAAGTTAGATTGAAGTGTTGGTAATTTTATATACATTTATTTATATGAGTTTTATAAGTTAAATAGAATTTATGCTCAAGTATATTTTAATTAAAGTATTTTTATATTTCAGAAATTTAGAATTTATATTCATTTAATAAATATGTTTTACGTATATTCCATGGTTTTTATTAAAAGCTAGTTCTCAAAATAAAGAAAATAGTTTTCAAACCCATGGATTACCCTATAGATTATTAGATTATTAGATCAGTATCAGTAGTTAGACCCGACCAGTACATCCCAATTGTGTGTGGCAAGTTAAGGGGGGACAGTCCGCTAACTCCAGGGGGGTTGAGTCTGTCGAATCTGTCAGTCGCCCACACATTGGGGTGTTGTCTCGCTATATGATGCGACGCAGCATTCCGCACATAGACAGTGAGATGTCTTTTATCAGATGTCACGTTAAGCGCATTAGTTAGTCGCCTCTTGACTTATATGAGATGTCACAGTGGACGGCGCAGTTAGTCGCCCTGTGACCCACTCATATGGTACAGTGCAGTTAATCGACCTATGAGTTCAGTTCAGCTTAGGGGTCCATTGGGAGTTTTCAGATACAAAAGCCAAGCCATAAATATTTTCAAATTATCAGTAAAGAATATTAAATTAAGAGTTTTATACGTTAGACTTGGCTAGATTTTCAGAAAAACAGATTTCAGTACAGAATTTAGAAAATAGATTATTATTATCTTTAATACAGAATATGTTTTCATAAAAGTATTTTAACAGAAGAATATTATCAGAAAACTATGTTATTAGAAAAGTTTTATCAGAGAAGTTTTATTAGAAAAGCATTTTCAGTAAAGTATATTATTTTAGTTTTTCAGTTTTTAGAAAAGTACATTATCTTAATATTTCAGTTTTTCAGAAAATATATTATTTAAGTATTTCAATTTTCATAAAAGAATATCAGGTTAGTTTTCAGTTTTCAGAACTATAAAGGAATATTATTTCAGCTTATCAGATTTCAGAAAAGATATAATTTCAGCTTCTTAGTTTTTAATAAAGTGAAAGTATATGTATATATTCTTAGTTTTTCAGTTTTCAGAAATTCGATTTCAGAATAGTTTTTTGTATAAATTTCAGAACAGTTTCCAGAAAATACATTTTAGTATAGCTTTGTGAGAAAGATTTTAATATATATTTCAGAATAGTTTTTATAAAAGAGATTTCAGTATAGTTTTCATGAATTAGATTTCAGTTCAGTTTTCAAATAAACAGAAAAAGTTTTATTATTTAGTTATTTACTTACTACAGTTTTCAGAAAGTAGTAAAAGATTTATTATTTTGGAATTCCAATACGTCAATTCTAGTAAACAGAATTTAGTACTGTGTTCAGTAAATATAAAAGTTTTATGAGTTTTCTTTCAGTATTTTCTGAAAACAAATTATTATTCTTTTCAGATTTCAGGGAGATTATTAGAAAAAAAGGATTGAAGTTTATTTAAAAATTAATAACACTCACTAAGCTTGTTTAGCTCATTATAGTTTTTATGTTTTATAATCCAACCTCCCCAGGTACAGGTACAGGTGCAGACATTGCAGGGGCGTCGAAGACCAGTGGGACTAGTCAGAGGATGCTGTGATTGTTTTACAAGCATATAAAATGTTTTAATTGTTAAGTTTGTATTTAAATATTATTTTAAGTGTATAAGTATTTTATTTAAAGATTTGATAACTGTTTATTTTGATATTTAAACTGTTTGAGTTGTGATTTGATGAGATGGACTGGTGGTCCACAGTAGTTAAGATTTGGGATTATATAGAAGTGTTAAAGTTTTTATGCAGGTCTCCAAGATTTGGTAATTTCAGAAAAACAGAGGAGACTCTGCCGAAATTTTCAATAAAGTATTTTTGTATAAAAAAAAAAATTTCTACTCAGATTTCTAGTCATAAAAGAAACGGCTTAACTTCAAGGAAGCCTTTCAGCTTAGCAAGCCTCGGCTGGGAAGCTACTGTGGAGTGTCGGCAAGCTACCTAATGGAAGATAGTAGGTTAGGGGCCTGTCAGGGCATTCTTATCTCAACCAATTATTCGGGTAGTCAATACAAAAATTAGTGTAGGGTTACTAAATTCCTGATTGGTCATTTATTGTTACATTTTTACACCCCTTTAATTGTGTCTTTTGTTTGTGTTTTCAAGTATATTTGGTGAGTTTGATGTGTTTTGTGAGCTTGTGTAGGTCCTAGATGATTTTTGCGAAGTTATGAGAAGAACGAAAAAAACAAGAGAAATCCGTGCAATTTTGGGCACATTGTGCCACGCGACTTGGTCACCGTGACCAGCGGTCGCGTGGTGTGGCTCGTGCACGGAAGAGATGTGTGGCACAGTGAGCAGTGCGAGAAAGACCGAGACTAAGCGTGCTTGCATCCATGCTCGCGCGAAGATGATGCAGCAAACCAGAGGGCAATGAGCGTTCGCGTGAAGTAAGCAATATATGCCAGTAGGCACCGTGACCACTGGTCACGGCAGCGTGACTTTGGTTGACCTAATGCACACCTATAAAAGCAAAAACGCGGTAGCAGTTTTGGGTTTGACTTCGATAGCTCCACGTTGTGGACCAAGACACTTTTCACCCATTTTTCATCCTCCAAATCACCCAACATCATCACCAAACACCAACACAATATTAGTTTCACGAATTACATCGCATATTCATCAAGGAAGACGAAGATCGACGGAAAAGAAGTTTAAGCCGGAACAAGCGAACTTCGATTCTCAACATCTTCGGATGGGTTATATTGCATCCCTTATCTTTTCTTTACATTTATTTGATTGTATGAGTGGCTAGTTTTGTTGTTAGGTGGTCTTCGGACCATGAACGGATTTGGATTCTTGACTATGTAATATTTTTTATAAGTTATTTCATGATAACGACTTTGAGTATTATTTCATTATATCGATTGCGATTTATTCTTGTGTCTATGCATTTACGAAAGTAGTTTGCAAGTATCTAGATTAATAGCAACTTGATATCTTTGAGTATATTTTTATATTATCATATTGTGTTTAATTCTCGCGTGTTGGGATTGCGAAAGCAGATTGCAAGCTTTCTTGATGATAACCAATTTGATATATATTATGATTGTATGAGAAATCATGAGATTGCAATAGGGCTTTATTGACTCTAAAATCGATACTAGGTTAGTTTCGATAAGAAATTACTAAATTGACCTAGGTATTAGATTAACTATGGTTTTCGATTAAATTCACTCTATGACCATAGGTGTGTTTGATTGGATTTACACACCATTGCGTAACCCATACAATGTGGTGTGACCTAAGTTGTAAAAGTATTGCCTTGTTAATAAAATGCTTTATAGTAGCCATTATTTATCCTTATCCGGGATTGGGACCGTGTGACCACCTAGTGTCTCCTACCATTGAATTTGTCTCACTTTATTTTCTTGTTTTAGTTGGTAATCTTAGTTTAATCCAAAACCCAAAACAAATTGATTTATTTTGTTGTTTTTGTACATCTCTAGTTTATAGAATTGGTACAACACTTCCTTATGGATTTGACCCTGTACTCACGGAAATTATTACTTCGATACATCCTGCACTTGGGATTTATCCACGCGTGTGAGCGTGTCAATTTCTCTTTATTATTACCTGCCCAATGTGGTTCAGTGGCAAAGGCGTCTGATAATAATCTAAGTTCAAGTTGCTTCCACAATTAGTGATATGTCAAAAAATAATTATCTTATATACGTATTGGTAGTAATTTATTTAACAATATATATAATAGCATAACACAAAAGGATATGAGATTTGATTTAAAGAATAATAAGAACTAAAATAAAATTAAAATGAGCAAATTCTTTTTTTGTAATTTTTTTTAATAAATTTTCTCTCAACTGACAATTCAGGTGTGTATATTTTATTAATAAAATTTTACTCATATTATTGTGATTCATCTTTTAAATAAAATCTTTTACTTAATGTCACATGTCAAATAATATTTTTAATTAAAAATAAAAATCTATTTAGCCCACCCTAAAATAAATTTTTAACTACGCTCATGAGAGTATCTCGAGTTTTTTCTTTTTTGTTGTCACAGAAAGTAGTGTTGAAATTGGAGGGACTATACAATAACAATACCAGGAGTAAAGCCATGAAAAATATCTGTAGCATTTCAGGTATTGAATAAAACATTTTTAATTCTTTTTCTCGTCACTTTGTTTGGATGCCGGGAAAATTACGAAGGAAAAAGGGAAGATTGTAGCAAATTTAATCTCTGTTTCGGGGGCTTGTAATTTAACAGGGGTTGCATCGGTTTTAATGGACGAGAAGAATAATGAAAGGACAGTGAGAGGAGAGATGGATCCAGTAGCTATAGTAAGCAGCCTGAGAAAGCTATGTCACGCAGAGATAGTCTCAGTTGAATCAGCATAAAAAGCCAGAGAAGAATTGAGGAAGAGCAGCTCGACAGGCCCCATATTAACAGTCCTCTATTTTATGTTTTTTATGCAATTTGGATTGGTTTATTTGTTTGCTGGACTGTTTTAGACTTCAATTAAGATTTGGAATGTTCATTTGGATGGTTTTTTTTTTTTTTTTTTTTTTGTAATAGTTTTTATATGCAGAGACTGTTTTTTAGTTTAATTTTGGATTGCATTTGAAATGTCAATTAGTTGTGTTTTGTACTGAATTTTAGTATTTGGACTGCATTCTATTAAGCCTTAGGTAATAGCTTTTTTTTTTTTTTTTATTGTTTTTGATATATTAATTTTGTACTGTAAATTTCTAAAAAGAAATTGGTATTATAAAAAATTATGACTATTAGTAATGTTTGAAATTTTTTTGGATTACAATATGATACATGTCCAAATTTAACAGAAATCTGTGTTTGCAAATTAAATTTATTGGCTTAGAACCCGAAACAGGCCCAAAACATTTACTGTAAAATGGGATGAACGTAAAAAGGTGATGACGATTTGTTATGCTTCGTGTCTTTTATATTTTGTTTTCAAATCTACTTGTCACACTTGTCTTTTCTCTTATCATATTCTCATATTTACATTTTCTTCTGTGTTTGTATAGGTTATATGTCTACTTGAGGACATCAATCTCCAACCAAGCAGAGAAATAGCTGTTCTTCAGTTCTCCTACAGTTTGGTACAAATATGGTACTTATTATAAATAAATTCTTATGTATATGTTGCTAATGTATTAATCGTTAAAAAATAGTCTAATTGTTTAGATCCCTGCCAGTAAAACAGAAGACCTAGGGAACATAGGATCCAAAATCAGGATACAAATTTCCTGAGACGCAGAGGATTAGGTGAAGGTGTAATATTATAATCCGACATGGTCTGGTTAGAGAGGGTCATTAGACATTAAACAATTTTGTAGAGACTCTTCCAAATAGTTGTGATGTCATTCGGGTGAAATCTTGAGAGCAAACTGCATAATCCTCGGCAAAGAGACTACAATATGATTCTATTTGTTGGGAGTGTGGGTGGAGTAGCTTGTATGGGGAAAAACAACAACAATTGTAGCAATTGTACTAGGAATTGTTTAATGTTTATGAGATTGTGGTATCTTATATATTGACTGCTTTCCCTTTTATAGGTGAAATTCATGGTTCGCCTTCCAGGTGTACTGAATAAATTTCTTCAGCCTACAAGCTTATCTCGTGGAGATCACTCTCAGGCCCATCTTTAAAGCTTCAAGAAGTGGTTTGTATATCCTACCCTTTATTTAACATATAACTTATTTTCATTGAATAAACATGCTAGTTGCTTGCTCTGCTCTTATATATACAGCTATGTCGACCAATTATGTTTTTGGTTTGATTGATGATGAAAAACTATTTCTAATATTGACTGAGCGGGATTTGATTTGTTAAATTTTAAACCCTTATTTCCTATTAATTATCCAGGTCAGAGGCGCACAACCAATGTCTCTCTCCGAAATGGCTAATTTGCTTAATAGTTACCAGTTGATTATTTGTTCAGGACTTGTAAGTTGTTCTTTATTTCCTCTTGAGCCATTCTCTGACAATTACACAGAAAGTGTTTTAGTGTGTTAATTGTTCAAATGTTTTGTTTTAGGACCCCAATCCTAATAATCTGGTTGCAACTACAAAGTTTAATTCTGAGAGTACAAAGGCAATCATCTGCATGGTAAAGAATACGTCAATTTCTATATATTATCCGACTATTATACGATTGAAAAATATCCATATGTAGAAGTGGGAGTGTTACATTCGTGGAAACATTCAATTTGATGTACACAGAATGGTTGTTCAATTATCTCATTGACATAAATTCTTATACAAGAATGGCTGGTCACGCTCAGATCCGTACCCAATAATTTTCTTTTAAAAATTATATTTTTTTAATTCAAATTTTTATAAATTTTTTAATGTTTACCTTTATAAATATTCAATTTTACTGTTTTGGTCTCTCCTAATAAAAAATGTTTGTTCTGATTCTGGATGTTATACATTTGACATAGGGAATTAGGAGGTGGATAAGGGATATCATGATGCGAGGATTGATGGAATTAAAGATGTTTCCTGCGGTGCTTCTCGTTTTTTATTTGCATATTTGTTTGGTGATTTTTCCCTTGTATTGAAAACAGGGGTACAAATACTATCATTGTTATTTCTTCACAGAAAAACCTGCATATGCTAAGCATAGCAATAAATACAGTGGAATAGTTAAGGTCTTCATGATTGTATATGAGTGAAAAACATGATCAAGGTACAAAATCATAAATCATACTGCCTAGGCTGATGATGCTTGCACTTGAAAATGGTATGACTACTGGTGACTGGGTGTAAGAAAGAAGATTGTTACATGTACTTCCCTTTTACAGATGTTGCATTTCGTGGTTGTGAACACCGTCGTATGTTGTGATTACATAACTTGAATCCTCTGTATCTCTTTCAACTCTTTTCTTCACAGGACATCCTTCAGAAGAGCATTTATAATAGTTCCTGTGAGTCACATAACATCTGCTTTAGATAATTAATTCAATGCTAGGATTTTTGACAAACTTATTAGCTTTTAAACACGATTTAAACTTTTTTTTTATGTTAAAGTCTGATACTATACCTTGGATGAGGGCTGTTCTTCACCACTTTCTTGCCATACTTCCTCCACTTGAATCCATCATCTATTACCTCAACCTCCGATTTTGTCCTGAATGCAACTCTTTCTTTTATCTGTTTCTTCTCCTTGTCACCTACCCGTCGGCAACCAGATAAAGGTTAGTAGTGATAATAGCACAAAAGCTCAAAACACTTTATCAGTGACTAGAAGGAAGAACTTGTTACACTACAAATTCAAATAGCTTTTCTAATAACTTTTGAGTCTTGCTTGACTTACTGTTGCTAGGGTCTTCAAGTTTGTTTCCAGTTCCTCCAGATTTCGGATTCTGGATTGACCCAAAGATCACAGATGAAGGTTAATCAGTCATTCAAAGTAAAGTAGTCAGAAAGCTCAAAATTGGTCAGCCTCGCCTAGTCACTCTCACGCGAGACTTATGGTATATGTTGGGAAAATTACCCTCCCCAAAACCTTCCTAAAAATATGCTAAATATCAGAAATAACAGAGAAATAAAATAGAAAATAATAACAATCACCACAACACAATAATTTACGTGGAAAACTCCAAAACCAGGAGAAAAACCACGGCCCTCAGAAAGAAATTCACTATGTGATAAATTATTACAATCACACAGACTATTCTCTCAAAACTACGACACCAATACACTCACACTCTCTCAAAGTATAAAATAATTCACACCTTTCTACACTCTAAAATAAGAGAAACAATAAAGGAATTTAATTAGAATTAAATATAATGCTTTAAGTGTATTTAATTGGTGCAATTAAAAACTAAGGACTTGGTCTCCTTATATAGCTTTGAGAAGCCTTGACATATTCTTATTTTTCCAATGTGGGATTCATATCCCTTCATTGCCTTCTCTTTCACTTTTACAATTTTGCCAATTTTTCAACAGTATATAATATGTATTATACATTTTCAGGTATTACCATCTTCAAATCAGTATCTTACCCTTAGAACCAGACACAATCTTCATCACATATATATATATATATATATTGACCTTTAGTGTATTTTTTATATCAGACACAATCTTCAGTATCTTACCCTTAGGAATTAGGTGTATTTTTTATTATCTTTATGTTTATATGCAAAAAGGTTAGCACTTATACCTCATTCTCCTCCCTTTGATCAGATTGCATGAATGTATTCCTGCGTTTCCTCAACATATTTGGTACTTGTTGAACCTTATTAGAGTGACTGCTGCTAGGTACAAAATACTTCTTAGGAGTACCCGATGGTTCATCATCACATATATTTCTGAGTTGTGATAGATTTGTATCCTCTGCATCGCCAATCTGAGAAGTTAGAATATTTGATTGCAAAGATATATTCGCGCACTTCATCAGTATGTTTGGTACTTCTTGAACCTCATTAAAATGACTGCTGCTAGGTTCAACATCAAATATATTACTGAGTTGTGATGTCTTTGTAACCTCGACGTCACCAGTCTGCTCAGTTAAAGTATCTGGTGGATTAACTTGAATATCGTTGAGCTGTAATTGGTCTGTATGTTCTACTTCAATAAGCTGATCCGTTGGAGAATTTGTTGAAGTATTTGATGAAGAATTTGAAACCCCTTTAGAGTTTTTAAAAGCAAACAGAACAGAAATTATAGCATAAGCTAATGGAAACACAGATGCACTGTAGTTGGTGTTGACACCCAATAGTGTCCTAATCAAGCAAAAGCCTGAAACAATCAGCTGGAAACAAGAGAAGACAATCTCCACTACAATATCTTTCTGATGAGCTTCTAATTTGATTCTCAATCTCTTGACGATAAAATACACGTAAATGATTATCAAAGAGTTGAATGCTGATAAAAGAAACGAAGCCAGAAGAAAACCCCAGTGGCTTCCTCCCATTAGATCAAGTACAAATGATATTACCTCCAATAAAAGGAATAGCAAGGCACGTCTACGTTCCTCGCTTCTACAGCTCTATCATAAGATCGAAAACGTATATGATAACATGAAAAGAATTTATAAAAATTGAAAGCGCAATTGAGACAAGGTACCCGAAATCATTGAAAAAATATTTGATTATGCAATAAATTAGATCAGATTTTACCTTGTTGATGAATGAGTAGATTGGAGGGGCAATCAAGCAGCATATATCTCTCAAGATATCATTCCTTGTGTAGCGACGAGCTCCCAAGTCCATCCCTGTTAATTTCCAAACATAGAAAACTAAGTATCAGAAAGAAATAATGATGATATATCAAAGTCGACGTAGTAATTATGCATAGATTGACCCCAAGTAAATGCCATGTTTCCAGAAAATTTCAGTCTCGTTTCTTGGATATGATTATTTTTGTCATAATGGAACTGTCAAAAAGCCATAATTGACAACTATACGTGAAAAAAGCTCTATTATGAGAAATTTTAAGAGTATATAATATGTTTGTTAGTGGTTGAGAAGTGCTTGGTAGTACATTTACTGATCCAAATGGACACGTGGATTACATTTTTGTAGTAAGCGAACTTGGACCCGATATCCGTCTCCGTCTATCAGTATCATTCACCGCAATTCAGGAGGATTTCTTCACTCGGGACATAATTATCAGCGAAAACGACATGAATAGCAACAGCTAGAGAAAAAAAGATGACAACAGAAGCAGAAAAACTCCTATTTGCGTTCTTCATGGACTCAAAAACAAATTGATAACAGAATCAATCAAAACAAACAAAGACGATCGAGATGAAATCCAGAATTCAAGCGAGATCTGAGCTGGCCCACAAATTCCAGCTCAAAAATCACCAAATTTTCAACTATACAAATAATACGACACAAAAATTGAACAAAATTTGCACCGAAGAAGAAAAAGCAGAGACTTTTCAGATCCACGAAACGAGTGACAAAAGAGTAAGCTTAAAAAAATGAGCTAGAAGCTGGCAACGAATGGAGATCCCAAGCCATTGTAGTGAAGCAGAAAGCGAGTTGAGTTACTTTACCTTACTATAACAAAGACAGCCAACTCGCTGAGTCAAATCGGACAGATCGCCGGAGGTCAGGTCTTGGCGATATAGAGAGAGAGAAGAAGAGAAGTATCAGAAAAAATTAATGATGATATATAAAAGTCGACATAGTAATTATGCATAGATTGACCCCAAGTAAACGCCATGCTTCCAGGAAATTTCAGTCTCATATTATTTTTATCATAATGGAGCTGCAACATGTGAAAACCCAAGAGAGATGGACCGGTACTGGTACTGGGTTTCTCGCTCGCTGGCTTGAATATAGAAGTGTGAAAACCAACCAGTGCACGTGTTTGTTTGCTGTTGCTTTACAGTTAACAGGTGGGCTCCATGATGGGCTGGTTAACTTTATTGGGCTTTATTGCCCCGTTTTAAGTTTTCAATGGGCTCGACCGCAAATTATTATTATTTTGGGATATAATCACTCTCTCTATAGTATTTTTTATTGGGACAAAATCAAAAGTGGCCAAAAGATTATGGAAAGAATTGTTTTTAACCTGAAAAAATGAAATAATCGTTTCTAACCATTTTGAAATTGGTAAATTATAATTTAGTCCTTATATATATAGATAGGTAAAATCTCACTTGAACCCAAAATATTTTTTTTTCAAATTTCATTTATTAATTAAAATACCTAATTTTTTATTAATTTCCTAAATAATTTTTTATTAATCTCATTTATTAATTTCCTAATTAGGTTTTTACCCTAAATTCAACCCTAGCAATTTTCTCATCTCTCTCGGCCGCTCGCAGCACCTCACCCTCCCCTTCTCGCCGCCATCTCGCCGCCACCTCGCTGTGCCGTTTTCGTCCATCTCATCGTGCCGTTTCCGTCGCCACGGCGGGCGTCTCCCTCTCTCTCTCCTTCACTGTTACCTCGACTTGTTGAGGCATGCACTGGGGTCAACATTGCGGTTATGGCTGGTGGTTTCCCGAGAAAAGAAGGTATGGAGAGGAAGGATGTCATGTCAAAGAATGTTTCGATCTACAAGGCACAGGCTTCTGCTCTCGAAAAGCACGCAGCTGCAAACTGCAAGGTGATAAACTTATTTAAATAGAAAAGATTGGCATCTGAATGACGTTGAAATTTGAATAACTTGATAGTGTTTTTCATTTCATTTTCAAGTAGCAACTATTAACCCATTGGTCATGAATATACTACAAAATTGTTGGAAAATTATTATTTCCTTCTCTTTTTAGTTATGAATAGCATGAACAATGTATTCTTTACAAATATTGTGTAAACAGTTCATCAAAATGGAAGTGAAACAAGCTTTAGGAAACCATAATAACACGTGAAAATTAGTAGCTCCACTAAATTTTGCTTTGTTATATGGGGTTCAAATTCATCATTCAGGCTCTTTTTATCATTATTTTTATTGTGTATGGCAGTTGGTGATTGGTGTTTCAAACTGATAATTCTAGTTTTCACTATGGCCATTTTGGTTTTGAGGGATCCATATATGTATATAGTAATTACCTGTGATGATACTCACACATATGGCGGAAAATTGAATTTAATTGAGAAATTCAAATATGATTTGAATGAGCTAACCTTAGTTGTAAGTTCTACCAATGGTTTTATTACTTACATAGGATGATGAATGTTTTACATTATCAACTACATCCAAAAGTTGCTACCTTGTTTGAGTTTACTTCTAATAATCAACAATCCTGCAACTTAGGTTTTAGTTAATCTTGGTATCACCATTGGTAAGAATACTAGGAGTTATCCTCTCGTATGGTTTGTTTAGATGAGTTGAACATGAACTTTACATTCAACTCAATTTGTGGTTTGTGGACAGTGATGACATTTTGGCCATTTCACTTATAGAGAAGATTGTAGTTTTTAATTATATGGTTGAGTGAAAAATGTTGGCGCTGGTGGTGTGTGAGTTTGCACCCATGCATCACTTATCAGTCATATGTTAATGTATTCAAATTCCTTCAAACACATTGCATTATTGTTAATGTACCCATTGTTAACATTGCAGGTCCTTCTCCCTTGTTGTATTGACAATTACCATTGGATTTTATGCAAAATAAATTTGAGGAAGAAAGTCATTGTCATTTATGACTCCCTCCAGAAGCATAAAGATCCAACACACCGCATTTCACAAATAGAGCCATTGATAAAAATTTTACCGTCAATGTTGAGGTGTGGAGGATTCTTTGAAAATACAGGTATCGCTCCTTAGACGGACGGTATAAAGGTTGAAGTCCTTTCGGCCGACTTACTGCCACAGCAGCCAGACGGGTAATCCATTATTTGAGTATTCGTGATATATTATTTCCTTCATATCTATATACATTTTCTAAGCTTATTAAAATTACAGGATCAGCTGTGGGGTTTTCGTGATGAAGTACTTGGACAATATTATGACATTTAAAGAATTTAATTGGGATTTTGTTGAAGGTGATGTAAATAAAATTCGGGAGGAGATTGCTATGGAAATATTTGCATATAGTATACCTGTAGAGTGATGTTAGAAATGAACAATTTTTAGGTGAAAGATAGATGGTGGTAGTTTTTGTTGGTGTATATACTAGTGGTGGTATAGGTATATTTTGTGGGAGCATATGAATTTTTTGGTGTTTCGCCATGGTCACTGCCACATATTATGTTAGCCTACTACAGCAGAATATTTGCTTCGTTTTTACGTCAGACAAATGCAGCAGAAACAAATCAAAACAATGAATTTCCTCAACATTTATGTTAAAGAGTTAATGACATAATTGCCTTCATTTTGGTCCTTTCCTGAACTGAATAATTTGAGACCAACTTCTTTAATGAGGATAAAATCATAAATGAGCATATTAAATACCACAGCAACATTAGCGAAAATTGGGAAGTAAGAATCTGCTTGGATCATTTTTAAACAATTCAATGCAATCACACAAGATGCAACGAATCACTATCATTACCATAAACAATGCTAATTGAACTAATATAAACAAAAATAATTTAAACTTGAACCGATTCAATCGAATTAACCAAACATAACAAATATTCTCTCATAAAAGTTATCCTTGATGTCACACAAGTTCAACACATAATCTCACAAAATGTTTTACTAAATTACTAAAGTTCATCTCTATTGTGCACTTCCCCCTGTGTATATATTCGTCTCGTTGCTGGTTTGAGAGTGATCAACAAACTGGCATGTAACGCGGTTATGTCCTAACTGCTTGCAAGTACCGCATTTCCTCTGTCGACGTACGGGAACTTTTTCACTAATAGGATTGCATGGCTCAGTATTTGCAGTTCTTTGGCGTGGGTTTGGGCAACCCAAACGATTATGACCAGCTTCGCCACATTTTTTGCATTTATTATGCCGTTGGATCTCACCACTCGAAGGTATCCTTGACTGTCTTCATCGGACCAAACATTTCACTAACCTAAGATTTAACTAATTTATATTTCACTAACCTACAGTTTACTAACATACATGTCACTAACAAATACTAAATATTTCACTAAACTACATTTTACTAATCAACATTTCACGAACCAACATTTCACTAACTAATATTTCACTAACCACATTTCACTAACAAACATTTCACAAATCAAACATTTCATTAATCAAATATTTCACTAATCAAACATTTCACAAACCACACATTTCACTACTAAAACATTTCACTAATCAAACATTTCACAAATCAAACATTTCACTAATCAAACATTTCACAAACCACATATTTCACAAACCACACATTTCACTACTAAAACATTTCACTAATCAAACATTTCACAAACCACATATTTCACAAACCACACATTTCACTACTCAAACATTTCACTAATCAAACATTTCACAAATCAAACATTTCACTAACATACATATCCCTAACAATACTAAATGTTTCACTAGCCAACATTTCACTGACTTATATTTCACTAACATACATTTCACTAATATATATTTCACTAACCTACAATTTATTAACATAGAATTCACTAACAAATATTATTACTAAATATTTCACTAATCAACATTTCATTAACAAATATTTCACTAACTAACTTTTCACTAATAACCATTAAAATTTCACAAAACTAAACCCTAGTAATCAGTATCACCAAAATTCTTTCAACTACAAAACAAACACAATATACAAATAAAAGAAAAAAAATAAAAAACTTTAAAAATCTATAAAATACATTCTAAATAAAATATAAACAATGTTCATAAATTTACCTTCAATTTTTGAGTTGGTGAAGACAAATAAACGTGATAAAGACAGACAAATAGATTTTGATTTTAAAAAAGAAAAAGAAAAATATAAAATAATATAATAAGAGAGAAATTTTTTTAATGAAGAAGCAAAGTGGGCGGCTAAAGGAATGTAATAATGAAAGTAATAATTTTTAGGTTAAATTGAATGGGTTTTTTTGTAATTTTAAATGGATTTTTTTTGTAATTTTTATTTTTAAGGGTTTTTTTAAAATTATTCAAAAAGTGGGTGGTTAAGGGTTGTTTATGTTATTTTTTTCTCCAATTGGCTAAAAACGATTATTTTTACATCTGCGGTTAAAAATAATTTCACCAATAATTTTTAGATCATTTTTAATAATTTTCACTTTTTTATTTTCTACTTATAATTTTTTTTTCTTTTACTCCATATAATTTATAAAATATTTAAAATCTATTAAATTTCTGTTTGACTTTTAAGTTTTATCATTAAATATTGAAAAGTGATTATGGAATTATAATATAATAAATACACTAATTATTTTTAAATTAAATAAAATTTTATTTAATTTTTATTATGTGTTTTTAATTTTTAATAATTTTATTAAATTCATCTTTTTATTAAATTATTTTTATATATTTACAATTTTTTTATATATGAAAATACTTATAAGTGAAAATTGTTAAAAATGACCTAAAAATTATTGGTGAAATTGTTTTTAACCGCAGATGTAAAAATAATCGTTTTTAGCCAATTGGAGAAAAAAATAACATAAACACCCCTCAACCACCCACTTTTTGAATAATTTTAAAAAAACCCTTAAAAATAAAAATTACAAAAAAAACCCATTTAAAATTACAAAAAAATCCATTCAATTTAACCTAAAAATTATTACTTTCATTATTACATTCCTTTAGCCGCCCACTTTGCTTCTTCATTAAAAAAATTTCTCTCTTATTATATTATTTTATATTTTTCTTTTTCTTTTTTAAAATCAAAATCTATTTGTCTGTCTTTATCACGTTTATTTGTCTTCACCAACTCAAAAATTGAAGGTAAATTTATGAACATTGTTTATATTTTATTTAGAATGTATTTTATAGATTTTTAAAGTTTTTTATTTTTTTTCTTTTATTTGTATATTGTGTTTGTTTTGTAGTTGAAAGAATTTGGGTGATACTGATTACTAGGGTTTAGTTTTGTGAAATTTTAATGGTTATTAGTGAAAAGTTAGTTAGTGAAATATTTGTTAATGAAATGTTGATTAGTGAAATATTTAGTAATAATATTTGTTAGTGAATTCTATGTTAATAAACTGTAGGTTAGTGAAATATATATTAGTGAAATGTATGTTAGTGAAATATAAGTTAGTGAAATGTTGGCTAGTGAAACATTTAGTATTGTTAGGGATATGTATGTTAGTGAAATATTTGATTTGTGAAATGTTTGATTAGTGAAATGTTTGAGTAGTGAAATGTGTGGTTTGTGAAATATGTGGTTTGTGAAATGTTTGATTAGTGAAATGTTTTAGTAGTGAAATGTGTGGTTTGTGAAATATGTGGTTTGTGAAATGTTTGATTAGTGAAATGTTTGATTTGTGAAATGTTTGATTAGTGAAATGTTTGAGTAGTGAAATGTGTGGTTTGTGAAATGTTTGATTAGTGAAATGTTTGATTAATGAAATATTTGATTTGTGAAATGTTTGGTTAGTGAAATGTTTGTTAGTGAAATGTGGTTAGTGAAATATTGGTTAGTGAAATGTTGGTTCGTGAAATGTTGATTAGTAAAATGTAGTTTAGTGAAATATTTAGTATTTGTTAGTGACATGTATGTTAGTAAACTGTAGGTTAGTGAAATATAAATTAGTGAAATCTTAGGTTAGTGAAATGTTTGGTCCGATGAAGACAGTCAAGGATACCTTCGAGTGGTGAGATCCAACGGCATAATAAATGCAGAAAATGTGGCGAAGCTGGTCATAATCGTTTGGGTTGCCCAAACCCACGCCAAAGAACTGCAAATACTGAGCCATGCAATCCTATTAGTGAAAAAGTTCTCGTACGTCGACAGAGGAAATGCGGTACTTGCAAGCAGTTAGGACATAACCACGTTACATGCCAGTTTGTTGATCACTCTCAAACCAGCAACGAGACGAATATGTACACAGGGGGAAGTGCACAATAGAGATGAACTTTGGTAATTTAGTAAAACATTTTGTGAGATTATGTGTTGAACTTGTGTGACATCAAGGATAACTTTTATGAGAGAATATTTGTTATGTTTGGTTAATTCGATTGAATCGGTTCAAGTTTAAATTATTTTTGTTTATATTTGTTCAATTAGCATTGTTTATGGTAATGATAGTGATTCGTTGCATCTTGTGTGATTGCATTGAATTGTTTAAAAATGATCCAAGCAGATTCTTACTTCCCAATTTTCGCTAATGTTGCTGTGGTATTTAATATGCTCATTTATGATTTCATCCTCATTAACGAAGTTGGTCTCAAATTATTCAGTCCAAGAAAGGACCAAAATGAAGGCAATTATGTCATTAACTCTTTAACATAAATGTTGAGGAAATTCATTGTTTTGATTTGTTTCTGCTGCATTTGTCTGGCGTAAAAACGAAGCAAATATTCTGCTGTAGTAGGCTAACATAATATGTGGCAGTGACCATGGCGAAACACCAAAAAATTCATATGCTCCCACAAAATATACCTATACCACCACTAGTATATACACCAACAAAAACTACCACCATCTATCTTTCACCTAAAAATTGTTCATTTCTAACATCACTCTACAGGTATACTATATGCAAATATTTCCATAGCAATCTCCTCCCGAATTTTATTTACATCACCTTCAACAAAATCCCAATTAAATTTTTTAAATGTCATAATATTGTCCAAGTACTTCATCACGAAAACCCCACAGCTGATCCTGTAATTTTAATAAGCTTAGAAAATGTATACAGATATGAAGGAAATAATATATCACGAATACTCAAATAATGGATTACCCGTCTGGCTGTTGTGGCAGTAAGTCGGCCGAAAGGACTTCAACCTTTATACCGTCCGTCTAAGGAGCGATACCTGTATTTTCAAAGAATCCTCCACACCTCAACATTGACGGTAAAAATTTTATCAATGGCTCTATTTGTGAAATGCGGTGTGTTGGATCTTTATGCTTCTGGAGGGAGTCATAAATGACAATGACTTTCTTCCTCAAATTTATTTTGCATAAAATCCAATGGTAATTGTCAATACAACAAGGGAGAAGGACCTGCAATGTTAACAATGGGTACATTAACAATAATGCAATGTGTTTGAAGGAATTTGAATACATTAACATATGACTGATAAGTGATGCATGGGTGCAAACTCACACACCACCAGCGCCAACATTTTTCACTCAACCATATAATTAAAAACTACAATCTTCTCTATAAGTGAAATGGCCAAAATGTCATCACTGTCCACAAACCACAAATTGAGTTGAATGTAAAGTTCATGTTCAACTCATCTAAACAAACCATACGAGAGGATAACTCCTAGTATTCTTACCAATGGTGATACCAAGATTAACTAAAACCTAAGTTGCAGGATTGTTGATTATTAGAAGTAAACTCAAACAAGGTAGCAACTTTTGGATATAGTTGATAATGTAAAACATTCATCATCCTATGTAAGTAATAAAACCATTGGTAGAACTTACAACTAAGGTTAGCTTATTCAAATCATATTTGAATTTCTCAATTAAATTCAATTTTCTGCCATATGTGTGAGTATCAACACAGGTAATTACTATATACATATATGGATCCCTCAAAACCAAAATGGCCATAGTGAAAACTGGAATTATCAGTTTGAAACACCAATCACCAACTGCCATACACAATAAAAATAATGATAAAAAGAGCCTGAATGATGAATTTGAACCCCATATAACAAAGCAAAATTTAGTGGAGCTACTAATTTTCACGTGTTATTATGGTTTCCTAAAGCTTGTTTCACTTCCATTTTGATGAACTGTTTACACAATATTTGTAAAGAATACATTGTTCATGCTATTCATAACTAAAAAGAGAAGGAAATGATAATTTTCCAACAATTTTGTAGTATATTCATGACCAATGGGTTAATAGTTGCTACTTGAAAATGAAATGAAAAACACTATCAAGTTATTCAAATTTTAACGTCATTCAGATGCCAATCTTTTCTATTAAAATAAGTTTATCACCTTGCAGTTTGCAGCTGCGTGCTTTTCGAGAGCAGAAGCCTGTGCCTTGTAGATCGAAACATTCTTTGACATGACATCCTTCCTCTCCATACCTTCTTTTCTCGGGAAACCACCAGTCATAACTGCAATGTTGACCCCAGTGCATGCCTCAACAAGTCGAGGTAACAGTGAAGGAGAGAGAGAGGGAGACGCCCGCCGCGGCGACGGAAACGGCACGATGAGATGGACGAAAACGGCACAGCGAGGTGGCGGCGAGATGGCGGCGAGAGGGGGAGGGTGAGGTGCTGCGAGCGGCCGAGAGAGATGAGAAAATTGTTAGGGTTGAATTTAGGGTAAAAACCTAATTAGGAAATTAATAAATGAGATTAATAAAAAATTATTTAGGAAATTAATAAAAAATTAGGTATTTTAATTAATAAATGAAATTTGAAAAAAAATATTTTGGGTTCAAGTGAGATTTTACCCATCTATATATATAAGGACTAAATTATAATTTACCAATTTCAAAATGGTTAGAAACGATTATTTCGTTTTTTCAGGTTAAAAACAATTCTTTCCATAATCTTTTGGCCACTTTTGATTTTGTCCCTACTTATAATTATTATTTTATTTAAAAAATTTAAGATAAAATAATCTGTTCTAGGAAATTTTAGAGATTGACCCCAAGTAAATGCCAAGCTTCCAGGAAATTTCAATCTTGTATTTCAGGTATTATTATTTTTACTGCCAAACAGTTATGACTGATAAATATACCTGAAAAAATCTTTATTATAACCATCAGGTATAGTGTGGTTGATCACCACACGCTAGAGAAGAAATGAATCGTTCGACAATGTCCGAGTTCGAATCCCAATAAATATAATCTACATGCTGGTAGAGTGTACCTACGGCCGGACCTTTACTGACCTCCCGGGCCGAGCGGAAATTAGGCTTATGCCAATACATATTGGGACTACCTAGTGGATTAAACAAAAAAAAAAAAAAAAAAAGCTTCAGAATGAGAAATTTTAGGAGGTCTCTCTCTTTGTTTTGGACAGTCAAAATAAAATATTCGCTATATATTCCATCTCTAAAAATTGTCATTCCAACAAAACTCTTTCTCTCTATATTAAAAAAATAATATTTTTTCATTATTCTTTTTTACCTTGTTTCAATAAATTATTTTCGATAATTTTACTTTTGAATTAAATTTTTATAAATATTATTTTAATACTATTTTTAAAAAAATTCAACTTTTTTAAAATATAGTACAATTTTATTAGTGTATGAATTTATTATTTATTTTTTTAGTTTATATTTTTTTTAAAATATAGTACAATTTTTCCATTTAAAAGTTCTTAACTCCAATAGTTATTAAAGTGGTAACTAATTTTAATGGAATTTATATATCGGAATTAGGTGTATTTTTTATTATCTTTATGTTTATATGCAAAAAGGTTGGCTTCTATACCTCATTCTCCTCCCCTTGATCAAATTGCATGAATGTATTCCTACGTTTCCTCAACATGTTTGGCACTTGTTGAACCTTATTAAAGTGACTGCTGCTAGGTACAAAATCCTTGTTGGGAGTATTCGATGGTTCAACGTCATATATATTGCTGAGTTGTGATGGATTTGTACCCTTGCATCACCAATTTGAGCAATTGGAGTATTTGATGGATCAATTTGACCTTGATCATCAGATTGCGTAGATGTATTCATGCATTTCCTTAATGTGTTTGGTACTTGTTGAACCTCATTAGGCTGCTTCTTGCTAGGTTCAACATCACATATATTGCTGAGTTGTGATGTCTTTGTATCATCTACATCACCAATTTGTTCAGTTGGAGTATCTGGTGGATTAACTTGAATATCGTTAAGCTGTAATTGGTATGTATATTCTACTTTAACAATCTGATCCGTTGAAGAATTTGTTGAAGTATTGGATGGAGAGTTTGAAACCCCTTTAGAGTTTTTAAAAGCAAACAGAACAGAAATTATAGCATAAGCTAGCGGAAATACAGAGGCACTGTAATTGGTGTTGACACCCAATAGTGTCCTAATCAGGTAAAAACCTGAAACAATCAACTGGAAGCCAGAGAAGACAATTTCCATTATAATATCTTTCTGATTGGCTTCCAATTTGATTCTCAATCTCTTGATGATAAAATATGTGTAAATGATTATCAAAAAGTTGAATGCTGATAAAAGAAACGAAGCCAAAAGAAAACCCCAGTGGCTTCCTCCCATTAGATCAAGTACAAATGATATTACCTCCAATAAAAGGAATAGCAAGGCACGTCTACATTCATCGCTTCTACAACTCTATAATAAGATTGAAAAAGTATATGATAACATGAGAAGAATTTACAAAAATTGAAAGAGAAAGTGAGACAGCAAGGTACCCGAAATCATTGAAAAAAATATTTGATCATGCAATAAATTAGATCAGGTTTTTACCTTGTAGATGAATGAGTAGTAGATTGGAGAGGCAATCAAGCAGCTTATATCTCTAAAGATATCATTCCTTGTGTTGCGTACGAGCTCCCAAGTCCATCCTTGTTGAATTTCAAACATAGAAAACCGAGTATCAGAAAGAAACAATAATGATATATCAAAGTCAACGTAGTAGTTATGCAGAGATTGACCCCAAGTAAACGCCATGTTTCTAGGAAATTTCAGTCTCATATCTTCAATATGATTATTTTTTTCATAATGGAACTGTCAAAAGGTCTTCACAAGCGCGCATGGAACGTACAAGCTCAAGACGTGAGTGGCCCAAAGATGAGTTTCCCTCGGATATTAAAAGAAAAAAAAAAATTGTCAAATGGTGATTGACAACTACACGGAAAAAAAAAAAAAGCCTCATTATGAGAAAATTTGGGAGTATATTATGTAAGATTATATAATTTGTGTATTTTTAGAGCACACATTATTTTACCGCTAGTGTTTGGTAGTACATTTACTTGTCCAAATGAACAAGACATTTCAACTCATAAAAGTAGTGTTTTTTAAGAAGGAATTACACATAATCTAAATGAGGTTTGCATTTTTATTAATATATATAACTTTATGGTCAACCGATATAAATTTTATCTGCTGTTGGTCAACTATAGTTAATTTTAACGGTCGACATCTTTATCGTCTCCATAGAGATATTTAATCCTTATCGATGGAAACCTTGTCTATTAAAATTTTAGACTTTATATATAATTTTAAAAGTCAACCATTAAAACTAACTACAATTTACTAAGAGCGATGAAATTTTATAAAATTATATATGAAAATAGAAAAGAAAGATTTCAGGTAGGTTTGTAATAAATACGAAAGCAATAAATACAGGACGTATTGTCACTTTCACTCGTGAATTAAGCTGTTTATTGCCACTTGCATTTTAAAATTACTTTACTAATCTAATCAAATAATGTCTTTTGACAAGCATGGACTCAGACTCAGGACCTCATCTCCAAACAAGAAATGCCATATGCAGCTGCTTGATCCCCGCTTCTATATATATACTTGTTCATCAGCAAGGTACGTCAAAGTGATGCAGGAATTAAATATATACTGAAAAAATTAATGTCTCGAGACTGGTCTCTCTTTCTAATTATCATTTTCAATACTTGATTCTAAACTATAGTACTGGTGTAAGTACAAGAAACGCTCACTTGCAGTGGTGTTCTTATTGTTGGAGGCTATTAGAGTAATATATATATATATATAATAAATGTATTATTATTTGTGTAATTAATTAGACTTGTAAGGTTAGTTTAGTCTTTTCATAGGTTAGTATATATATCTCTCTTCTTGTAACCTAATGAGATACTATTGCAATTATATGAAAACCTAAGATTGGTCTCTCAAATCTCTCTCAAATTCTCTCTTAAATCTCTCTTGGATTATCACATGGTATCAGAGCTTTGGAACTTAGTTTGATGTCTCTTAAAATTTTTTCGATTTGTTTTCGCATCGCATCGTACTGGTATTCCTTCCGCATCTCTTCGATTTTGATAATTTTTGGATTTTCGTATGAATTGCAGTTTCTAGGGTTTCACAGATTTTGCATTTGGGGGTTTTTGTTGTATTTTGCATCTGTTGAATTTTGTTTGATAGATTATTGTGATTTTTATAATGGATGGTGGTAGAGAGGATTCACTTCAGGCCATTAGTGCAAAATTAGATGGCAGAAATTATTCTTATTGGAGTTATGTGATGAAGAATTTTCTAATTGGGAAAAAGAAGTGGAATTATATTTCGGGTGCATCTATTAAACCCACAGATGATAAGGTAGAGAATTTTGCACAGCTTGTTGAGAATTGGCAAGTAGATAATTCGAAAATTATTACATGGATAAACAACTCTGTTGAGCACTCCATAGGCACACAATTAGCAAAGTATGACACTGCTAAAGAGGTGTGGGAACACTTGTCCAGACTGTATACACAGTCTAATTTTGCAAAGAAATATCAGTTAGAATCTGATATTCGAGCTCTTCAACAAAAGGATATGACTGTACAAGAGTTCTATTCTGCAATGTCAGATCTTTGGGATTAATTAGCTCTTACAGAATCTGCAGAACTGCGAGCATGTGCACCTTATATTGCTAATAGAGAGGAGCAACGTTTAGTTCAGTTCTTGATGGCTCTCCGTGATGATTTTAAGGGCCTTCGTGGCTCAATATTGCATCGTTCTCCGCTTCCTTCTGTTGATTCAGTAGTGAGTGAACTCTTGGCTGATGAGATACGCCTCAAGTCTCAGTCAGGAAAAGGAATTCTTCCAATACCTACTCAGTCAGTTTTGGCAGTCCCATCTAGACCTCATGCTTCCTATGAGAACAAACCATACTCAAGGGTTGGGTTTGATGAATGCAGTTTTTGTAAGCAGAAGGGTCACTGGAAGTCTCAATGTCCTAAATTGGGCAATAGAGCGCAGCAATCACAACAGCAGAAATATCAGTTCAAGCCTCCACAGTCTGTCAACCAATCACAACCACGGACATATCGACCTCCACAGTTTAACACTGCAGCATTTGTGCCATCACCAGATTCCATTGGATTTGGATCACCATCTTCAACTCCCACACTTGCATCCCTTTCTGAACAACTTCAGAAACTTATTGCTGCACAGTCGCATGCTATGTCTGTCTCCTCTCCGATAGGTCAGTCGCCTCCTAGTACTTCAGGTATGTCTTCCTCTGTATGGGTTTTAGATTCGGGAGCCTCACATCATATGTCTCCTAATTCGAAATTTTTTGTTTCTTTATGTCCTGTATCATTTACTTCTGTTACAACTGCTGATGGCACTCCTATGCCATTAGCAGGAGTTGGTTCAGTTGTTACATCTCAGTTATCTCTTTCTAATGTCTATCACATTCCTAAACTTACAATGAATCTTGTTTCGGTTAGTCAATTGTGTGATTACGGTTACTCAGTGTCCTTTACTTCTACTTCTTGTCATGTGCAGGATCTACAATCCAAGAAGCTGATTGGGATAGGCCATAGAAGTGGGGGATTATATGTTTTGGATGAGCTGAAGCTACCAGTATTTGCAGCTCCCAGTGTTGATTTGTCTTCTTTTCGCTTGTGTCCTTCGTCCTCTAGTTTTTATTTATGGCATTCTCGTCTTGGTCATGTTTCAGCTTCCCGCTTGAGATTCTTAGCTTCAATGGGAACCTTAGGGAATTTGCAAACTCATGATATTTCAGATTGTAGTGGTTGTAAACTTGCTAAATTTTCTGCTTTGCCTTTTAATCGAAGTAACTCTTGTTCTCTTGCACCTTTTGACTTAATTCACTCTGATGTATGGGGGCCTTCTCCAATTGCTACAAAAGGAGGGTCTCGATATTATGTTTCATTTATTGATGATTGCACTCGTTTTTGTTGGGTTTATCTTATGAAACATCGTTCTGACTTCTTTAGCATTTATAGTAATTTTCGAGCTCTTGTAAATACTCAACACTCTGCTGTTATTAAGTGTTTTAGATGTGACTTAGGTGGTGAATATACATCTAATAAATTTTGTGAATTACTTGCTTTGGATGGAACTGTTCACCAATCTTCTTGTACAGACACTCCTGAACAAAATGGTGTTGCTGAAAGAAAACATAGACACATTGTTGAAACTGCTCGTTCTCTTTTGTTGTCTTCTTCTGTTCCTAGTGAGTTCTGGGGAGAAGCAGTTCTTACTGCAGTCCATGTCATCAATAAAATCCCATCGTTTCTCACTTTAGGTTTGTCCCCTTTTGAAAAATTATATGGGCATGCTCCTGATTATTCTCTCTTGCGAGTTTTTGGCTCTACTTGTTTTGTCCTTCGTCCTCATGTAGAGCGTACAAAATTATCGTCTCGCTCTGCCATTTGTGTGTTCCTTGGTTATGGTGAGGGACAAAAGGGATATCATTGTTTTGATCCTGTTTTGAAAAAGTTATATGTATCTCGTCATGTTGTGTTTCTTGAACATATACCTTTCTTTTCTATTCCTGCTGCTGCTCACAATGTCACCAAATCTGATCTCATTCATATTGATCCATTTTCTGATCATACTGATAGTCTCTCTCCGCAGGTTCCTTCTAACACAGTTTCTGATTCCTCTATTGTTCCTATAGTTCCTTTTCCACTCCATCATTCTCGCAGGGCTCGCACAATTGATTCTGCAGATACTGGTACCTCATCGTCTCCAGCTGATACTCCCTCTCCACCTACAGTCTACCCAACACCTTCTGCCATTGTAGATCCTTCTCCTCGTTATCCTTAGCGTATTCGTAAGTCTACTCAACTCCCAGATTTCGCTTACTCTTGTTATTCCAATTCTTTTTCTTCATTTTTAGCATCAATTCACTCTCTCTCTGAGCCCTTATCCTATAAAGAGGCAGTTCTTGATCCACTGTGGCAGGAAGCTATGAATGAGGAACTTTCTGCTTTGCATAAAACAGATACTTGGGATTTGGTTCCTTTACCGCCTGGTAAAAGTACAGTTGGTTCTCGTTGGGTATATAAGATCAAAACGAAGTCTGATGGGTCTGTTGAGTGTTACAAAGCTAGATTGGTTGCAAAGGGGTTCTCTCAACAATATGGTATGGATTATGAGGAGACTTTTGCTCCTGTTGCAAAGATGACTACTGTTCGTACTCTTATTGCAGTTGCATCTATCCGTCAGTGGCATATTTCTCAGATGGATGTCAAAAATGCCTTCTTGAATGGTGATTTGCATGAAGAAGTTTACATGGCTCCACCACCTGGTGTCTCCCACATTCCTGGAGAAGTTTGCAAACTTAAGAAATCTTTATATGGTTTCAAACAGGCTCCTCGAGCTTGGTTTGAGAAGTTTTCTACTGTGATCACTTCTATTGGGTTCTCCTCCAGTAATCATGATTCGGCTCTTTTTGTCAAATGCACCAATGCTGGTCGTATTTTGCTATCTCTGTATGTGGATGATATGATTATTACTGGTGATGATGTTGATGGAATTGCAGTGCTCAAGTCAGAATTAACCCATCAATTTGAAATGAAGGATCTGGGCTCTCTGCGGTATTTTTTGGGTATTGAAGTTGCATTTTCTCCAAAAGGCTATCTTCTTTCTCAGTCCAAGTACACCACTGAAATTCTTGAGCGTGCTCACCTCACTGCTACTAGGACTGCTGATACTCCCTCTGAGCTTAATGCTCGGTACTCTCCTTCTGATGGTACTCCCTTGCCAGATCCTACATTGTATCGCACCATTGTCGGCAGTCTGGTCTACCTCACTATTACTCGTCCAGATATTGCCTATGCTGTTCACATTGTTAGTCAGTTTGTTGCTTCTCCTACTACCATTCATTGGGCGGCGGTCCTTCGTATCTTACGGTATTTACGGGGTACTATCTTTCAAAGTCTTTTGCTTTCGTCCACATCGTTCTTACAGCTGCGTGCCTACTCTGATGCTGACTGGGGCCATGATTCCACTGATCGCAAGTCTATTACTGGTTTCTGTATCTTTTTGGGTGATTCTCTTATCTCATGGAAGAGCAAGAAACAAACTGTTGTTTCAAAATCTTCTACCGAAGCAGAATATCGGGCTATGGCATCTACTACCACAGAGATTGTTTGGTTACGCTGGTTACTAGCTGATATGGGTGTTTCTCTTTCTCATCCGACTCCGATGTATTGTGACAATCAAAGTTCTATTCAGATTGCTCATAACTCAGTTTTTCATGAACGAACCAAGCACATTGAGATTGATTGTCATTTCACTCGCCATCACCTTAAGCATGACACTATTACATTGCCTTTTGTTCCTTCCTCCTTGCAGCTTGCAGATTTCTTTACCAAGTCGCATACAATTTCACGTTTTCGTTTTCTCGTTGGCAAACTCTCGATGCTTTCTGCTGCCGCATCGTGAGTTTGTGGGGGGATATTAGAGTAATATATATATATATAATAAATGTATTATTATTTGTGTAATTAATTAGACTTGTAAGGTTAGTTTAGTCTTTTCATAGGTTAGTATATATATCTCTCTTCTTGTAACCTAATGAGATACTATTGCAATTATATGAAAACCTAAGATTGGTCTCTCAAATCTCTCTCAAATTCTCTCTTAAATCTCTCTTGGATTATCACAGAGGCAACATCATTTATGTTGGATCAAACTGAGGAGACATGGATCCTGTAGATATAGTGATCAAACTGAGGAAGCTATGTAACGCAGAGATAGTCTCAGTTAGACAAGCAAAGAGCCAGAGAAGAATGAGGAAAGAGCAGCCCAAGAAAGAAAAGAAGATGGATCTGAAAAGGATGAAATGGCTCAGCTCCTCAGACCCCACCAGCACCAGCCCATTTATTATTATTATCCAACATCTGAAGAGGAATATCCAAATCAATGTGTTATTATTTAGGGTAATAATGATTTATGGTCAAACTATCCCAATAATTTTATTTTATCATCCAATTTTTCCGACAGTTAATTTTTGTCAAGGTTATAAGTAAAATTAATTATTTATCCTTTAAAAAAATAAATAAATAAAAATTAATTGAATTTTCAATCTTTCATCTTATTTTTCTGGTTAGATATTATTTGTTATTGTGATTAATATTAGGCAGCGTTTCAGCATTAATATTTTTTCAATAATGGGTAATAGATATTGTTTGGGGTCGAACACTAAGCTTGTCACTAGATTAAATGAATGAAAATTGTTTTAACTTTTAGGTCCTCTTTTTTCTTCTTTCAGATATAAACAAAACATCATGAACATGCATGAACAATTCAAAACTATCGCTGCATTCAAAAGTAATTTAACCAACTAAATTCTCTTTGGCAGCCAATTTATCGCATGCTCATGAAGCTCCAAATGAACATTTTGGAGCTATAGATTCTCATTTGTAAAGAAATGAAAACTAAAGAACTAAGTGTTTTCAGTTAACTAATAAAAGGTGTTTGCAGTAAATGAGTAACTGTTCGACAAAAATCCTCAAAAAGCATTTACAAACACACAGAAAATACTGACTCCATTAATGGAGATTTGTTGAGCTAGCTTCATTAATTTGATCAGTTATAATATCACAGTATATATACCAACATATTAACAAATAACTGAATTGTAACAACCTCTAACAAACTTTCCTAGAATTAAGGACAACCACTTGATTATCCACCTAGGCTGCCAACTAGGTTGATACAGTAATAATCACATGTGTTATCTTCTATCTAACGCTTTATTGGATTGATGGTCATCACATTGATTAAGTGGCTGAGATGCTTGAACTGTTACAGCTAGCAAGGTGCAGCAGCTTTGACCTGCACTTTGTTGAGAAGCTGTAACCTGATGCTGAACTTGATGTTGAGACTCTCATCATTCAACTTGCAGCCTTGGTTAACATACCCCCGCAAACGAAACTGGAGAGAAAGAACCAGGTTGAGTTTGTTACAGTAAAAAAAGTAACATAAGTATCTAAAACAAATAAGAAATATATTTCTCTAATCTAGTTATTGTTTTATATGGTGATTGGTCTTATTTATTTCTTTTAGATACTGACAATAGACTCATAGACCACAATATAATAAAAATTATAGTCACAAAAATAGTAAATTAAAAATAAAAAATTTGGCAGCAGACTCCATTATAATATAATATCTTCTAACACCATAATTGTAATTCTAATCCTTTATTTCCATACAAAGATTCTTGCCAATGTCAATAATTTAATAAATATTCGATAACTCGCAATTTCAAAAAAATAAACAAATTAATAGAATACACACCATTCAAAATAACTAAAAAATTTCACTAACACTGTTCTTAGAGCACTAAAAAACTAAACAATAATTTATCTCTAAAAGCCATGGATTTGTACTCTCTGTTAATTAAAGAAAAAAAACAATATTTCACTTTTATACTTCATAAATAAATATAGTATTAAAAT
Organism: Xanthoceras sorbifolium; assembly: GCA_003430845.1. NCBI lineage: Eukaryota > Viridiplantae > Streptophyta > Magnoliopsida > Sapindales > Sapindaceae > Xanthoceras > Xanthoceras sorbifolium. The sequence goes on from CM010615.1 coordinate 6,820,700, forward strand.
TAATATTCAAATAGTTAAATAATAGTCAAAAGTGTCAAGGTTCATACAAATATATAAAATATTGGTGTTAAACACTAACAAACAAAGAAAAATTATTACTAAAAGCAATAAACTTTTACTTTTCATGATGATGATGTGCTTGAAATGTGGTGGAAACTTTACAAGGATATTAATATTTATTCAAACAGTAGTATACTAGCTGTAGCAATTCGTGGGTACTCGAATGTTCTAAACATTTGGTTGACAGCAGCTCAAAGTTCACTTCCAAATAGACATGGCCATTTGAACCGGACCGGCGGTTTCGGTTTCAGAATCGGCAGTTCCGGTTCCAAAACTGCCGGTTTCGGTTCCAAATTTTTATCAACCGGAATCGAGACCGGGGAGGTCCCGGTCCCGGTTCCGGTTAGAACCGGGAGGAATCGTCCGGTTCGGTTCCTCTCCGGTTTTTTTGGAACCGGCGGTTCAACCGCCTGTTCCAAACCGTCGGAACCGGCCAAAATAAAAAAAAAAAAAATTAAAAATTAAAAATAAATTAATAAAAAAATTAAATATATAAAATTGAAATAAAATTTTAATAATATTATAAAACTATAAAATTAAATAAATAAATAAAAAATTAGGGCTTGCACTTAATTTTACCTCAATTAAGCTGCCTACGTATCCTCTAGGAGGAATCAAAGACCACGTAGTTCTTTTACCTATTATGTTTCGAATGTAATCAATCGTCGCTTGTTCCTTCGGTTGCCGTTGTATCCTCGTTAGTGTCGAAAAAGTCATTGTCGTCGAACACCAGATCCAATTCTTGCTTCCGGTATGTGGCCTTGGTCCAGTCGTCAACACAGACCTGGATCTGTATTGAGTCAGGACTGAGCAATGCTCGTCTCTCGTCCAGAACATTGCCACCTGCACTAAATTCCTGTTCGACGGCGACGGTCGAGACAGGGGTTCCAAAAATTTGTTTGGCAATGATAGCCAAAATTGGAAAGTTAGTTGCGTGCTCCCTCCACCACTGTAGGACGTTAAAGTCTGGGGTGTCCAAAAACTCAAAGGAGGTGTTTATGTAAACATCAACCTCTGAAACATAGGTTGATGAAGACGAACTCCCCGACGTCCTTGCTTTTTTGGTAAACATGCTTGCCCTTAACTTCCTTAATGTGGAGGGAAAGCGCGAATGACTAGTACTACCGCTTCCGCTTGGTTCCGATTGTTGAACATTAATGTTCAACGAGGGACCGTAAACAGAACGATATTCGTCATACATTGAATAAAATAAATTCCTAACATTATTATATAAACCACTAACATCTATGTCCATTATCCCTAGAGATTGGTAATAAAGTGTAAAAAATTCATATAAACTATTAAATTTATTCCTAGGGTCAAAAACTGATGCAAGAGTATAAATTACAGGAATGTCCCTATAATAGTTTATCCATCTTTCTCGCATTGCATAAACACACGGAACTAATTCATTTATTTGTGAACATTCATTAAGTGCACCTACAATATTAAGGGCTTCAAATAAAAATAAATGTGAAGTTGGATAATATATACCGGATAAAGAATTTGTTGCATCATGAAAAACTTTTAAAAGCATGCAAATTTTTGTACAAACATCCCAATGGTGTTCATATAAATTAATGGTATTAACATTATGCTGCATAAATCTAACTAATAATTCTCTATACTCGTAGCTTTCACAAAGCAACTTATATGTGGAGTTCCAACGAGTTGGAACATCACGGGAAAACCTAATTGGATGTTTCCCGTTAGCTTTACAATACCTAGCCCATTGTTTCATAGTGTTAGGATGTTTCCACAAATAGTATAGAGCATCCCTAATTGGTGTAATCCACTCATATAGTGTTTGCAAACCATGTTGTACACATATATTTAAAACATGGCAAACACATCTTTGATGAAAAAATCTGCCGTCAAAATAGGGTTGACACAATTGAATTAATTGTGGAACGGCGGCAGTATTATTTGCAGCATTATCAAAACCAATTGCAAAAATTTTACTCTCAATACAATATTCTTCAAAAATAATTTTCATTAATTTATAAATATTATTAGCAGTATGGGTGTCATCAAAAACTCTAAATTCCAATATTCGTTTTTGCAAATCCCATGATTAGTCAACGAAATGGCAAGTGAGTCCTAAGTATGAATGTTTTTGCCAATGATCACTCCAGATATCGGCACAAACAGACACACGATCCGGATAATTTTGAAAATATTTTACTAAAGCTTTTTTTTTCTTTTTTATAAATATCACACAGAGTACGTTTTAATGTGGTCCTAGGTACTCTACATGCAGCGGGATTTAAAGCATTATGACAGTATTTTAAAAAATCAGTTTTTTCCCTAAAACTAAAGGGGAGATGTTCGGTCGCTACCATTCTTGCTAATTGGTCCCTATTATTTTGATCAGTATATTTAAATAAAGGATGGTTAGGGGATGTGTACCTTGCAATTTGGTGTTGTCCTCGCTGATGGTGAGCTTCGGCTGGATGTTTGCTGTTGATATGCTTCCAATACGTCCCGTACCCTCCGGATTTGTTCCATTTAAAATCTTTGGAACAATAATTGCAAACCACTATAACTAAACCATCCTTCTCCACCCTCTTCATATGAACTTTAAAAAGTTCAGATTTGTACTTTGACAAATCTGGTTGCTCCTGCGGCTGCGGAAATTGTACGGTTTCACTTGGAATTGGATTTGGGAGGTTTGGAGCAGAGGAGGGACCACCGCCAGAAGAGGGATGAGAATGATCAGGATTAAAATTAATAGGAGTTTCATTACCAAAAATTACCTCCTCAAATTCTCTTTCTTGTAGGTATTCAGCAAAATTTCGATCGTTGTTGTGTTCTGGGAAAGGGCGACTTTGCACTTCTTGAACATTTAAATCCGGTACCTGCTCATTTTGCTCAGCGTTTCTGTTGGAAATGGACCTTCGGCCTTCGGAAATAGATCTTCGACCTCCGGAAATAGATTTTCGACCTCCGGAAATAGATTTTCGACCTCCGGAAATAGATGGTCTTGATGGTGATGCCATTATAAATTTATAAAATAAAGTGTTTAAACAAATAATGAAAACAATTGAAGTAGTGAAAAATAATAGCAAGATTGAGAGAATGAGAGAATTAGAAAAATATTGAGAGAATTAGATATGAGAGAATGAGAGAATGAGAGAATTTGTGTAATTGAATTGGAGAATTGATGGGGTTTATATAGTTTTTTGGATTGGGAAAAAATTAATATTTTTAAAACTTTAGGGGTTAAATTGTAATTTTTTAGGGTTATTTTGGTAATTTTTCTAGGGAGCCGTTGAACAACGGCTCCCTCCCTAACGGCTACAGTAGCTGCCAGCTGCCAGGTGGCAGCAGATGGCCGTTGGCCACACTGTGGCCAACGGCCAAATTTTTTTTAAATTTTTTTTTCTAAAAAAAAAAAAAAAAAAAAAGAAAAATCGGAACCGCCCGAACCGGGCGGTTCCGGTTATTTTTTTGGGGAAACTGGAACCGGGACCGACTGTCCCGGTTCTAGATCCCGGTTTCGCCCGATTCGAACCGAACCGGGCCATGTCTACTTCCAAATCAAGTGTGGTGCTTTTTCTGGTGGGAACAAAAAACCTTATCCTGAACAAAAATATATGAGAATCCAATAATGTGGGGACAAATGGTATTCAACCTTTTGAAGACAGAAATGATGAAAGTAGCTTTAAAAAAAAAAAAAAAACAAAGTGATGAAAGTACCTGTAACTTGGCAAACTCTTCCACAAACTGAGCTGCAGGAAACAAATTGAAGAAAAAAATAATTGCCTGTAAATGCAAAAAGCTGCACAAAACATATCCTGCAAAACAAAAACATTTTCCACGAGATAATCATATTTATAGGTATTCAAAAACAACTAAGTCAGTCTAAAACTAGATAAAAAACTGTTTGACTACAATGTGTTGCCTAATTAGGCCAAGAAGGAAGAATTTACAGAAGAGCGAGAAAGTCAGTGGTGGGCCCTTGCCTCTGCATATATATATATATATATATATATTTTAAAAAAGGAGTTACATTACATAGTTAGAGAAGAAAGTGCAAAAAAAAAATATAACAGTGAATGAAACGATACCTGTAGCAACGATTAATTAAGTAATGACAAAGAAGGAAGGTGCCTAGAGCGTGATACACCCATGCATGGCGATACTTGCTTACTTGGTAGTTGTCTTTGATTGTTGTTGATTGAGTCAAATAAGTTAGAATGTCATGGCTATTTGTTAGGAGCTGTTAGTCATGGTCTTCCTATTTCGGTGTATTATGGTTCCTACTTTCTAGTAAAGTATTGATGCATTGTACAAGTCTATATAAAGAGACCCATTAGGACCTTTTGGATTATGTTGAATATTATAAGAACTTGCTTTCCCATTCTTCTTTTATTCTCCTACTTTGCTTCTCTTTTACTTTCTTTCTATTTTTCCACTGAACTTAGAAATTAACTTACTATTTGGTATCAGAGACATGTTGGCTTAAATGGAGACTCATGAAAAGACTAATGCAGAATTTCGAACCGAAGTAACTGACATTCTCCAGTGACATGAGAATAGCTTCAGCCAACTCAATGCCGCAATGCAAACCCTTATGACAGAAGTGCAAGGCTTGCGAATATCTCGCAACTCGAACACGGTAGACTCTAAAAATCCATTTGCTCCTGCTAAATCGTCCCACCGAGCTCAATCCACTGTTCCCACTAATCTTGCCCCAATTTGAGACCGTAACCATCACCTGAAGCTGGCCTTCCCAAACTTCAACGGAGAGGACCCCAACGGATGGATTTACAAAGCGGAGCAGTTCTTCGAATTCAAGAACATCGCATCCGACCAGCAAGTTCAGCTAGCATCCTTTCACTTGGAAGGAATCGCTCTCCAGTGGCACAGGTGGCTTACTAAATTTCGGGGACCCCTCACTTGGGTTGAGTTCACCAAGGCAGTCCACCTAAGGTTTGGACCAAACGATTATAAAGATCCCTTAGAAGCGTTAACCCGTCTCAAGCAAACAACCACTGTGGAGGCCTATCAGGAAGCTTTTGAGAAGCTCTCCCACCGTGTTGATAACCTTCCGGAATTGTTTCTTGCAGGTTGTTTTATTGCTGGGCTGCACGACGAAATCCGACTTGATGTTAAGGTAAAACAACCTAAAACTTTAACTGATGCTATTGGTGTGTCCAGGTTGATAGAGGAGCGGAATTCCCTGTTAAAAAAAATTGGCAGTGGCGTTAATAGTAGACCAAACACCAACCCACATCAACACACTCATAACAACGCATCATCTGGTCTTCTCGGCCCACCTTCCACCACAAAAATAGCCTATACACCTAACGCTCCAGTCCGTCGCATCACAAGTCAGGAAGCCAAGGAACGCCGTGAGAAAGGACTATGCTTTTATTGGGATGAAAAGTACGTACTGGGTCATCGTTGCCAACACCCTCAAATTTTTATGATTGAAGACATACCAACATATGTAGAAGATGAAGATACTTCAGCTCATAAAGAACAGTCCATGCCCGAACCCTTACTTGAAATTTCATTTCATGCCATGTTAGGGATTGCTTATCCTCAAACCTTTCGTATGGTTGGTCGGATAAAAAATAAAGAGGTGATGGTACTTGTAGACGGGGGGAGCACACACAATTTTATTGATCAGACAGTTGCTAAAAAACTATCGTTATCAGTGGTGCGTGATAGGTCCTTCCAAGTCATGGTGGGGAATTGTGAAAAAATTGAGTGTGTAAGGCATTGTTTGAACCTCACTTTACTGATCTAGAACTGTGCTATTGAAGCCGATTTCTATGTCTTACCTGTATCAGCTTGTCAAATAGTCTTGGGGGTGTAGTGGCTAGAGACTCTTGGGCTAATCGAGACAGATTATCGAAAGTTAACCATGACTTTCGTTCAAAAAGGGCAGCGACATCAATTCTGAGGACTCCATAGAGCCACACTTGAACCATTGGAAGTAAGGAGTTGCAACAGCTTACAGGCATGGGATTTTATTTACAACTTTCGGCTCTAATGGATAACATCACTCACGTACCAACAGTACACAAAGGAAACCAAGCCGCCGAATTGGGTAAACTCTTATCTGACTTTCCTGAAGTTTTTTCTAATAATATGAGTCTCCCTCCTACCAGGAAACATGATAATAAAATACCATTAAAGTCAGACTAAGAGCCAGTTAGCGTGAGACCCTACCGATACCCACAGTACCAAAAAATCGAAATTGAGAGAATGGTGCAGGAGTTCTTGAATTCAGGCATTATTAGACACAGCTCTAGCCCCTTTTCTTCACCGGTTCTGTTGGTTAAAAAATCAGACGGTAGGTGGCGGTTTTATGTTGATTACATGGCACTCAATAGCATGACAATCAAGGATAAATACCCTATACCAATTATTGACGAACTCTTTGAAGAATTATATGGTGCTCAATTTTTTTCCAAGATTGATCTTCGTTTCGGATATCACCAAATCCGAGTTAAAGAGGAGGACATTCACAAAACGGCATACTGCACTCACGAAGGCCACTATGAGTTTATAGTCATGTCATTCGGACTTACCAATGCCCCGACAACATTCTAGAGTCTTATGAATGATCTTTTTCGTCCATTCCTTCGTAAGTTTGTCTTAGTTTTTTTTTACGACATTTTGGTATATAGCAGGTCCTGGTCCGATCACTTGCAACAACTTAGAACTGTTTTGGGAGTTTTATCAAACAACAAGTTAACTGCCAAACCTTTAAAATGTCACTTTGGCACCACCACAGTGGAGTATCTTGGACATATTATCACCTTCAAGGGGGTTTCGATGGACCCTAAAAAAATTTATGCAGTTCAAGAGTGGCCCGTACCAACTACAGTGAGGGGTGTTCGCGCCTTTCTAGGACTCACAGGGTACTACCGCAAGTTTATTCGTGGTTTTGGAGCCACTACCGCACCAATTACCCGGCTAACTTCCAAAGCGAGTTTTCTTTGGATGAAGAGACCAACCAAGCTTTTACAAAGCTCAAATAAGCCCTCATAACAGCCCCTGTTCTCTGCTTACCTGACTTTTCTCAACAATTTGTCGTCGAGTGCGACACTTATGGCACGGGCATAGGTGTGATATTGTCACAAAACAGCAAACCAGTAGCATTTTTTAGTGAGGCATTGAAGGGTACATTGCTCGCATTGTCAACTTATGATAAGGAAATGCTTGCTATTGTCAAAGCAGTCAAAAAATGGAGACCCTAATTTCTTGGACGTCCTTTCATTGTGGGAACGTACCAAAGGAGTTTGAAGTATCTTTTGGAGTAATGGATATCCACTCCTACACAGTTGCGATGGTTGCCTAAATTGTTAGGTTATGATTACGAAATATAGTACAAGAGAGGGGCCGAGAACCAAGGGGCAAATGCTTTGTCTAGGATTGCCAAATTCGAGTTTCAAGCCGTATCTATGCTATGTATGGATTGGTGGACTGTTGTACAACAAGAGGTATTATCTGATCCTTTTTATGAGAGGATTAAATCAACTAGAGAACAAACACCTCACAATTATCTATTGAGGGATGGAGTTTGGTTCAAAAAGGGTAGGATTCTATTGAGTCCTAATTCAACTCTTCTTCTTGCAATTCTTTCTGATAACCACTATACTCCTATGGGCGGTCATTTTAGGTTTCTTAAAACTCTGAGCCATATTCAAGCAATATTCTCTTGGTCTGGTGTGCGCAATTCGGTCAAGAAGTATATTCAAGAGTGCGACATATGCCAACGCTGTAAGGTTGACACCCTTCGTCCTGCTGGTCTTCTTCAACCTCTTGATATACCAGAAAAAATTTGGACTAATATATTCATGGACTTTATTGAGGGGCTTCCATCCTCTCATTGATATTTGGTCATCATAGTTGTAGTGGACCGCTTATCAAAATACGCTCACTTTATACCTCTTAAACATCCTTTCTCAGCTTCAACTGTGGCCAAGCCATTTTTTGATCAAGTTGTGAAGCTTCATGGTGTTGCAAAAATAATTCTAAGTGATCGAGACAAAGTATTTGTTAGTTCTTTTTTGGAAATCATTATTTCAAATGGAAGGAACAACCCTTCGGATGAGTTTAAGTTACCACCCGCAAATGGATGGTCAAACGGAGGTCGTGAATAAGACATTTGAATAGTATCTCTGATGTTTCACTCATGACCAGCCCCGAAAATGGTTTAATTGGCTTTCTTGGGCTGAATATAGCTACAACACCTCCGTTCACTCATCTACTCGCGTCACACCCTTTGAAGCCGTATACGGTATAGCTCCTCCAAATCTTCTTTCGTACATTCCTGGAACAATAAAGGTTCAAGCAGTAGATGAAGCATTACGAGACAGAGAGACCATATTAAAGACTCTACGTCATCACCTTGTGCTAGCCAGAAACCGAATGAAGGTTCAAGCCGATAAACATCGGCGTGAGATGTTTTTTAGTATGGGTGATTATGTGTATTTGCGTCTTCAGCCTTATCGTCAACAAACAGTAGTTTTCCGGAGTTCTTGGAAATTATCTCCAAGATATTTTGGGCCTTATAAAATCTTGGAGAAAATTGGACCCGTAGCGTGTCGCTTGGAGCTGCCAGCAAGTTCCTAGGTGCATAATGTTTTCCATGTGAGTTTGCTTAAAAAATTTGTAGGCACTTCCATTCCTTTGCAAACTGAATTACCCCCAGTAGCTGCTGATTCTACCTTGCTGTCCCAACCCGAAAGAATACTTGATAGCCGCACGATACAGAAGGGACATTACAGACCAAGGGAAGAAATTTTAGTTAAATGGTTGGGTGCTCCAGCATAAGATTCAACATGGGAAAACAAATGGAGGTTCAACCGATCGTATCAAAGTTTTTGTCCTTAAGGACAAGGATATTTTCAGCGGGAAGGAGTGATACACCCCTGCATGGCAATACTTGCTTACTTGGTAGTTGTCTTTGGTTGTTGATTGAGTCAGATAAGTTAGTAGTTGTCTTTAGTTGTTGTTGATTGAGTCAAATAAGTTAGAATGTCATGACTATAAGTTAGGAGCTGTTAGTCATGGTCTTCTTATTTCGGTGTATTATGGTTCCTACTTTCTAGTAAAGTGTTGATGCATTGTACAGGTATATATAAAGAGACCCATTAGGACCTTTTGGATTATGTTGAATATTATCATAACTTGCTTTCCCATTTTTCCTCTATTCTCCTACTTTGCTTCTCTTCTACTTTCTTTCTATTTTTCCATTGAACTTAGAAATTAACTTACCAGAGCGTTGTAATAAAAGTTGGACAAGCTACAGGGCACTCTGCTTTTCGAAGACGCTATTCTTCACTTTCTATTCTTCTAATTTGAGAGAGGACAAGATCAATTTGAGAGAGAAAAGATAATCATCTAGGGTTTTTTTTCTTTCTGTTATATATATATATATAAACAGGTAGGTCGGGTCACAAATACCCGATCCGTTTCTGACCCACTATTTGGTAGGTCGTATCACATCCACAACAGGCCTCTATACGACCGTAATATATAAATGATATTGATTACGGGCATTAAAAACCCGTTATGGATATGATTAACAACCACGGGCTTTTAAAGGCTCGTGGTGGATAAATATTTTCTACCATGGGCCATGCATGCCCGCGGTTGATGGGCTGTTATAGAAAACTGTTTTTCTTATAGTGCGAGAAAACAATAACGTGAAATAGTATACGACTTGATAAAGAAATCTGCATGCTGTAAGGAAGAAAGAACAGAAGGCAATGTAATAGTGTCATGCTTAAGGTAGTAGCGAGTAAATGATAATCAATATCAATATGCTTGGTTCGTTCATGAAAACTCGAGTTATGAGAAACACCCAAGATAAGTGATCACAATAGAAAACTTCTCAAACCAAACCTGAGGAGCTTGTATCGTATAAAGATTTTTAAGCTTGCAAACTTCTCCAGGATTATGGGAGACATCGGGTGGTAAAGTCATGTAAACTTCTTCATGCAAATCACCATTCAAGAAAGCATCTTTGACATTCATCTGAGAGATATGCCACTGACGGATAGATGCAACTACAATAAGAGTACGAACAATAGTTATCTTTGCAACATGAGCAAAAGTCTCTTCATAATCCATACTATACTGTTGAGAGAACCCATTTGCAACTAATCTAGCTTTGTAATACTCAACAGATTCATCAGACTTCGTCTTGATCTTATATAGCCGATGAGAACCAACTGTACTTTTACTAGGCGGTAAAGATACCAAATCCCAAGTATCTATTTTATGCAAAGCTGAAAGTTTCTCATCCATAGCGTACTGCCAAAATGGATCAAGAACTGCTTCTTTATAGGTTAAGGGCTCAGAGATAGAGTGAATTGATGCCAAAAAGGAAGAAAAGGAATTCGAATAACAAGAGTAAACAAAATCTGGGAGTTGAGTAGACTTATGAGTGCGCTAGGATAACGAGAAAAAGTATCTATAATCTCAAGAGGTGTTGGAATGACTGTAGGTGGAGATGGAGTATCAAAAGCATCAGATAGCGAGGTACCAGTATCTGCAGAACTAACCGTCGAGCCCTGCGAAAATAATAAAGTGGAAAAGGAACTATAGGAACAATAGAGGAGTCAGAATCGGTGTTAGAAGGAACCTGCAGAGAGAAGCTATCAGTATGATCAGAAAAATGATCAATATAAATAAGATTAGATTTGGTGACATTGTGAGTAACAGCAGGAATAGAAAAGAAAGGCATATAGTTAAGAAACACAACATGACGAGACACATATAACATTTTTAAAACAGGATCAAAACAATGATATCTCTTTTATCCCTCACCATAACCAAAGAACACACAAATGGCAGAGCGAGACGATAATTTTGTTCGCTCTACATGAGGGTAAAGGACAAAATAAGTAAAGCCAAAAACTCTCAAGAGAGAATAATCAAGAGTATGCCCATATAATTTTTCAAAGGGTGACAAACCTGAAATGTGAGGTAATGGGATTTTATTGATAACACTGACTGTAGTAAGAACTGCTTCTCCTCAGAACTCACTAGGAACAGAAGAAGACACCAAACGAGAACGAGCAGTTTCAATAATGTGTCTATGTTTTCTTTCACCAATACCATTTTATTTAGGAGTGTCTGTACAAGAGGTTTGGTGAACAGTTCCATCCAAAGTAAGTAATTCACAAAACTTATTGGAGGTATATTCACCACCTAAGTCACATCTAAAGCACTTAATAATAGTAGAGTTTTGAGAGTTTTTTACAAGAGCTCGAAAGTTACTGTAAATGCTAAAAAATTCAAAACGATGTTTCATAAGATAAACCCAACAAAAACGAGTGCAATAATCAATAAATGAAACATAATATCGAGACCCCCCCTTTATAGCAATTGGAGAAGGTCCCCAAATATCAGAGTGAATTAAGTCAAAAGGTGCAAGAGAACAAGAAGCACTTTGATTAAAAAGCAAAGTAGAAAATTTTGCAAGTTTACAACCACTACAATCTGAAATATCATAAGTTTGTAAATTTCTTAATGTTCCCGTTGAAGTTAAGAATCTCAAGCGGGAAGTTGAAATATTACCAAGACGAGAATGCCATAAATAAAAACTAGAAGACGAAGGACACAAGCGAAATGAAGACAAGTCAACATTTGAGTTGCAAATACTGGTAATCTCAGCTCGTCCAAAATATATAATCCCCCACTTCTACGGCCTATCCCAATAAGCTTCTTGGATTGTAGATCCTATACATGACAAGAAGTAGAAGTAAAGGACACTGAGTAACCAGAATCACACAATTGACTAACAGAAACAAGATTCATTGTAAGTTTAGGAATATGATATATATTAGAAAGAGATAAATGAGATGTGACAACAAAACCAACTTATGCTAATGGCATAGGAGTGCCATGAGCGGTCATTACAGAAGTAGATGATACAGGACACAAAGAAACAAAAGATTTCGAATTAGGAGAAATATGATGTGAGGCTCCAGAATCTAAAACCCATGTGGAGGAAGACATACCTGAAGAACTAGGAGGCAACTGACCTATCAGAGAGGAGAGATATATAACATGTGATTGTGCAGCAATAAACTTATGAAGTTGCTTAGAAAGGGATGCAAGTGTGAGATTTGAGGATGAGGATCCAAATCCAAGGGAGTCTGGTGGTGGCACAAGTGCTGCAGTGTTAAACTATGGAGGTCGGGATGGTCGTGGTTGTGATTGGTAGACAGATTGTGGAGGCTTGAATTGATGTTTTTGCTACTGTGGTTGCGATGCTTTATTGATCAATCTAGGATATTGAGACTTCCAGTGACCCTTCTGCCTATAAAAACTGCATTCATCAAACCCGACCCTTGAGTATGGTTTGTTTTCATATGAAGCATGAGGTTTAAAGAGAATTGCCAAAATTGACTAGTTTAGTATTAAGAGAATTCCTTTTCCTGCCTAAGACTTGAGGCGTATCTCATCAGCCAAGAGCTCATTCACTACCGAATCAACAGAAGGAAGCGAACTACGATGCAGAATTGAACCATGAAGGCCCTCAAAATCATCACAAACTGCAATCAAGAATTGAACCAAGCATTGCTCCTCTCTATTGGCAATATAAGATGCACAAGCTTGCAGTTCTGCAGATTCTGTAAGAGCCAACTGATCCCAAAGATCTGACATTGCATAATAGAACTGTTGAATACTTATATCCTTTTATTGAAGAGCTCGAATATCAAATTATAATTGGTATTTCTTTGCAAAATTAGACTGCGTATACAGTTTGGAAAGGTGTTCCCAAACCTCCTTAGCAGTGTCATACTTTGCCAATTGTGTACCTATTGAGTGTTCAACATAATGTTTTTATCCAGATGATAATTTTTGAGTTATCAACCTGCCAATTTTTTACAAGTTGTGCATAATTCTCTGTCTTATCATTGGTGGGTTTAACAGATGTGCCAGGAATATAACTCTACTTCTTTTTCCCTATCAAAAAATTCTTCATAACATAACTCCAATATGAATAATTTCTTCCATCCAACTTCACACTAATAGACTAAAGCGAATCATCTCTATTACCATCCATTGCAAAATTACAACAATCTAACGAAAATTCTAAAGATGCAGAATATAACAAAACCCCCAATTGCCAAATCTGTCAAACCCTAGAAATTGCAGTTCAAACGAAAATCTAGAAAATGTCAAAATAAAAAAGAAGCGGAAAGAATACGAGTACTATGCGAAATCGAAATTGTGATGCCAAGAGGCTCCAGAAATTAACTATGGATCCCGAAAGTTATGGATGAAATCAAACTAACTTCCAAGTGCTCTGATACCATATACAATCTAAAGAAATCAAGATGAATAATGAGAGAGAATTGCTAGAGTTTTCATTAACATTGAAGAAGATAAAAATAGGTTACAAGAAGAAAGGTATATACTTCCTAATGAAAAGACTAAACTAACCTTACATGAATAATAAATTATATAAATAATATATAACTCTAATAATATTGTCTAAATAATTTTGTAACGTTACGAAACTGATTCTACAACTTTATGAAATAAATACTGAAATTCTTATGTCTATGGTCCTAACCAGAGAAGGATTAGTAAGTATAACTTGGTTAATTATATATGTTTTTCTCATCGGAGCCCTATACATATAAACATACATGGCATTAAAGCTTAAATACATGATATATAATAATAATAATAATAATAATAATAATAAAGCAAACGTCGTAACATAGCATCAATAAAATAGGGAACAACAATATTTCTTCCCCCCTTAATGTAAATGTTCTTTTGAGATGTTGAAATTTCCCCCTTGGAAGAGCCTATGAAATCTCCCATTGATTTTTTAAGTACTCAAAAAGAGGTTATTACTAGGCGATCCTCATCAATTTGATATGCTGTGTAACAATCTTTCTTCACTCTAGCACCAATAAATGATAAGCACTTTATTCTATATCCATTGGAAACTTTTGCATTATCCTGCAATTAATAAATTTACAAGTTCATTACAATATCTTTAAATAAATATATGATTTGTATGTCTCGTGGCATGTTAGACCACTCAACATATGTCCTAAATGTTAGATAGTCTTATATCATTAGTTGAGCATTTTCCTAATGCTTACGTTTTTGTATATATTGGTTATTGTTACGATATTAGTGCTTGATTTAAGTGATGTGTATGTATATTTATATATTTATTCTATAACTTGCATTTGCATTCACGATTAGTCCACGTGTCAAAGCTTATCGCTCTGACACGTAAAGGGTGCATTAGAAAGCCTTATTATATTATTAGTTGGGTCATTTCCTTTCCTTTTTTGTTGGTTACTAACGCTAGAGCCCTATTCCCAAGTCAAACTTAACTATATGAGATAGAAATTCACCTTATCATAGAAATTAAACACAGCAGCTATGGCTAACAAATATACAATATAAAGTTCATTTATTTTTAATTTGTTAGAACTGTGTATCAGATATACCAGTCAGTAATTTATAGGAATGCAGAGTACAAGATACATTTTCCTGCTTCTGCTTTGTAACAACTTAATTTGAACTTTGATTGGTTACTTTTCTTTTGAGTTTTATTTGGTTTTGGTGTGTAATTATTTAATTATATTTTGATAAAGATCTTAACTTGTATTCATTTTTTTTTTGTTATTACAGAAAGTAGTGTTGAAATTGGAACTATACGATGACAAAGCCAAGACAAAAGCCGTGAGAATTCTCTTTGACATTTCAGGTATTAAATATAACTGTTTATTATTCTTTCTTCTTGTCACTTTGTTTGGCTGCTGGGAAAATTATAAGGGAAAGGGAATATTTTAGCAATTTTAATCTTTGTTTCGGGGGCTTGTAATTTAATAGCGGTTGACTCGGTTGGAATTGACATGAAGAACAGGAAAATGATGGTGATAGGAGACATGGATCCTGTAGATATAGTGATCAAACTGAGGAAGCTATGTCACGCAGAGATAGTCTCAGTTGGACCAGCAAAAGAGGCAGAGAAAAATGAGGAAAGAGCAGCCCAAGAAAGAAAAGAAGAGCCGAAGAAGGCAGATGACGTATTTCAGACTCCACGACGGCCCATTCCGTCGAACGTTCTTCCAAGTACTGTAGAGGAAAATCCAAATGATTGTGTTATTGTTTAGGGTAATAATTCCCATCACTCTAGTTTCATTCATAACCAAACTACGGTAATAATTTTATTTTATCTCCAAATTTCTCTTGCTATTAATTTTTGTTATGTTTATAAGTAAAATTGCCCATCTATCCTTTAAGAAAAATAAAATAAAAATTAATTAAATTCTATTTCTTTCATCTTTTCAATTTAGATATTATTTGTTATTGCGTTTTAACATTAATATTTTTTCTAATAACCAGTAATAGAGATTGTTTGGGATTCAACACTGAGCTTGTCACTAGATTAAATGAATGAAAATTGTTTTAACTTGTAGTTCCTCTTTTTTCTTGCTCCAGATATAAACAAAACATCATGAACATGCATGAACAATTTGAAACTTTTCGTGCATTCAAAAGTAATTTAAATATATCATTCTCATTTTAAGAAAATATATGATTTCATACAATTCTCATTTTAGAAGGAGACAAAGATCCTACACTCGCTACTCTTTAGAAGACTTTGCATCTTCTCTTGCAAGTTTTATATCAACTTTTTTTAGGATCAAGTGGCAAATAATAAGTATAAATTAGTCAGATTTAATTGCTTATTTTATTTCTGTTGTCTGATTTACACTCAAATTTCTCAGACACATTCTTTGTCTCTCAAATTTCACAATCTCATTTATTTAACCTACCAAATTCTCTTTGGCAGCCAATCCAACGCATGCTCATGAAGCTCCAAATGAACATTTTGGAGTTGTAGATTCTCATTAATACCTGAAACAATTTTGATTTGATTCACATGACCAAAAACTATATGCAAGGTATTTGTTTATGTTTCTAACTGGTTGCAGCAAACGGTTGGTGATCGAAGCTTCCATGCACAACAATAAGTCCAGCACTAAGGCCTTAATTTCATTTTGTACTTAATGCAGATTTCTTTTTGGGTCTGGATTGCTTTGATACCCTGTTGGATTTTGGATAATGGAAGGTTCCGATACCACTTTGATGAAAACTTATTTGTGGGCACTCACTCAAATTACAATAAGAAATAACGTTACTTGAATAAATATAACGTGACAAAGAAGATGCACACCCAAAGGGCCAAAGGGGTTGTGCAGAGCTACTTCAAAACTCAGTAATGAAAAACTCTTACTAAATAAACTTTTGTTTACTTTCTCAAACTTCTTTTCTTTCCTTCTTACTGTACTTCTCACTCATACATAATATTGGGAAAATCGGTTATATTTTCCCTATCCGAAGTAGTTACTATTCACAAATACCAGTGAATAGAACTCCAAACAAACCCGACAAAATAATATTGAGAGAAACCGAAACAGATACTAAACAAA
Source organism: Xanthoceras sorbifolium (assembly GCA_003430845.1). Classification (NCBI taxonomy): domain Eukaryota; kingdom Viridiplantae; phylum Streptophyta; class Magnoliopsida; order Sapindales; family Sapindaceae; genus Xanthoceras; species Xanthoceras sorbifolium. The sequence goes on from CM010615.1 coordinate 6,837,211, forward strand.
AATACAAAAGCAGAAACCGAAATTTACTAGGTTCGGTACAAATGTTACCTACGTCCCCGGGCGCCGCTGGTCACTTTCACTATCTTTAAAATTAGATGAACTCCAAATTACAACTTGGACAAGATTGAGCTTATCAATCACCCTTACAAGAGAGAGGAAGAAATAGAAATATTTTGGGATGTTTACAAAGTGGAGGGGGAAGGCTTATTTATAACCTTACAAAGCCAACCCACCGTGGTTTCTTAATCCATGTGGGATTTTCACAAAGGCTCTAAGGAGCCATATATACAACGCATGATATACATAATGTTTACTAAATAATGTGTTGTCACAATCTTTGAAGTGTTCACTTTCAATTTATGTTCATGAACTTTCTGATTCATATTTTGATAAGTTTTTTTTTCTCTTTTCAATGTATCATGTATGACAAAAACATTAATTTCCAACATAAATTTCATATAATATAGAGAGGAGCAAATGCATGCCAATTCAGTTTACCTATATATATACACACACACATATAGGTGCTATTTTAATGAGCTATATATATATATATATATATATATATATATATATATATATATATATATATATATATATATATATATATATGCATGCTTGAACTGTGTACTCAATCGGAGCTGCTGCTACTTTCATTTGTTTCACTCATCATCTTCTCAATATCCGCTTGTTGTGTAGGTGAGGATGCTGGCACCCTTGTTGGAAGAAAACCAGGCAGGGACGTATCGTCTTTTACTGTAGCTCTTCTGTAGACACGACAAAAAGTGATTATTTGTGGCTGGAAATTTTCATTCTCATGCTGTGGCAACCGATACTCATTCATCATCCAACTTGTTCTGATGGCTTTCACATCTTTCCCGTGGTAGAAAACCAGATTTTTCTTCAATCCAATGGCACGGGAGTTCCTTAGGATCGTTCGATCGGTTCCAATAACCTTCCAATACCCATTTTCAGTCTCACGATTAAGCTGATCCTCATTTCGGTCTCTACGTACATAAAAAAACCATTTCTTCTCTCCCATTTTTGCTAAGGCTGATCATTAAAACACAATAATAAAATCATCCATCACACAAATAAAATATAGAAGTATATGTTAGGAATTAAACTCGATCCCTACTTACAATGGAAACGATCACTGGATGCAAACACACACCAAAGACGAAGCACACACAAGAAAACAAGAAGAATAATAAATAAGACAATGATTTTTACGTGGTTCAGCAATTAACTGATCCCTACATTTACATAACGCAACTGTACTCAATCCACTATAAAAGAACTAATTACAAAGACATACTCAAGAAACTCTTTTTCTTCTCTATGCATGTGTGTATACCCTTTGACAATCTCTATTCTCTCACTAGTATTTCTCCTTTTCTCTCACCCTATTTTGCCACCATATAAAACCCTAACATTACATGGATATTTATACAAAAAAAACTAGGGCAAAACTGACCTAAGAAAGACTTACTATGAAGGACATATGTTTTTAGGATGGCTTATTCCTATGCCAAAACACTTATTTGTATGTATTTAAAGTTGCATTGTCGTCCGATCGGATCTGCACTTCAAGAGAATCAACTTCAAGCTTTGTCGTCCCTTCAAGACTTGGTAAGTTTCTACCTCGGCTTGGATTCTTGAAGAGACTTAGGCACACACACAAAAAATTTGCACATATGTGTCCCTGCATCATAATGCACAACTTATCTCACACACATACATATCATACATATGTGTCACTGCATAGTGTTGGCTCCATTTCTTGATAAAAAATAGGCCTCCATTTATACCTGTCTTTACCTATTTTTGTTTCGTTCACGAGTAATTATCGGTTGTTTTTAATGCTTTTCTTTAGTGTGCATGTTTAGGGATTCAAATAAAGAATTTATATATGTTTGGGGTAAAAGTATAATATTTGTATCTTGGTACGAAGGGCCTCAGTGAAAGATTATCAGCATTCTAGGGAAAAAGTGGAAATGTAGAAAGTTGGTTTAATGAGACAGTGAAACGGCGTCATTTTGAGTTGGAAAAAGAAAAGAAAAGAATAAGTTAAACGGTGCGTTTAAATTATTCTTTGCACCGTTTAACTGGAGGAATACTTTGGCCGCGACTTGCATTCTTTCGCCCTAGCTATTCCATTTAAAAGGGCAACAATAGCAGAATAGGAGAGGAGCTTTGGACGAGGAGGAAAGACCTGGATGGCAGTTCGACGAGGAGGCTTTGAGCTGGAGACTTGGCCGTGACAACAGCTGCGCACCAGAAGAAGAAAAAGCACCAGCAACTGCTGGAAGAAGAGGAGAAAAAAGAGAAGAATCAGCAGCTGCGAGAAGAGAAGAAAGGTATGAGCTGCAGCAAAGAGAAGGAGGACTTCGGACGAGGGGAGAGAGAGAGCTGCAGACTTGGTGAGCTGGGGTTGTGAGCTGCTGGAAGAAGAAGAAAAATACAAAGGTTCCAGCGGCAGTTTCGGGAAGAAGAGGAGAGGCTTGGAAGGGTGTTTCGTGGCACCGTGAGCTGCGGCCAAGGAAGGAAAATAAAGCGAGCAACTGATGGAAGAAGAGGGAGAAAAGATCACAGCTGCAGCAACCTTGGACGGAGAAGAACCAGCAGACCAGAAGAGAAAGAAAACAGAAAATCGAAGGGGAACCGTGGAGAGAAAGGGAGAGACTTTAAACAAGTTTGTTTTTCTTTTTCCTTCATACGTATTCTTTTATGTTTATGTTGATGACTCTTGTTTTGAATTTAATATTTAGTTTTGATTATTTGATGATGAACTAATTTTATACGCTAAGAACTAATTTTATACGCTAAGATGATGATGGATTTATTTATGGAATTTTGGATAAGTTTATAAATTGTTTTGATTATTGATTATTATTTGGTTGAGTGTTGTGGGTCCACCTCAAATGGTGGGGTCCAGAAACGAAAAAAAAAATAATAAAAAAAAAGACAAAGGCTGTGCAACTATTTTTGAAAATTTTCAAAATTAGTTTGGTATGATTTGTGAATGTCAGGCGTAAATAGCGAAAATGGTAGGCGCTATTCGCCTATAAATTGAATGCTCCTCAGCATTCAATTTGCATCGATTAGTTAGTGAGTTGAGAGAAATCTCAAAGAGATAGATTTGAGAGAGAGAGCCTCATAGAACAAATTAGAGAGTTTTCTAAGAGAAAATATTGAGAGCCAATTTGTGAAGTTCTATCCACAAATTGAAGTTACAGTATTGTTGTAATTTTGTGTGAGATCCACCTAAGGGTGAAATTTGTAATCCCATTATTATTATAGTGGAAGTTTTAAGCGGCCTACGGGTCCCGTGGTTTTTACCTTTATTTGGAGGGTTTTCCACGCTAAAAATCTTTGGTGTTATTTTTGTCCTATTTTTGGTTTGGAAAATTATCCTGGGATTGTGGAATTTATTTTTCAATATCCAATTTATTTCCCAACAAAGTGGTATCAGAGCGCGCCGGTTGAATTCCAGTCTGTTAAGATATCAGATTCTCTAGAAAATTCTTAGTATGCTATGTGGTTGCAGTATTATCTGATCTTCCACATCAGAAAAAAATTGTTCTTGAGTCTATTCTGATTTTGTGATTGGTGGTAGTAAGTGTGGTGGTCTGAAAGTGCATGTCTAGGAAACGTTCTGGCTAGGAAAGACTTGGTATTTAAGTGTGTCCGTTATGACCCACCTCTTTTTCCTGGGAACTTACCTGGTATACTATTCACGGCTACGTTACTATTCACACATACGTAAGTACTATTCACGAGTACTATTAACAGAGTGCGACTCACACATATGTAGTACTGTTCATACATACTGAAGTACTATTCATACATACGGAGTACTATTCATCACCAGAAAAGTATCAAGCTCGGAGAAACCTGTTGACTAGCAATCCAGATGGAGGAGAGCACATGCAATATGATCAAGTTGACTGCATTTAATTATACAGTGTGGAAGCCAAAGATGGAGGATCTTTTATACATTAAGGATCTGTGGAAGCCGATTGTAATGCCGAAGGAGAAAGCCGTGACTACAACTTCGACGGATACCGATAAAAAACCCAGCACTTCGACGTCCACATCAGACACTGACTGGACTGTGTTGAACCGAAAGTGTGCTGCTCAAATCAGACAATGGATCGATAGGAGCATTTTCCAAAATTTTGCTAATGAACACGATGCTTACGTTCTTTGGAAAAAGTTGGAGAAAATGTATGCAAGGACAACTGCACAAAATAAAGCTAATCTGATGCGAAGATTAGTCAACTTGAAGTATAAAGACGGAAGCAGCGTGTCAGAACACATGAGCGAATTCCAAGGCATCGTAGATCAACTCAACTCTATGAAAATGACTGTAGATGACGAGTTGCAAGCATTGTTGATGTTGAGTTCTCTACCAAAAAGCTGGGACACTCTGGTTGTGTCAGTTAGTAACTCCGCTCCTGATGGCAAGCTTACCATGGACATGGTAAAAGACAGAATGCTTAACGAAGAGTCTCGACGAAAAGACGAAGGACATACCCCTGAAAACGAAGCACTTGTTACAAAGAAACAAGACAAGCAAGAATGGAGGGGAAGGAGTAAAGGTAGAAATCCCCATAACCAAAGTCAGCAAAGAGGACGGTCAAAGTCCAGATCGAGGCATGACAAGAAGTGTCACCACTGCGGTAAACTTGGACACTTCATTCGAGAATGTCGAAAGTTAAAAGCGGAACGATCCAGAAATCAAGATGCACAAACCCGAACAAATGACACAGCAACTATCACGGAAGAAGTTGTCATTGTTCGAGATGATAATTATGTCAATCTTGCAAGTCAAGACTCTACATGGGTAGTTGACTCAGGTGCTTCCTATCATGTTACCTCATGAAGAGATTTCTTCTCATCTTACGCTCAAGGTAATTTCGGACAAGTGAGGATGGGAAATGATGGTGCGTCTAAAATTATCGGCATCGGTAATATTCATTTAGAAACTAACATTGGATGCAGGTTACTTTTGAAAGATGTAAGGCATGTTCCTGATATCCGTCTCAATTTGATCTCCACCGGAATGCTTAATGACGATGGCTACAATAATTACTTTGGTGAAGGAAAATGGAAGCTTACCAAAGGCAACTTGGTAGTAGCAAAAGGCAAGAAAAATACATCACTATACCACACAGAAGCCAAGCTCTGTAGAGGAGAAGTAAATACCACCAGGAAAGAAGTTCCCACCGAGGTATGGCATAAGCGGCTCGGCCATATGAGTGAAAAAGGTCTTAGAATTCTTTCTAAGAAGGAGCTCTTGCCAGGAATGAAAGGTATATCCTTACCTACTTGTGTTGATTGTATTATGGGAAAACAACATAGAGTTGCATTTCGTAGTTCCACACCATCTAGAAAGGCGAATATTCTAGAAATACACACAGATGTCTGCACAATGAGTTGCAAGTCACAAGGAGGTGCTACTTATTTTGTGACTTTTATTGATGACCATTCTAGAAAAGTGTGGGCCTTTGCTTTGAAAACTAAAGATCAAGTGCATGAAGTTTTCAAGCAGTTTCATGTGAAAGTTGAAAGAGAAACTGGCAAACGTTTGAAATGTGTACGTGCAGATAATGGCGGTGAGTACCGTGGACCATTCGATGAGTACTGCAAAAGTTTTGGCATCAGGTTAGAAAAATCAGTACCAAAGACACCTCAACACAACGGTGTCGCAGAGAGGATGAACAGAACCATTTGTGAGAGAGTCAGATGTATGCTCTCAAATGCAAAACTGCCGAATTCCTTTTGGGGGAAAGCAATGAGAACCGCAGTCGACTTAATCAACATTTCTCCATCAATTCCATTAAACTATGACGTACCATTGAACTATGACATACCAGAAAGAGTTTGGACGGGGAAAGACGTTTCTTGTAAACATTTGAAAGTATTTGGCTGTAGAGCATTTGTCCACATCCCAAAAGACGAGAGGTCCAAGTTGGATGGAAAAGCTAAGCAGTGTATCTTTGTGGGATATGCCCATGAAGAATTCGGCTACAGACTTCGGGATCCTGTTAACAAAAGGATCATCAGAAGTAGAGACGTGGTATTTTTTGAAGATCAGATGATCGAGGATTTTGAGAAACTCGAGAAGCCACAGTCAAACGAAATTCCAGTTAATCTAGAACCAGTCTCTCCACCAACAAATCCTGATGACGGGGGAGCTACACCAAATACTGATGATGTTCATCCGCCAGCTCGCAGTATGGAACCAGAACAAGTCCAACCAGAAGCACAGTTAAGGAGATCCATCAGAGAGCGACAACCAAGTCGTAGATATTCTCCTAATGAGTATGTGATGCTCACTGACGGGGGAGAACCAGAGAGCTATGATGAAGCTATTACTGACCAGCACAAGATTGAGTGGTTAAAAGCCATGCAGGAAGAAATAAAATCCCTACATGAGAACCACACATTTGACTTGGTGAAATTACCACAGGGAATGAAAGTTCTCAAGAACAAGTGGGTATACAAAATCAAAAGTGAAGAAGGCAGCTCACAACCACGCTACAAAGCAAGACTGGTTGTGAAAGGATTCGGTCAGAAGAAGGGCGTTGACTTTGAAGAAATATTCTCACCGGTGGTAAAAATGTCTTCAATCCGAGTTGTTCTTGACTTGGCAGCTAGTCTTAATCTGGAGGTAGAACAACTTGACGTAAAAACTGCATTCTTACATGGTGATCTTGATGAGGAAATTTACATGGAGAAGCCCGAAGGTTTCCAAGTCAAAGGGAAGGAGAAATTGGTATGCAAACTAAAGAAGAGCTTGTATGGTCTGAAACAGGCACCAAGGCAGTGGGATAAAAAGTTTGACTCATTCATGGAGAAAAATGAGTACAACAGAACGACAGCTGATCACTGCGTCTTCATCAAGAAATTTTCTGATGGTGATTTTATCATTCTTTTGCTTTATGTTGATGACATGTTAATTGTTGGCCAAGACATCGGCAAAATTAACAGGTTGAAGAAAGAGTTGAGCGAGTCCTTCGCAATGAAAGATTTAGGACCCGCTAAGCAGATTTTCGGTATGACGATTACTCGTAACAGGCAAAATCGAAGAATTTGGCTATCTCAAGAACGGTATGTTGAAAAAGTTCTTGAAAGATTCAACATGAACAAAGCTAAACCTGTTAGTTCTCCACTTACAAGTCACTTTAAGCTCAATATGAGTCAGTGTCCTTCTAGCAATGAGGAGAAATCAGAAATGAGCAAAGTACCTTATGCATCGATAATTGGCAGTCCAATGTACGCTATGGTATGTACCAGACCAGACATTGCTCATGCTGTTGGCGTTGTAAGCCGATTCCTATCTAATCCTGGTAAGGAACATTGGACAGCAGTTAAATGGATACTCAGGTATCTCAGAGGTACTTCCAGTCATTGTTTATGTTTTGGTAACTGTAAACCTATATTAGAAGGACATACAGATTCAGATATGGCTGGCGATATGAATACGAGAAAGTTTATATCCGGGTACCTAATAACATTTGCAGGGGGAGCTGTCTCATGGCAATCACGTTTACAAAAGTGTATTGCCTTAAGCACCACAAAAGCAGAGTACATCGCAATCACTGAAGGCTGTAAGGAGATCCTGTGGATGAAGAAGTTCCTACAAGAGTTGGATCAGAACCAGGAAAGTTATATTCTCTATTGCGACAGTCAGAGTGCAATTCATCTCAGTAAGAATCCAACATTTCACTCAAGGTCCAAACACATCGACGTGAGGTATCATTGGATTCGTGATGTGTTGGAAAATAAACTGTTGCAAGTTGAGAAGATCCACACCAATGACAATGGGGCAGATATGATGACGAAAAGTCTGCCTAGAGAAAAGCTTTCTATATGTAGAGAGATTGCAGGTGTGGAAGAGCCCTATCCCACATAAGGTGGAGGGGGAGATTTGTGGGTCTACCTCAAATGGTGGGGCCCAGAAATTGAAAACAAAGAAAAAAACAAAAAAACAAAAAGACAAAGGCTGCGCAACTATTTTTGAAACTTTTCAAAATTAGTTTGGTGTGATTTGTGAATGTCAGGCGCAAATAGCGAAAATGGTAGGCGCTATTCGCCTATAAATTGAATGCTCCTCAGCATTCAATTTGCATCGATTAGTGAGTGAGTTGAGAGAAATCTCAAAGAGATAGATTTGAGAGAAAGAGCCTCAGAGAAAAAATTAGAGAGTTTTCTGAGAGAAAATATTGAGAGCCAATTTGTGAAGTTCTATCCACAAATTGAAGTTACAGTGTTGTTGTAATTTTGTGTGAGATCCACCTAAGGGTGAAGTTTGTAATCCCATTATTATTATAGTGGAAGTTTTAAGCGGCCTACGGGTCCCGTGGTTTTTACCTTTATTTGGAGGGTTTTCCATACTAAAAATCTTTGGTGTTATTTTTGTCCTATTTTTGGTTTGGGAAATTATCCTAGGATTGTGGAATTTATTTTTCAGTATCCAATTTATTTCCCAACAAGTGTGTATTTTGTTTCTAATGCCACTAAGTGTAATGGCCTACATTTAGTTGATTTTGTTGTTGTGAGTTAATTTCCGAGAGGTGACGTTCACAATGTGTTCATTAAAATACTCACCACAATTTTGGAGTTAAATATAGATATATTAACTTATTTTGTGTGATCATTGATAGTGTTATTGTGATTAATACATTATCATACATTTGGATATTCACCGAGAGATGGGTTATTAGTGTATGTGGGATAGGTTTGATTTATCGAGAGAGAGGACTTTGAATAATTTAGTTAACACGATCATCAACCAGTAATAACTCATTTTCATTACATTTGTATTTCTATTCATTAGGACATAATTAGTGAAATCGAAAATCCTAGCTAGTTCTCCCTTCGATCCAAGTTTCACTTTTTATTTTGTTTTCTTTAGTTTTAATTAGTTATTTTCACAATCTCCTCGATTTATTCAAATAGATATAGGCTTGGTTAATTTTAGTACTCAACACCTAAATATTCCTGTGGAGATGATAATTTACTCACACTTTATTACTTGTACCGACCTCGTATACTTGCGGGTACAAAAAAGCGTAACACATAGTTAGTCTAATTCGTCATATGCAAATTTAGTCATATCTTAATATTGCATATCGATTTGGGTAAATGGTTTTCCTAATTGGAAACTTCTGTACTTGAGCTTACAGCGTTTTGTGTCTATTAGCATGCTTTAAGCCTACGAAATCTAGTATTTCTCAAAATCGCGACCTGAAGCGCGACTTCGTGCTCGCGAGTGGCTTGTCTAAGGCTCCCTCTAATATGTAATGGCTGAAACTCACATCTTTAATGTGATCCCCTGATCGCAGATTGCATCGCAGGTTCGACCAATAAGCTTGGTCTTGATAAGGTAACCCCATGACTGCAACCTCCTGGATGCAATTTGGAACCAGTATGTAACTGGCCAAACTCGAGACATAAGCTAACGGGTTTTCCATTGTAAGTTGATGCCAGTGAGCTCTTGGTTAAACCATGAAGAAGATGGTGCAACCTTATACATAGCACTCTGTCATTGCAGATGTCCATAGTGCATCTTACGAACCAAAGTTGCGACCCCATGACAGTGTAAAAGGCCTGCAGGGTAGGTAAATTTAAGTTATGTTCCAAGAGGAGTGGACTTTGAAATCGTAAACTTGCTTGTGTAATTAAATTATCATAGAGTTGATTGTTGGTGACATAAATGTCTAACAGGTGGTTAGCCCGTGATTTTTTCTAGTTGAGGTTCTCCACCTAAAAATCAAATGTCCAATGTCTTTGTCTTTTATTTGATTTTATTTATTTTATTCAATTGTGCATATTCGGGTTATTAATTGAAAATTTTGGTATAAAGTCTATTCCACCCTTTTAGTTTGCTAGTGACACATAAACACACTCTTTCAATTGATAACAGAGCGAGTTTCTAAAAGTATTTATGTTGATCCGGGTTTCAATTGATACCAGAGCGGGGTTCAATTGACAGTCATGTTTGCTCTTGGTTATTAATTTGAGAAGCATTTAGGTTTCTAGGTTTATCCGTTTTCTGCATCTGTGTCAGTGTCGAGCAAACATAAGTGGTGGTGGTATGTTGAGAGAGGGTGCTTCGGGTTCAAGGCCACCATATCTTACTAGTCCAGATTACTCTTTTTGGAAAAGTAGAATGAGAGCACACCTAATATCCATCGATGACCATGTCTGGATGAGTGTAGAAGGTGGATATACTCCACCCACCAAAATTTCAAACGAAGGTGGTAGTTCCAAAGTCAAAATTAGAATGGTCAGCAGCAGAATTTATGCAATTGAAATGGAATGCAAAGGCAATAAATGCATTGTTTTATTCAGTTAGTGAGCAGTTCAAGCTCATAACAAAACGTATTGTTGCCAAAGAAGCCTGGGACATCTTGGACACCACACACGAAAGAACTTTTGTGGTTAGAAGAACTAAGGTCCAATTATTGATTACTCAGTACGAGACTTTTCGAATGAGAGAAGATGAAACCTTCACTAAATTTTTAAATAAGGCTGATGGACATTACTAACTAAAGCCATTTCTTTGGGACGACATATTCCGATGGAAAAATCATACAAAAGATTCTTTGATCACTTCCAAAGAGATTCCAACCTAATGTGACTGTTATAGAAGAAGCAAAAAATATGGACAATATGAGACTTGATAAGCTATTAGGTCCACTATATACTTATGAAGTTGGTCTTGAGCCATCCATGAAGCAAAAGAGCATAGCTCTTAAGGTACTTAAGGTGGAGGTTGATGAATATTATAGCTCGAATAAGGAGCTAGCCCTAATGGTGAGGAAGTTCAAGAAATTTTTAAAGAAAGAGAATAGAGGTGACTTTTTTAGAGGAAAGAAGTGAAGGAAAAAATTTCCTCGAAGAGATTTAAGCCAAATGAAGAAAGGCTCAAGAAGGTTGATCCCGACCAAAGAGGAGCAAAGAAGAAGGAGATTCAATACTTTGAATGCTGCAACTATGGTCACTACCCACGAATTGTGGAAAATGCAAACATAAGCACAAGAGAGGCAAATCAATGGCAACTCCTTTGAGGGACAGTGACACTAGTGAAGAGGAAGAAGAATAAAGTTCTTCCGGCTATGAAGAGTTAACAACTAACTTCACCCCAATTTCGTATCCTATAATGAAAAAGATGAAACAAAAAGAAAAACATCTTCTAATGCTTTAAGTGATAATAAAGCCAATGATTGTCTTAAATAAGCTTATGTGAACATCTTCAAAGAAAATTTCAAGTTGAAAAATGAAATCTTAAAGTTGCAAGACAAGTTGAATTCACATGAATTTAAGAAGAATGATAGTCCATCCTACATTGAGAAGCTTAGAGAGATCATATTCTCTCTTAGTCAAGAAAACGATGAGATTATCGAAGCCATGAGGAAGGAGGCAAAAGAAAAGGAAAAATGCTTTATAAAATTTGATGAAATAAGGTGGATCACAAAACATTATTCGAAAAGTGATATCACATATGCACATATCATGCTTGTATGATTTTTATATCCTCATATATTGTCATTTTGGATTAAATTAGTTTAAACTCTTTTACAAATCTTCTTAATGTCTTTTTAACGTAATTTCTTGTGTGATATATATCAATACATGCTTTATGCTTTAAGCAATGCTCACACACACACGTTTTTAGGATAAGGTTCTTGAAATCTCAGTTTACTGCTTGAGTGCAAAATGGTATCTTTTCTATGCAGAAAATTCTTCTAAATCCTTTAACCCGTTCGGAGGAGCTCCTTTGTCTATCATCTGCCAAAAAGGGGGAGAATGTGTTAGATGATTAAGGTATAGATGTTTAAAAGGAATTAACTGTGAGATCTTGAATTTGGGGGGATAAAGTTTTGACAGGAATCGTTGATGAAACGGGGTAGCATGCATTGTATTCGTGCTATGTTTATATCTCACTGCACTTGACATTTGGATGAGTTGCTTTTGTTTGTTTAGATATATCATGCTATGAAGCCGAATCTTTCTAGTTTAGTTCAGATATCTCTTTGTAAAGTGAGAATGAACGTAAATGTTTACTTGAGCAACTTTTCATGTATTTTGTAAGATATGGGATTTTGACTCGGAACAGCCAAAGGGGGAGATTGTAAGGACATATATTTTTAGATTAGCTTACTCTTATGTCAAACACCTGTTTTTCTATATTTATAGTTGCATAGGTTGTTTGATCGACTATGCACTTTAAGAGAAGCAACTTCATGTTTTGTCGGTCCTTTAAGACTTGGTAAGTTTCTAACTTAGCTTGGATTCTTAAAGAGACTTAGGCGGACACAAAAACAATTTATATATATGTGTCCTTGCATCATAGTGCATAACGTTTATCACACATACATCATATGTGTCCAGCATAGTTGGTTAAATTTATTGTATGCAAGTTTAGTTCATATCTTCCTATTACATATCGATTTGTGTAAATTGTTTCCCAGTTGGAAACGTCTATACTTGCGCTTACAGCTCTTTCTGTTTGTTAGCATGCTTTAAGCTTGAGAAATCCAGTATTTCTCAAAACTCGTGACTTGAAACGTGACTCCGTGATCGCAAGTAACTGGTTGTAGGTCCCCTCTAGTGCGCAATGGCTGGAACTAGCCATCCTCGATGCGATCCCCTAATCGCATGTTGCCTCGTTAGTTTAGAACAGTAAGTTAGGTCTTAATCTGCGACCCCATAACTGCAGCCTTCTAGCCAAAGTTTGCATCACGGTTTGGATCTAGTATGTGCAGGCCAAACTCGCGATTCATAACCGCTATTATAAACTATAGGGTTTTCCATCACTCTGTGATCTCATATGTCCATATTCCATCTCGCGATCTAAAGTCGCGACCCCATGAAAGTGAGAGAGGATCACTAATTTGGTCATATATCTTATTAGTTCCAACTGGCGACTCAAGGCTGCGGCTCCCTAGCCATGAGTCATGGTTGTGGTGTTGCTTAACAAAGATTGTAAAGTGAAAAATTTGGTTCCCTATAAATAAGATCACTTTCTATTGAACCCTAGAAGTGAGAAATATAAAGCCTCACAAAAAGAAAGAGAAATACCTCTTTCTAAGTTCTCAATCTTGTTTGACTCACTCATTCTCTCAAACTCTAGACCCTCACGCTCTTCATGTGCTACATTCATTAGGTCTTCCCTCTATTGGTTTTCAAAGTCCATATAGGTACTTGTCTTCTTTCTTAACTTGTATTTGTTATCTTCCATGAGACTTTATTTATGTATTGTCTTTTGGTGTTGGGGACATTTTGTGTTAGGGTTCATATTGACTAGGATTAAAGCTTATATTTTATGCATGTTGTTTTCATACTTCACAAATAGACATTGTTGAACTCTCTTCTCGAGTCAAGTCTCATTAGCCGAAAGGTTCGATTTGATCGAGCATTGAAAGTCTTGTTAGTTAAATATGTCAACGAAGCAAACAATTATGTGAAACTATGTGTGAGTTTAAGTCTTACCAATTGAAGGTCTAGTTGTTGGAAAAATAGTCAAGCACCACTGTAAAAAGCTCGCTGTATAGGTAGATTTAAGTTATGATCCAAGAAGAGTGAACACTAGAATAGTAAACTTAGGACGCGTTTGGCAACCAGGATAAGGATAGGATTGGACTAAAATTAGTCAAATTCTGTATTTGGGGACAAGTTAGGATTTGACATAGCCAATCCCATTAGTCCAACTTAAAAATGTAGTTGTAATGCTTAGTCTTGCCTCAAGAGATCGGACAAATTTTTGTCCCATCTCTTTTTTTAAAAAATTAAATTTTTTATATATAATATAATTTATTAAAATATTATATGTCTTTAATACTAATAAAAATAAATTTAAATAGTTTTATATGTTCTTAAAAAATAATTTAAATAATTTATTTTATTAAAATATTTTTTTCACTATATATAATTTAAATTATTTTATTATTTATTTAATTTAAAATGATTTTAATTTATTTTAAAATAACTTTATTATATGTAAAAATTAATTTAATTCAATATGATTTTATCATGTCTCATACTACACCAAACATGAAACAGTATTATTTTTAGTTCAATACATGTTGTACCAAACATATCAGAGTACTAATTTAATTTAGTCCAATCCAATCCTATTATATCCTATAAAAATAGTCCAGTCCAGTCCAATCCCGCGTACTAAACGCACCCTTAAGGATTTAATTAAATTACCATATAGTGGATTATCTGTTACGCATGTGGCCAACATATGTAGTTGGTCCTATAGTTTTTACCTAGCTGAGGTTTTCCACCTAAAAATCAAATGTCTCTATCCTTTACTTAATTTTATTTATTTTATTCTGCTGTGTATATTGGAATTATTAATCAAAAACTTGGGCATATACCTACCTAACCCCTTCCCCTCGAAGTTGTTAGTAACATGTAAACACACACTTTCATCCTAAACTGTTCATATTTCAGACTCAAAACATGATTCTAAACGAAACAGAAAACGTCTGACGGCTCTTTACCACAAACTACTTCATACTAGCGTGACCCAGGTCGCCTACCGTTTTTTGCCTTCACTCTGGCATGATCTTCCACGAGGCCTTTAGGTCACGCAGCTCTCTGCCGCTTTCTGCCTCTTCCCATTGCAACGCTTTCTGCCATGAAAACAACGCGCTCAAACAACTTATCTTCATCCTTGAAAACCTACTAAGGCTGCCTTTCAGCTCCAGTTTCTTTACAGCCACTGGCTTGGTTAATGAGCGTTCGTGAGTGACAATAGTAAACCTTCTGCCCATAGTTCTTAGACACGATTTTCCTTCACTACAACCCACTAGTTCGCTTCATATTCCCCTGACCTGCCTTATTATAGCATACAAGATCTCTTTCTGTTTTTTACCTAGTCTTGCGGCCCCCTGCTCGCGCAGATTTCTGGTTGCTGATCCGTGACCTCTAGCACTACTTGATCTCGTAGCCCTGGGCTTACGCTGATCTCTGGTTGCTAATTCACAACATATAGATTGTCCTAGTCTCACAGCCCTATGCTTGTGAGATACTTTAGATTGGTTACCTGACTTTGCGGCTCTCTAGCTCGGCTGATCTCTGGTGGTTGATGTGTGACCTCTAGCACTACCTGATCTTACAGCCCTCTTATTATGCCGATCTCTAATGGTTAATCCAATACCTCTAACTCGTCCTAATCTCGCAGTCCTCTACTTATGAGATATACTGGACTTCGTCTTCTAATTTGTGCTGCCAATTCTGGTGATTGACTCGCGACCTTTAGCATGTCCTAATGTCTCAACCCCTGCTTGTGAGATACCGTGGACTTCATCGTCTGAGCTATACTGCCAACTCTAGTAGCTGACTTGCAGCATCTGGCTTATCCTGATCTCATAGCCCTCTGCTTGTGAGATAACCTGGAATTAGTCTTCTAATACATACTTCCAACCCTACGATTGAAGCTTCTTTCAGAGTACTACCAATTTGCTCAAAACTCACCGCTTTTTTTTTTCCCAATTTGCTACTTTGATGCAAATTGTTGTTACCTAACTTTGATCATGTCCGCTTCCTATCTAAAAGCACAAATTTCTAGCCCCTTGACGCTTCCGCAGCCTCTGGTGTTTGATAAGAGTTGTTGTCATCTCCTGACTCATTCATTCTTCTTTTTTCATGGCTTCTGGCTTTAGCCACTCAGCGGCTCTCTCTCTGATCCCATGACTCCTGCTGAAATCGCAAACGTTGAACTATTTCCTATGTCTGTAAAACCGTAGGCTTAACTACGCCCTAATACTAATTGTTAGAAATTTAACTTGCTCCCTACTTGTAGCGAAAATGATAACTAGATGCAAACACATAACAAAGATGAAGTACACACAAGAAAGCAAGAAGATAATAAAAAGACAACAATTTTTACATAGTTTAGCAATCAACTGATTCTTGCATCCATGAAGTGCAACTGCACTCAATCCACTATGGCATAACTGATTATAAAAACACACCCGAAAAACTCACACTTTTTTCTTCTCTACACGTGTACGTATACTTTTTGACAGTCTCCCTTCTCTCGCTAGTATTTCTCCTTTTCTCTCACCCTATGTTGTTATCATACAAAACCCTAACATTAGATGATTTTTTATATAGAAAAACTAGGACAAAACTCACCTAGGAAAATATATATATAGTTGATGAATTAAGAGAGAAAAAGAAGTATACATACACACACACACACACATATATATATATATATATATTAATTACCAGGAAGGTCATAAGGCTCGTGGCGGAAAATATCAATGAAACTAATGAGTTGAGTGCCAATACTTTTTTCATCAATTTTCCGGTGAAGGTAGAATTCTAATATTTCTCGTTCAGTAGGGTGGAAGCGAAAGCCAGGAGGTAACATTTCACTAATGCTGCTATCGAAGTTAATGTTGCTGGGGTTGTGGCTGCCGCTGATCATAGTTGGCTCTCCATGTGCCATAATCTATACATATATATAAGAAACTAATACAATTTAAAGAGTGTTTAATTCATGTTAAAAAATGAATAACATTTAAAAAATTGGACATAGTTGAAAGCTTGATTTACATTAAAGTACTACCCTATTGTATATGATAATTTATTCTTCAATTCTTGAATGAGAAGCTATTGTATATATGGCCAAGAACAGTACATTATGTTTTGTAATTGGCATCATTGGGATTTCTTGCTATTTGATTCAAAAGCAGTTCATCAATGCACTCAAATTCCTTGATAATTTTGCAGACAAATCGTATGTATGCACACTGTATATATGGATAGTTTATATTCAAAGGTACACTTTCTTTTTTTAAATCGAACAAATTAAATGAAGTATACGTAGCTGATAATTTGAGTGCTAGGGCTAATCTTGACTATTGTTAGGATTGGCATTTGTACGTACCTCAGTATTCTGCAATTGATCAAATTTAGCAGATGTGGTGTGTTTACGTTTACGCAATGTCTTCCGAGCTGGCTGAATCTCATTGGGAGGAGAATCAACCATTGAAGAAGCATTTGATGAAATAACCTGAATGTTGAGTGCTAATGAATCTGTAACCTCTCCATGATCGACTGATGATTCTGAAACCTCACCATGATCGACCGCCATTGAAGTAGTATTTGAAGAAATAACATGACCATCAATGCGGGATGATGAATCTGAATTACTCACTTCTTCATTATTTCTAAATGCAAACACTAGAGCAATTACAGCAAAGGCTAGTGGAAAAAACGTCGCATTGTAATTGTTCTTGGTGCCAAGAGTTGTCATGATAAAATTAATTAATGTTACTATCAATTGGCCAAGGGAGAAGACAATATCTACAGTAGTAAGTTGCACAGCTTCTGATTTGGTGAGTGCTTTCATTTTTCTCTTCGTAATACAAGTGTAAATGGTCAGAACAAAACAAAATGTTGACAAGAGAAATGAAGCAAGAAGGAAACTCCACTTGCCTTTTCCAAATAGATCTAGTGTAAATGAAATTGCCTCTAACAAAAAGAATAGCACATCGAGTGTACGTTTGTACCTACGCCCCTGTAATTTAGAATATAAATAAATGAATATGTTATCTTTTTTTGTTTAATGATATATAGTTTGAAATTACTCTTTATTTAAGAATAATTTTACAATCGTTTATTTAAAAAATATATATATTTTTTCATCTTATTTTTTATTTTGATATATATATATATATATATATATATATTATTTCATCTTATTGAAAATAACTTTTGTTTTATTAGAAAGATTATTTAATTATTAAATGTTAATTTTAAGGTAATTATCAATTTAATCCCTAAGTTTTGACGAATTATCAATTTTTTAACGCTGTTTGTTTTATTGGTACCCGTGAGCTCTAAGTTTTCGTAAATATATCAATTTTGTCAATCTGTTAATCAACCGTTAGTCATATTTAATGGATCCAGGGGTACTTTTGTCTTTAAACCATGCACACCTACGTGTCAACACCTAAAAAAGATAAAAACTGGTTTAATAACAATTACATAGATTTAATTTAATAAACTAAAAAAATAAAAATAGAAAAATGAAAAATGAAAAATGGAGACCCATTGCTGGGTCTCCATTTCTCCATCAATGGTTGGATCTTCATGGAGATCCAATGAAGATGGAGACCTAGGGTCTCCATCGTCGGAGGTGGTGACCCAAATGCGTCTCTATCGCCTGCATCAATTTAGCAATGGAGACCCAATTGGGTCTCCATCGCTAAAGGTACAGGTCAATAGAGACCCATGGAGACCCAGCTGGGTCTCCATCGACTCTATTGATTTTTTATCAATTCTGTAAGATTTGACCTTAGAAAACTAGTCAGAGGGATCAAACTGATACATTTATGAAAACTTATAGTTTACGGGTATCAATAAAACAAACTATATAAAAAATTTAAAATTTGTCAAAATTGAGGGATTAAATTGATAATTGCCATTAATTTTATAGAAGTTGGCATTATAAGAAACTTAATTAATTATTTATTAAAATAGACTTCATTTTGTTAAAAAAAAAAATTAATTCAAATCCTATTTACTCAGATGTTCGATTCATTTATATCACAGCAAATGAAATATGGTAAGTTGTTAATTAAATACCAGTCACAGACACATCAGAATAAGAGTTCATTTCCCTTTTCAAAAATAGAGAAGTAATAAAAAAAGTAAAACAAAATGGGTTAATAACCATTGAAACAATCTGTTATCAAAATCAGGGGATAAAACATGCATGGTACATCTCCCCAGTGAGATCTCTCGCCAATCAAAATCAAGAAACTACAAAATCTTTTTAAAAAGATGAGAGCAATTAATTGAGTCTTGTACGTACCTTGGAGATGAACTGAGAGTCGACTGAACGGCCGTTGAGGCCACATATATCCCACAAACCACAAATCTTCGATCGGCGACGAGGTTCAGAGTCCATGCTCGTCAACTCTCTGGTCTTACAATAGTTACTGGGAAATTTCAGTCAACAAATATATGAGTAGAGGGCCACATTACGTGGAAATTTCATTGATAATAAAAAAATACCACGTGTCACATCTATCTACCTACTCAATAAAATAAACAATAGGCTAAAGTGTTTTCTTCAAAAGATTGCTTTCAAACCATTGCACGGTCTACTTGGCAGACTTTTTTGACCAAGCAAAATATTTTATCATGTGATTATAGAGTACTTTACTGGTCCAAAACTACACATTGAGCAATGTGAGTGCATATATATTATAATGTTGCTATTGCTATCAGAACTTCGTTGATTAAACTAGTTGAGCTAGACGATGAATATCGATCGGATAGGCATCAGAAGGTAAGTGAACAGTGTATGATCTTGCTGGCTGCAATCATCACCTTGGCATCCCAATACATGTAATCATCTCTCTTCTTACATGGAGGTAGAAAAGGAATACATATTGACAGACCACCAATCTGTCCTACTACACAGCATGAAGAGTTACTAACGTTAAATCCTAAAATGCCCACATCAACATTAATCTCTCTGTTCAGGACCCTGGGATGATATAAGAATTTCAGAACTTTTATTTTACAACGTTGTGTAACTAATTTATAAACCCTTCTACGACATCTCCTGATCAACTGTTATATTTGAACAAATTTTACTAAGAATATAGGAAGTGTTTGTCAATAAATAATAAAGTTGACTCCACTTGTAATTGATAAAATTTTTGGAAAGGTTGCTGCAATTAACTCTTAAAAGTATTAAGGTATGTAAATTAGGAGAGACCTTCAATTGCTAATTAGAATACCGTTGAATAAGAAGTGTTGCATAATTCTCTGGTGTGTATAGGATACTTAGAGAAGTAATTGTTAATGTAATAGTTGTTGACCACCCTCAATTGTAATTGATAATGAAATGGGTTAGGTTCAATTTTGTTTCATTCGCAGGAAATATAATCAGAAAAGAAGTCAAAGAAAAGAGAGCAGAAGCGCGTTTCAATGTAACTCTGAAAAATCCTTTTTTATTTTTTTATTTGTTGGGTCATTTGTGGGTCTAACTGTACACGTAATTGATGTGGATTTAAAGGAATAATTACACTAATAGCCCTCTATAATTGCATTTTTGCATATGGTAACAAATTTACCTTTTATTATACAAACCTCCCCTAAAAAATATTAACCGAACCGTTGACTACCCATAAAATTAACAGTTTGAACAAAAAGACCATTTTGTCCTTAATATTTATTATATTAGCCTTAATTAATATTTAATATATAAAAATTATTTTTTTTAAGAAAAAAAAAACAATTCTACTATTTATCTCCTTCTTCAATTAAATTCCCAATACTAGCTAAATTTTTTTAATATCTTTTTCTTCAATCAAACTCAAATAACAACTAAATGTTATCTTATCAATCAAAATACAAGAACAATTACAAATCATTTCAAAAAAAAAAAAAAAAAAACAAAGACAACAGAAACCAAAAAAAAAAAAAAAGGTTCCCTTCATGTTCTTCATTTTTTTTCACCAACCAAACAAAAACAAAAAATTTGCATGAGGGAGTTTTCGTCCATTTTCTTCAATTTTCTAAACAACCAAAATATTTTATTACTTTTAATAACTATTTAATATATGAAAAATAATTTTTTTAAAGAAAAGGGTACTATTCATCTTCTTCTTCAAATAAATTCCCATTAACAACCGAACATCTTCTTCTTCAACCAAGCCCAAAATTTTTTTTTTACCCAAACATCTAATTCGAATTTTGAATTTTTAGGTTTGTTGAAGAGGATTTGTTTAGAAAACAAAAAATTTAAATTTTTGGATTTTTGGGTAGAAGAAGAATGAGGTTTGAAGAAGGATTTGTATTTTTGGGTTTGGTTTTTGTTTGGAAAAAAAATTAAAAAGAAGAAGAATTTTTGGATTTGTTGAAGAGGATTTGTTTGGAAAACAAAAAATTCAAAATTTTGGATTTTTGGGTAGAAGAAGAATGAGGTTTGGAGAATGATTTGTATTTTTGGGTTTGGTTTTTGTTTGGAAAAAAAATTTGGGAAAGAAGAAGAAGAAGAAGTTGGTTTTTGTTTGGAAAAAAAATTTGGGGAAGAGGAAAAAGAAGAAGAAGAAGAAGAAGAAAATTTGGGGAAGAAGAAGAAGAAATATGAAGTTTGATTATTATTTTTTTTAATTGTTTTTTTTTTGGGAGATGAAGAAGAAGAAGAAGAAGAAATATGAAGTTTGATTTTTTTTTTTAATTTTTTTTTTTTGGAGATGAAGATGGAGGGAGCCATGGTTTTATTTTTTTTTTTAATTGTTTTTTGTTTTTTGGGGAGATAAAGATCGAGGGAGCCATGAGAGATGGAGATGGCTTTTTCCAGATTTCTTGAGAAATCAGGTTCCTTCTAAATTCTAATGGATCAGATTGATTTGGTCCATTAGATAAATTTTCATCTAATTGACTAGATCTGATCTAGTCCAGTTTTTATTTTAATTATTTTTTACTTTAATTTATTTTTTAATTGTTTTAATTGATTTAATGGAGAAAAAGACGATTTTACCCTTACTACAGTATCACCCTGTTAACTTTATGGTTAATCAATGGTTCGGTCAACGTTTTTCAGAGGAGGTTTGTGTAATAAAAGGTAAACTTGTCAGCATGTGCAAAAATACAATAATAGAGGTGAAATGTTAGTGTAATTATCCTGGATTTAAAAATAAAAATAAGGAATATTATTATTGTGGCCCCTATAATTTGAGAATTCTCTATTTACTATCGTTTATTTTATTTTTCTCTTTTTTACCACTTTAGTTTATGAAAATACCCAAAATTCTCCCTTCCGTTAGGTTTCCGTTTGTCTTACAAGTTTAACTGTTAGATGTTAAAGGGTAAAAAGATAATTGAACATAATAAATACCCAAAATGTATTTAAATTAAATAATAATTCATTTAAAATAAAAAAAAATCATTATCCTCTATTCTCACTTTTTTTTCACTGCTTCTTCTTCTCTCTCTCTCTCTCTCTCTTCATCATCTTCTTCTTATCTCATAGCAACTTTTCTGTCTCTCTTCCTTACATCTATGTTTCTCTTTTTTATTATTATTGTTTATGGTATAGTGTGGAGGATGCGAAAATGGGTACCCCCTCTTATGGAGGTGGAGATTCACTTTGGATCTCCATGAATTGGTGGAGGTCAATCTCTATAGATATTTTATTATTAATTTTTTTTTTTTGGAGATTTGATGGAGATTGAAACTCCACCAATTTTTTTTATTATTATTTTGTTGTTGGAGAGTTAGTGAAGATCAATCTCCACATTTAAAAAAAAAAAAAAAAAAAAAAAAAGTTTATTGGAGATTGGGTAGAGACTCGTCTCCACCGTCTATCTTCAAACATTTTGAAGATAGATGGTTGGATTTCCACTTGATCTCAAAAAAATTATACTTTTAGTTTTATTAATTTTTATTATGTATTTTAATTTTTATTATTAAATTTATCTTTTTATTAAATTTTTTATGCATTTTAAATTTTTATATATGAAAATATTTAATTATTATTTTATTAAAAAATTGAGGGTAAAATAGTTTTTTATAGTAAAATATTAACAATTCTTAATAGAAGGTATAAAAGAGAGAAATAAAATTAGGAGTGAATAATGGAGAATTGCCCAAACTATAGGGGAAAAATAATAATATTACTAATAATAATAATATCCAGATTTTTAAACATGGGGACGCGTGGTATTTGATGATGCGGACACGAACCAACACGTCCGAGTCTAGCAAACGCGAACCATGGGCTACTATATCGGGATATAAAGTGGTGGGTATCAATACCCACCATTTTTGGGTGCAGCAACCGGTTGAAATGGGTTGTTGCACACTTTATTAATTTTTTTTACCTATTATATTTATATATAGACTAATTTAATAATAAATAATAAAAATACTAAAATACAAAAAATTTTAATAAATAAGGGAAATACAAAAAAATACATAAAAGTTTAATAAATAATGAGATTATAAAAATTCATGAGTATTTAAAAAGTAAAAAGTGGTGTTTTATTAAAAAGTATGGACTAAATTGAAGTTCTCCCTAAATATAAATGTATTTTTTTAATTGCAATACGTTTTCATTTTTTGTTTCACATGATTTACTTTGTTCGCGAAAAAGTTTTAAAATAGTTCACCATGTTATTAAAGAGATCGCGAAGATGTATATTAGTTTGTGATAACATCTTTTGACTTTTAAAAACAACTTTAATGTTGGGCATAACATTATAATTGTTCCCGAAAATAAGTTTACATGGGAACAACTTTAACGTTTTACCAACGTCAAAGTTGTTTCGGGAACAAGTTAATATTTAACGTGAAAATAAGTTTGACTTTTGGGAACAACTTTGATATTGGTGGGAACAACTTTAACGTTTCACCAACGTCAAAGTTTTTTCGGGAATAACTTAACGTTTAACGTGGGAACAAGTTTAATTTTTGGTAATGACTTAGATGTTGGTTCGAATGTTAAAGTTGTTCCCAAGAATAACTTTAACGTTCCAACCAACGTTAAAGTTGTTCCCGAAAATAACTTAACGTTATAAAAGAGAACAAGTTTAATTTTTGGGAACAACTTTAATGTTGGTCCTAACGTTAAAGTTGTTCCCGAGAACAACTGTGACATTAGTGGGAACAACTTTAATGTTTCAATCAACGTTAAAATTGTTTCAGGAACAAATTTACGTTATAAAAGGGAATTGATCAGTTCGTGAGAGGTGCTCTCTCACGAACTGAAAAAATAAAAAAATAGTTTGTGAGAGACCACCTCTCATGAACTGATTGGTTCGTGATAGGTGCTCTCTCATGAACTAAAAAAAAATTAGCTCATCATAGACCACCTCTCATAAACTGATTAGTTCCTGATAGGTGCTCTATCACGAACTATAAAAAAAAAAAAAGAAGGTTCGTGATAGATGCTCTCTCACTAACTAAAAAAAAAAACGTTTGTGCGTAATAGACCACCTCTCACGAACTAATTAGTTCATATAGGTGCTCTCTCACGAACTAAAAAAAAAAATAATAATAATTCGTGAGGGACCACCTCTCCCAAACTGATTAGTTCGTGATAGGTGCTCTCTCACGAACTAATAAAAAAAAGGGTAAATTGCAATAGAATACCCTAACATTTGATCATATTGCAATGAAATTGTATTTTTCCATAAACTATAACCAAGTCCCAAGAATAATTAACAATTGGTCCCTAAAATATTTAAAAATATCACTCTTTGATCTATTTTTACTTTTTTAACTTATATGGTCTCTACTATTTTCAAAATATATTAATTTAGTTTCTATAACCAAAATTTTGATGGTTAAACCTGCTATAAAGTATAAATTAATCATCTTACCCTTTTTTATTAAATTAAAATTACACTTTTACCCTTTAATTTTTGAATAACTTTAATTATTTGGATAGTTCAATAAGAAATTGATATATGTTATAAAAATTTAATTTTTTTGAAGAATACTTAAAAAAGATAAAATAATAAAATAAATATGATAAAATTATTAAAAATAAAAAATAAATATAAAAAATATTATAAAAATTAGAAAAATGCTTTAAGTAATATAATTTATTAAAAATAAAATAAATTCAAGATTGAATATTTATAAAACTAAAACTTTAGTAATTTAATACATATATATATAATAAATTTATATATTGCAGTTTTGTTATTATATTTTTATTTTATAATATAATAACAATAAATGTGTGTATATATATTATAATTTTATTATTATATATATATATAATGTATATATACTATATAATATATTCTAAAATATCTATATATAATATTTTAACATTTTAATTTTTTTAACTAAATTTGAGTTTTATAAGTGTTCAATCTTGAATTTTATTTTTATTTTTAATAAATGATGTTATTTTTAATTTTTCAAAATTTTATAAATATTTTTAAATTTTAATAAATTTATAATATTTTTATTTTTATTTAATATTTTTAAGTGTGTTTGAAAAAATAATTTGAGTTTTTATAACATATATTAATTTTTTAATTGGACTACCCAAAAAATTTAATAAAAAAGGGTAAGATGGTCAATTCATACTTTATGTCAAGTTTGATCGTCAAAATTTTGGTCATAGGGACTAAATTGATATATTTTGAAAAAAGTAGGGACCATATGAGTTAAAAAAGTAAAATAGATCAAAAAATAATATATTTAAATACATTATGGACCAAATTGATAATTATCCAAGGCACTTGGTTGTAGTTTAAGGAAAAGTGTGATTTCATTGCAATATGACTAAATGTCAAGGTATTCCATTTCAATTTGTCCAAAAAAATTAGTTCGTGAGAGACTAGTGTAACCGGTTGCCTGTTTTCTATGTCTAATATATGCTATCTTTTTTTTTTAACCGTTGGATAGCAATAAGCTCATCCAACGGTTGTACTTTAACAAAAAGTGGTGGGTATGAATAGAAACGCTTCACAAACTTCTGAAGCCACTCAAGTTGAGAGTGAGATACCTCCCTAAGCGATGTAACTAATAGGTATGTTCAAGGATGAGAATGAAGCTATCTTGACAAGACTCGATGCACATGATAAAAGGTTGCGAAGTATAGAGATGTATATGAGTGGATCTACCTCCTATGCACGTACTGATGGCGTGTTTTCCTCCTCTGATGAACGTGATGACAACGTTGATGGTGATAACGTTGGAGGAGATAAGTAATGATCCGGATTCTTGATTTTTAAGAATGCCTTTACATGCTTTTGTACTTTTATTTAGATTTTATGAACTTTGTTTCAATCTTCATGAACTTATCTATTTGACATGTAATATATAACCTTGTATTTGATCTTCATATTATCAATTATCTCTTGTTTGTTGCAAATAAAAGTAAATTGATTCTCATTCAAGGTTGTATGGATCTATTTTATTTTTATTGTTTCATTTTATTGGTCCCTCTCATGTTTGTTTGTGCAAGTATCTTTAAATTCGTGTTGACAATTAAAATACTTGAATGTTTATTGGTCTTTATCAATCCATGAAAAAAAGGGGGAGTAATTTGGATATTAATTTGTTCAAATTATTTCTTCTAATCCCCATGATTAAGTTGCTATTGTGACTGTTAGCATACTTAGGGGGAGATCTTATTGAGGGGGGGATATTATAATCATATTTGACTCGATGTACTAAATTGATGCTTATGCATATTATCTTTTGAATCGACAAATTGATTATTGTTGTAATTGATATTGATAATTGAGTTATTTCAAATTGATATCATTATCGTTTCGCTCACCAATATTTCTGGGAAGAATATAGTTTTGTTTATTTGATTCAGGTACAAAGTGAAGACTTTTGAAGACATTGATGAATGTTAAATTAGGCCTCTCTATGTAATTTTAAGTCTTATGAGTAAATGTAAAAACAATCATTTGATTGTTTGGTGAGTATATAGTGTTTTGTCATAGAATAGCTAAAGGGGGAGATTGTAAGGTCATTATTTTGTTGGCTATGATTCCATGAGCAAACACATTTTTATGTAATTCTTAGTTAGCTCTGTTAGAGTATGATTTGAGCATAATAAAGATTCGAAGAAATCATGCGAAGACGGAAAGCTTCTGAGAAGACTCAAGAACGTGCTTAAAGGTAGGTTTCGAAAAAATGATACTCTTTAATTCTTGAGATAAGATAAGATTTACACACACACTTATGACATGTTCATGCATTTGCATTTGAGTGCTAACATGTTGGTTTTAATGTTTGATAAGTATTTGAGTCTTATTGTTTTTGTTTTATCTAGTTTTGGAATTTAATTTCATATATTTTGTATTTCCTAGAACCTGACCTTTGGGTGCTTCAACGGGTAGAGCTTTTTATCTAGACATCCAATTGGTCTTTGGTTTTTTGGGAATGAAACTAGACATCCATATATTTCTAAGGTATAAAGAACGAAAAAATCCAATGCCGTTTGGTTAGAGTTTGCTTGGCTCAAAGTAGAGTCAAGTGCAACTAAAAACAGCTAAAACAGGGAACGGGGACAGTAGCTCCACGCGTCAGGCGTAGGTGCACGCCATTGGCGTGGCTGCAGGGCAGCAACCTCACGCTTTAGGCATGCGGGGACTGCCCAGTCCGAACCCAAAAAGGGTTTTTTATATGTTTTGTGTTTTATTAAGTTCTCTAAAGTCTTTCAAACATGTTTTTAATGTTTCCTTGTCCATCAAGGATTTTTTATAGAATTTGAAAGTAAGAGAATGTCCTAATTAATAAGTATTTTATTTTTAGAAAAGATAATCTCTTTTTTATAGGAAAGTATTAATTACCTTCCTTGTTGAATTATAAAGCCTAATGGTCTTTATTTCCTACTACAATTGAAATTAAGATTTTTAATGTTTATTATAAATAGTGAGCTTATGTTTTGATTTTTGCTTAGGCCAAGTAAGTCTCTTTTACTAAGCCTCACTATTGCTCTCTTCTATTCTTTATTGAATTATCTTATTCTTCTCACATGTCTTTGTTGTTTTGATGCTTCATTGTTTTCATATTATTGTGAGAGAAGAGATATCTTTTTTATAGACTATTATTATTTGCTTTGAGCGTAATTGCATAGTCTATTTGTAACATGTCCTTGATCATGCATGTTATTTGATTGTTGATGTTTAATTGAACACTTAAATTTGATCTCATAAATTGGGGGTTATTGTTTATTTGACCATACAAAAGGAACATTAAGATTTGGAGCAAGTAGAGTCTCTGAGCAGCATCTACAGGGTTTGTTAGTAAAATGCTTATGGGTAGGTAGTATTGGGTTATAGCAAGAGTCGTACGATTGAGTGATCAATCAATATGAATTATAAACGATATACGAACTAGTGAAATTTGTGTGGATGTGTTAAGTGGCCTACGAGTTGGTCCCGTGGTTTTTGATCTGTTGAGGTTTTCCACGTTAAAAATCTTTACGTTATGTGTTGAATGGTTTATTGTTTTTAATTCCACAATATTTGTTGATAAATCTATTCAGCCCCCCGATAGGTTGCCATAGTATATAAATCCATGTTTTTCAAAAATATTGACCACTGACTAAATAAACTAAGGGGTACTTAAAAATAACATACAAATAACAAATTACATATTTCAACAAAATTTCCATAGAATATAACTTCAATTCGAGATACCACTAGTCTGCATGTTGGCTGGTTGAAGGTTCTACATATTGGTTGGTTGAAGGTTCGGTTTCCATCTGAAGTTGGTCGAATTGGATGGAATATGCCCAGTTAAGTTGTAATAATTTGAGAGTAATTTCTAAACTTTGAATGCACAGTAATTCTTAATAACCCATCAAATAAAAAATATACGGTCATGACCATCGCGTTCTATCAAAATAGTCTACAGCAACGTAAGGGGTATTTAAACTAATCAATCATCACGAAAATGAATTGCCATAACTATAGTTTATTAACTTGTAAATATAGCAAATAGTAACATATTGCTTATTTCTGTAGGCTCGGTGACTGCGGTGCATACTTACTGCAAATAATAGCGTTCATTTTAAGGATCAGAAAGTAATGTTTCATGAAGTTGAGATTCCTAGACATAGGTTACAATTTAGACAATGCTAGCAGGATTATTACACACACTAGTGTCTCTGCATAAAATACATAGTCATAAATAGACACTTATCTGGCTATGTACATACACAGATTTGGGCAGTTGACAGACCCAATTGCCTAGATGTGTGTAGATGTGTAATTGAGAATCATGTACGTTATTACTTTTCAAATTTAAGCACTTGAATCCTAATTAGCATAACATTTGCTTCAATTGTTCAATATGGTTAGGATGATATATTAGAGTTGGTAAAATGACTTGAAACTGGGCAATGTGACAAAGATTCAGTTTCACTATTTTGCATAATTCCCTAAACACAAACATCAAAATGAAATATTAAAGCTAATGCACCTTCACATTTATTGGTTTCAGAAGTACTACAACATTCACATTTACCAAATTCAAGTGACAAGTCAAGGAAGGGACTTGCAAGCTCAGTAGTATGAGTAATTGCACAATCACAAATTGATGCAGCACAATGAAAAAAATATTTTATAAACAAATATTATGACATAAAATTTGAAGAAATTAATGTTACAAACTCATGAAAACCTTGTTAGATGTGGTGTACATGAAATTTTTCTAAAAAAAAAGATAGTATCATGGCTTATGGCGCGACTTGAGTTTCCCCTTTTTTTTTTTTGGTTGATTTTGTTACTTTCCTAACTGATGCGGAAAATTTTTCTCCTGTAGGTCGAAATCAAAAGAGAGGAACATGAAGGTGAAGTAAGAATATTTACTGATTGTAGGAGGATCTTACGCCCTCAGCTGGTTGTTGAGAATTTGAGCAAAGTGAAGTCATTTAAAAGTAACAGTTACTCCTTCCAATCTCTCCTGGACAAAGGAATCATCGAGCTTGTTGGAATTAAAGAAGAAAATGACTGTTGCACGTCATGGAATATTGAATACCTTCTAAAAGTCAATCACAAGTCGTGACACTCACTGGTATGTGATGAAATGATTAGTTTGTGAGCAGTGGTTTATCACGAACTAATCTCTTCGTGAGATAAAAGCTATCATGAACTTGGATGTGTGGGTGGGTGACTTGAAGATAGTTCAATAATTTCTCAATCAGAATTGTTTGGTAGAGAAAGAAGAAGAGTGAAATAGAGAAGAAGAGAAGAAGAAGAACAGTCTGTTGCTGCAGCGGAAGAAGAAGACCAGTCTATTTTAGATACTGGCCGCACGAGGAGGAAGAAGAAGCGTAAAAAAAATGAAGAACCGTTAAAAAAAAACCAGCATGAAAAAAAAAAGAGTGAAAAAAAAGAATGTGTGGGTAGGGTTAATTGGA
The DNA here is from genome assembly GCA_003430845.1 of Xanthoceras sorbifolium. NCBI lineage: Eukaryota > Viridiplantae > Streptophyta > Magnoliopsida > Sapindales > Sapindaceae > Xanthoceras > Xanthoceras sorbifolium. The sequence goes on from CM010615.1 coordinate 6,867,119, forward strand.
AAGGCATTCTTGTCTCAACCAATTATTCGGGTAGTCAATACAAAAATTAGTGTAGAGTGGGTAGATTTGCAATTTTAAGTTATTTTTTAGGCATTTTTGCTAAATTCCTAATCGGTCATTTATTGTTACATTTTTACACCCTTTTAACAGTGTCTTTTTTTTTTTTTTTTTTTCATGTTTTCAAGTATATTCGGTGCGTTTGATGTGTTTTGTGAGCTTGTACAGGTCCTAGGTGATTTTCGCGAAGTTATGCGAAGAACAGAAGAAACAAGAGAAATCCGTGCAATTTTGGGCGCATTGTGTGCCACGCGACTTGGTCACCATGACCAGTGGTCGCGCGGCGTGGCTCGTGCGCAGAAGAGATGTGTGGCACAGTGAGCAGAGCGAGAAAGATCGCGACCAAGCGTGCTCGCATCCACGCTCGTGCGAAGATGATGTAGTAAACCAGAAGGCAATGCGAGAAAGTTCGCGACCAGGCCAGCTCGCATGAGTGTTCGCGCGAAGCAAGCAATATGTACCAGTAGGCATCGCGACCAAGCGGCGCGACCACTGGTCGCGGCAGCGCTACTTTGGTTGACCGAATGCACACCTGTAAAAGCAAAGACACAGCAGCAATTTTGGGTTCGACTTCGACAGCTCCAAGTTATGGACCAAGACACTTTTCACCCATTTTTCATCCTCCAAATCACCCAACATCATCATCAAACACTAACACAATATTAGTTTCACGAATTATATCGCTTATTCATCAAGGAAGACGAAGATCGACGAAAAAGAAGTCTAAGCCGGAACAAGCGAACTGCGATTCTCAACATTTCTGGATGGATTGTATTGCATCCCTTATCTTTTCTTTACGTTTATTTGCTTGTATGAGTGGCTAGTTTTGTTGTTAGGTGGTCTTCGAACCATGAATGGATTTGGATTCTTGACTATGTAATATTTTCTATAAGTTATTTCATGATAATAACTTTGAGTATTATTTCATTATATCGATTGCGATTTATTCTTGTGTCTATGCATTTACGAAAGTAGTTTGCAAGTATCTAGATTAAAGCAATTTGATATCTTTGAGTATATTTTTATATTATCATATTGTGTTTAATTCTCGCGTGTAACATTCCTAATTTCAAATAAATATGAAAAGTATGGTTGAATTAATTTTGAGCATGTGATTATGATATTTAAGGTTTTCAGGTGGAGCGGTCCAGAAAGAATGCATGAAAGAAAAGGAAAATGTTGGCAGTGAGTACCACGACCAGTCACCGCGACCAGGGATCACGATGAGCAGCTCGCGGTGAAAATAATGATTTGAGGCAGTGAGCACCGCGATCAGGGATCGCGATGAGCAGCTCGCTGTGAAAATGTTGATTTTGGGCAGTGAGCAACGCGACCAACATCGTGACCAGACATTGCGATGGCTGATCGCGATGAAAGCGGTAAAATCACTCCAGTGAGCAACGCGACCAGGTGGCGCGACCACAGGTGGCGAGAAGCGGTCGCGATGGCCAAATTTATAAAAAAAAAAAATAAGATGGCGGTGGAAGCTTCAGGAAGAAGCAAAAGAAAAACAGAAATAGTGAGAGAGAGACCAGGAGAAGAGAAAAAGAAAAAGAAAAAGAGAGAGAAAGAAGGAAAAGAAGGAAGAAGAGAGAGAAAGGAAGAAGAAGAGAAGGAGAAGAAGAGAAGAAAAAGAAGAGGAAAGGAAGAAGGAGAAAGAGAAGGAAAAAAGGAGGGAGAAAGAGAAAAAAGAGAAAGAAAAAAGGAAATCCAAAAAAGAAAAGTCCATAAAACCGGTATCCAGGTTGGTGTGCACTCCTTTTCGAAAAACAATGCGATTCTCTTTTGTGTTTTGATTTGAATCTAAGATTTTTGAATATTGATGGATAGATGTTCATACAGTTCTTTATTACATATTTTGATTTAATTCGATTTTTGATTTATAACGAGTATGCTAAAAGAAATTGTTTGAGAATATTGTTTGAATTAGGGTTATTGTTTGAAAATTTTATTGTTGAATTTAATTAAGATTTAAGAGTTATACTTGTTGATTTCAAAAGAAATGGAATGTTTTGATACATACTTTATGGATTATGTATTGTAAACAAGAATGGAAACGGCCCAAGGATACTTGTAAAGGGAGTTTTAGAAAAGATTTTGATTATCGTATAACATGCGGAATTTTGAAAATCTTTTTCAATCGGGAACGAGTTCCTGTATATACGCAGAAAAAGGCTTTAGAAACTACATACCTTTTTCTTGATTTTCTTGTCCTGATTCTTCGATCTACCACCAGATCTTGCGAGCTATAACCTGCGGTCTGACAACGTGTGTGTGGGTATGTCACAGCAAGAGATGGAGGTCATGTGAAAAAACGCCGGCCGAATCCTGTAAGAGAGGGGAGAGTCAGAAAAAACCTTTTTTTTCTTTTCTTCTCTCTTTGGTGGCCGAATTCTCTTTCTTTTTCACTTGTCCGTTCGGTTAGGTTTTTTCCTAACTATATAACACTTATATAGTAGTCCTTTAGGATTTTAGTTTGATCAAGTCAAAATAGGATTTTAAATCCTATTTATTTTTAGTCTCCCTAAAGACTTGAACCTGTGACCTTTTGAACTATTAAAATAATCTATTTATTTTAATTCTTTTGTCGTAGTCATTATTTAATCACATGACCTCATATTTAATAAATAGAATTAATAATTATTAATTATTAATTTCTATTATTTTATTAAATATTTAATTAATTAAATAATCACATTATTTAATGATTCGCATTTATTTAAATCGCATTACTTTCGTAACACGATTAATTGGACCATCCAATTAATCTACCGTGACCTTCGTTACCAACAACCATAAGGGCTAGTAAGGGGACCTAATGGACCCACAGTTTTGAGCTCCAATAATACTTAGTAATATTAATTAAAACTCTTTAATTAATATTTCACGATTATTAACCTCGGAGTTATTCCACTAAAAACCCGAGGCTGCACTCTCATAACTGTAGACGTGTTTATACAATCTGAAGTCTCAGTGTCCATTGATATAGCTAATTGCATATAGTGTGATCCTCCACAAATAGTTCATAACTAGAGCTGGGTCATAAAGTCCATTATACCCCTCTAGAAATATCTTTTCCTTTAAGTACCATTGATTCTCTAATGAATAATTAAATCCTATCTTCCTCCTGGAAGAAGGAGAGCACACATAATCGTTCAAGCCCCAAACCAACCCTTAAGGGAACTACTTATCTACTTCAATCAAGAAGGAGTGGATTCCACTATTGTGTTCAAACCTTCCCAGCCACAAGCCAAACCGCAACTCCAAGATACAGAGGTATTAGTCAAGATTCTCATCAACCTCACTCATGGTAAATCAAAAGCCATGATCCAACCTGAAGGAGTTGATAAGACACTCAGGATTAAGATCACCTATAAATAGCCATCGTTTATCGATTATATATGAATCTCATCTACTAACGGATCTTGGTGAGAGATTCATATAAATCGTGGCCCAGTCCTATATGATCTCATCATATAAGGTGCCTCCATTCTCATGTCAACTACAAGAGTGGTCTAAGATAAGATCACCGTACTTTACAGAATGGACCGCAACAGTAAATTAATCACAAACAAAGTACCCAGCTTTGTTCGCTCTCTACGGACTCTTTAGATTGCACGTCTCAAAATAAATCCTCTATGTATATGACCATCATATACTTATTATGATATTACATCTTGCAATTTAGGATGTTCTTACACAATACGAATGTATTACTTAATATAAAACTTTTATAAATTTAAATGATAATCTGAATAATTCTTATTATTGTCTTTAACCATTTACAATTACAAGCTTTAGGGCATAAATCCCAACAATTTGAACATAGAAAACATATATAGAAGGTTGGTATACCAGCTGGGTTATTTCAGCAGTACTGCACCGTTATTATTAGTGACTGCTGGACTTCGCGGGGCGAACCTGGCATAGATCAGTTTAGGCGAATCCCGGAGGTAGACATCATACCGATATTGATATTATGTACCTCCCTAAGGATGGTTCAGGGCCCTAGTGCCGATCCTAGGATAGGGAGTTATTTCAGCCCATATTTCAGTCCAAAAAATTTATGTTGAGTATACCAAAGAGCCAGGAATGAGATAATTTGAATAAAATGCTTATAAATGAAATTAGAAATGGATTTCACATGATTATTTTATTAATTGAGTTATATAATGATATGTTTTTATATTATATCATGATTACATTTTTATTTTGAAATTTATTTTGTGATTTCGATATATATAAGTTTAGTGTACACCCCCGCTAAGCTATATGCTTAGCGCGTTGATTTCATCACGCGTAGGTAACAGGGATACAGAGAGAGAAAAAGACTGAAGAGGTGATAGCTGCAGACTAAGGATCAGAGTCACCAAACTTTGGGTAGTTATATAGTTTTGTATATTATATTCCGTTACGCATGCATATACAGAAATTTGTAAAAGTGTTATATATTTGTTTGTAAATAATTGTTTTATGGTTTATGTTTTCGTTTCCAAAGGATTGTAAATATTAATTATGAATTGTTTTATTTGAAAATGTGTGGAAAGTCGCACTAAATGGTAGAGTGCGCATTTGATTGAGAAAAGAAATTTGAAGTGTTGATTATTATATTATTTGAGTTTTTATTTGGAAACAGGATTTTTGGAAAATCAGAAAAACAGAGAAAACTCTAGCAAAATTTTTTAAAATAGTTTTGGATGGGCTCACTAGAAAAGCATTTTAAAATATAAATTATTTAGTTTTCAAATTATAAACAGAATTGAAGAAAAGTTTTGAAACCGGTAGCGTTCTCTGGGTCGATCCAAATGGGTCGGGTCATGGGGTGTTACATCGCGTGTTGGGATTGCGAAAGCAGATTACAAGCTTTCTTGATGATAACCAATTTGATATATATTGTGATTGTATGAGAAATCATGAGATTGCAATAGGGCTTCATTGACTCTAAAATCGATACTAGGTTAGTTTCGATAAGAAATTACTAAATTGACCTAGGTATTAGATTAACTATGGTTTTCAGGTGTGTTTGATTGGATTTACACATCATTGCGTGACCCATACAATGTGGTGTGACCTAAGTTGTAAAAGTCTTGTCTTATTAATAAAGTGCTTATAGTAGTCATTATTTATCCTTATCCGTAATTGAGACTGTGTGACCACCTAGTGTCTCCTACTATTGAATTTGTCTCGCTTTATTTTCTTGTTTTAGTTGGTAATCTTAGTTTAAACCAAAACCTAAAACAAGTTGATTTATTTTATTGTTTTAGTACATCTCTAGTTTATAGAATTGGTACAACACTTTATTGTGGATTCGACCCCGTACTCATGAGAATTATTATTTCGACACATCCTGCACTTGGGATTTATCCACTTGTGTGAGTGTGTCAATTTCTCTTTATTATTACCTGTCCGATGTGGTTCAGTGGCAAAGGCGTCTGTTAATAATCTAAGTTCAAGTTGCTTCCACAGTAGGTGATATGTCAAAAAATAATTATCTTATATACGTATTGGTAGTAATTTATTTAACAATATATATAACAATATAACACAAAAGGATATGAGATTTGATTTAAAGAATAATAAGAACTAAAATAAAATTAAAATGAGCAAATTCTTTTTTCGTAATTTTGTTTTCGATAAATTTTGTCTCAACTGACAATTCAGCTGTGTGTATATTTTATTAATAAAATTTTACTCATAATTTTGTGATTCATCATTTAAATAAAATCTTTTACTTAATGTCACATGTCAAATAATATTTTTAATTAAAAATAAAAATCTATTTAACCCAACCTAAAATAAATTTTTGGCTATGCTCATGACTGTATCTCAAGTTTTTTCTTTTTTGTTGTCACAGAAAGTAGTGTTGAAATTGGAGGGACTATACAATAACAATGCCAGGAGTAAAGCCATGAAAAATATCTGTAGCATTTCAGGTATTGAATAAAACATTTTTAATTCTTTTTCTCGTCACTTTGTTTGGATGCCGGGAAAATTACGAAGGAAAAAGGGAAGATTGTAGCAAATTTAATCTCTGTTTCGGGGGCTTGTAATTTAACAGGGGTTGCATCGGTTTTAATGGACGAGAAGAATAATGAAAGGACAGTGAGAGGAGAGATGGATCCAGTAGCTATAGTAAGCAGCCTGAGAAAGCTATGTCACGCAGAGATAGTCTCAGTTGAATCAGCATAAAAAGCCCGAGAAGAATTGAGGAAGAGCAGCTCGACAGGCCCCATATTAACAGTCCTCATATTTTATGGACTGTTTTTTATGCAATTTGGATTGGTTTATTTGTTTGCTGGACTGTTTTAGACTTCAATTAAGATTTGGAATGATCATTTGGATGGTTTTTTTTTTGGTTGTAATAGTTTTTATATGCAGAGACTGTTTTTTAGTTTAATTTTGGATTGCATTTGAAATGTCAATTAGTTGTGCTTTGTACTGAATTTTAGTATTTGGACTGCATTCTATTAAGCCTTAGGTAATAGCTTTTTTTTTTTTTTTATTGTTTTTGATATATTAATTTTGTACTGTAAATTTCTAAAAAGAAATTGGTATTATAAAAAATTATGACTATTAGTAATTTTTGAAATTTTTTTGGATTACAAAATGATACATGTCCAAATTTAACAGAAATCTGTGTTTGCAAATTAAATTTAGGGAGATTTTCATTTGGGTCCCTAATTTTTGGGGAATTATCAGTTTTTTAAAGCAGTTTCATTTATTGGTATACTTGGGCCCTAACTTTTTAGAAATGTATCATTTTGGTCCCTCTGACTAAATTTTTGTTAGTCAATCGTAACAGAATTGGTAAAAATATTGTTTTACCCTTGACTCTATTTAAATAAGTTAAAGTTACCATTTTAACATCAAATTTTTAAAAAAAATATTAATAATTAGAAGGATAGTATGGTCATTTAAGATTAAATTTTAATTAAAAATTTTAAAATATTTAAAAGTATGTAAAAAAAATATTTTCAAATGAATCTCCACCGTCCATCAAAATTAATAGACGTCCATCAAAATTAATAGACGGTGGAGATTTTATTAAAAAAAATTTAAAAATTAATTTTTCTTTAATTTTTTTTTTTTTACTATTTTACAAAAAATTGATGTTCTTGGTGGGGATCCAGATTGTATCTCCACCGTTCATCAACAATGATGAACGGTGGAGATCCAATTAAGAAAAAAAAAAACTTGAACTTGGTTCTGGGTTCGAATCGAACCCAGAAACTGAGTTCGAAGACGAACCCAGGCTTCTAGGTTTGAAGAGGAACTCAGGTTCTGGGTTCGTCTTGGAACCCAGAAACTGGGTTCGATGACGAACCCAGGTTTTTGGGTTCGTTTCGAAGACGAACCCAAGTTCTGGGTTCTAGGTTCCTCCTCAAACACGGGTGATGACAATTTGTTATGCTTCGTGTCTTTTATATTTTGTTTACAAATCTACTTGTCACACTTGTCTTTTCTCTTATCATATTCTCATATTTACATTTTCTTCTGTGTTTGTATAGGTTATATGTCTACTTGAGGACATCAATCTCCAACCAAGCAGAGAAATAGCTGTTCTTCAGTTCTCCTACAGTTTGGTACAAATATGGTACTTATTATAAATAAATTCTTATGTATATGTTGCTAATGTATTAATCGTTAAAAAATAGTCGAATTGTTTAGATCTCTGCCAGTAAAACAGAAGACCTAGGGAACATAGGATCCAAAATCAGGATACAAGTTTCCTGAGACGCAGAGGATAGATTAGGTGAAGGTGTAATATTATAATCCGACATGGTCTGGTTAGAGAGGGTCATTAGACATTAAACAATTTTGTAGAGACTCTTCCAAATAGTTGTGATGTCATTCGGGTGAAATCTTGAGAGCAAACTGCATAATCCTCGGCTCAGAGTCTACAATATGATTCTATTTGTTGGGAGTAAGGGTGGGGTAGCTTGTATGGGGCAAAACAACAACAATTGTAGCAATTGTACTAGGAATTATGTAATGTTTATGAGATTGTGGTATCTTATATATTGACTGCTTTCCCTTTTATATGTGAAATTCATGGTTCGCCTTCCAGGTGTACTGAATAAATTTCTTCAGCCTATAAGCTTATCTCGTGAAGAGTTTTTCCCAAAATGGAGATCACGCTCAGGCCCACCTTTAAAGCTTCAAGAAGTGGTTTGTATATCCTACCCTTTATTTAACATATAACGTATTTTCATTGAATAAACATGCTAGTTACTTGCTCTGCTCTTATATATACAGCTATGTCGACCAATTATGTTTTTGGTTTGATTGATGATGAAGAACTATTTCTAAATATTGACTAAGCGGGATTCGATTTGTTAAATTTTAAACCCTTATTTCCTATTAATTATCCAGGTCAGAGGCGCACAACCAATGTCTCTCTCCGAAATGGCTAATTTGCTTAATAGTTACCGGTTGATTATTTGTCCAGGACTTGTAAGTTGTTCTTTATTTCCTCTTGAGCCATTCTCTGACAATTACACAGAAAGTGTTTTAGTGTGTTAATTGTTCAAATGTTTTGTTTTAGGACCCCAATCCTAATAATCTGGTTGCAACTACAAAGTTTAATTCTGAGAGTACAAAGGCAATCATCTGCATGGTAAAGAATACGTCAATTTCTATATATTATCTGACTATTATACGATTGAAAAATATCCATATGTAGAAGTGGGTGTGTTACATTCGTGGAAACATTCAATTTTATGTACAAAGAATGGTTGTTCAATTATCTCATGACATAAATTCTTATACAAGAATGGCTGGTCGCGCTCAGATCCGTACCCAATAATGATTCATTATATGATTTCGAGATGTGCATGCTATTTACATTTCTGTCAATGACGTTACTCTTGTGACATACCAGATAAGAATCGAAACCGATCCAGCAGACAGAAGCCAGTTGAGAATTACAGTTGCCTCAGAAGATCCTACACTAACATTTGAGTATGTTCTTGGTTTTAAAGAATAGCCTTTTAAGTTTACTACAACACACCAGGCTGCTGCTCTAACATTATTTGATGTGCAGGTTGAAGGAACAATTAGTAGCCCAACCAACTACTCCCAAAAAAAAGACTTGACTTGCTGGTTTGATCAACGTGTGATGACTTGTTTATTGTACACTATTTATAAAGCCAAGCTATCCATATGTTACATAATATGAAAGTACATCCATCAAGTAGAACTATGACATGTATAAGATTAGATTAGATTTAAGTAGTGATGGAGGAAGAGGGGCAACAATGGCCATGACCCTCTTACTCAAATACTTCAATAATTTTCTTTTAAAAATTATACTTTTTTAATTCAAATTTTTATAAATTTTTTAATGTTTACCTTTATAAATATTCAATTTTACTGTTTTGGTCTCTCCTAATAAAGAATGTTTGTTCTGGTTCTGGATGTTATACATTTGACATAGGGAATTAGGAGGTGGATAAGGGATATCATGATGCGAGAATTGATGGAATTAAAGATGTTTCCTGCGGTGCTTATTGTTTTTTATTTGCATATTTGTTTGGTGATTTTTCCCTTGTATTGAAAACAGGGGTACAAATACTATCATTGTTATTTCTTCACAGAAAAACCTGCATATGCTAAGCATAGCAATAAATACAGTGGAATAGTTAAGGTCTTCATGATTGTACATGAGTGAAAAACATGATCAAGGTACAAAATCATAAATCATACTGCCTAGGCTGATGATGGCAACACAATTGCTTGCACTTGAAAAGGGTATGACTACTGTGGACTGGGTGTAAGAAAGAAGATTGTTACATGTACTTCCCTTTTACAGATGTTGCATAATAGCGACTGGGATATGCATTTCGTGGTTGTGAACACCCTGGTAGGTTGTTATTACACAACTTGGATCCTCTGTATCTCTTTCAACTTTTTTCCTCACAGGACATCCTTCAGAAGAGCATTTATAATAGTTCCTGTGAGTCACATAACATCTGCTTTAGATAATTAATTCAATGCTAGGATTTTTGACAAACTTATTAGCTTTTAAACACGATTTAAACTTTTTTTTTATGTTAAAGTCTGATACTATACCTTGGATGAGGGCTGTTCTTCACCACTTTCTTGCCATACTTCCTCCACTTGAATCCATCATCTATTACCTCAACCTCCGATTTTGTCCTGAATGCAACTCTTTCTTTTATCTGTTTCTTCTCCTTGTCACCTACCCGTCGGCAACCAGATAAAGGTTAGTAGTGATAATAGCACAAAAGCTCAAAACACTTTATCGGTGACTATAAGGAAGAATTTGTTACACTACAAATTCAAATAGCTTTTCTAATAACTTTTGAGTCTTGCTTGACTTACTGTTGCTAGGGTCTTCAAGTTTGTTTCCAGTTCCTCCAGATTCCGGATTCTGGATCGACCCAAAAATCACAAATGAAGGTTAACCAGTCATTCAAAATAAAGTAGTCAGAAAGCTCAAAATTGGTCTGCCCCGCGTAGTCACTCTCACGCGAGACTTATGGTATATAATACCCTTAGAATCAGACACAATCTTCATCATATATATATATATATATATATATATATATATATATATATATATATATATATATATAGACCTTCCTGGTGATATTGCAGGAACTTCAGTGTTACTGTTAATTCTTTAATTTTCATTTAACAGTTTTGAACTCCAATAGTTATTAAAGTAGTAACTAATTTTGATGGAATTTATATATCGGAATTAGGTGTATTTTTTATTATCTTTATGTTTATATGCAAAAAGGTTGGCATTTATACCTCATTCTCCTCCTTTTGATCAGATTGCGTGAATGTATTCCTACGTTTCCTCAATATGTTTGGTACTTCTTGAACCTCATCAGAGTGACTGCTACTAGGTACAAAATCCTTGTTGGGAGTATCCGATGGTTCAATGCCACATATATTGCTGAGTTGTGATGGATTTGTGTCCCATACATCACCAATTTGAGCAATTGGAGTATTTGATGGATCAACTTGACCTTGATCGTCAGATTGCGCAGATGTATTCCTGCACTTTTTCAATGTGTTTGGTACTTGTTGAACCTTATTAGAGTGACTAGGTTCAACATCACATATGTTCCTGAGTTGTGATGTCTTCGTATCCTCTACATCACCAATCTGATCAATTGGAGTATCTAATGGATCAACTTGAATTTCACGGAGTTGTAAATGGTCTAGATGTTCTAGTTCAATAAGCTGATCGGTTGGAGAATTTGTTGAAGTATTCGCTAAAGAATTTGAAACCTCTTTAGAGTTTTTAAAAGCAAACAGAATAGAAATTATAGCATAAGCTAGTGGAAACACAGATGCATTGTAGTTGGTGTTGACACCCAATAGTGTCCTAACCAAGCAAAAACCTGAAACAATCAGTTGGAAACAAGAGAAGACAATCTCCACTATAATATCTTTCTGATCAGCTTCCAATTTGATTCTCAATCTCTTGACGATAAAATACGCATATATGATTATTAAAGAGTTGAATGCTGATAAAAGAAACGAAGCCAGAAGAAAACCCCAGTGGCTTCCTCCCATTAGATCAAGTACAAATGATATTACCTCCAACAAAAGGAATAGCAAAGCACGTCTACTTTCCTCGCTTCTACAACTCTATAATAAGATTGAAAAAGTATATGATAACATGAGAAGAATTTACAAAAATTGACAGAGAAAGTGAGATAATAAGGTACCCAAAATCATCCAAAAAATATTTGAGCATGCAGTAAATTAGATCAGGTTTTACCTTGTAGATGAATGAGTAGATTGGAGGGGCAATCAAGCAGCATATATCTCTCAAGATATCATTCCTTGTATTGCGATGAGCTCCCAAGTCCATACCTATTGATTTTCAAACACGGAAAATCAAGCATCAGAAAAGAAACAATGATGAGATATCAAAGTCCAAGTAGTAATTATGCAGAGATTGACCCCAAAGTAAACGCCAAGCTTCCAGGAAATTTCAGTCTCTTGGATATTATTATTTTTGTCATAATTGACAACTATGTGTGAAAAAAGCTCCATTATGAGAAATTTTGAGAATATATAATGTGACGTCGTATAATACTGATCCAAATGGACACCTGGATTACACTTTTGTAGTAAGCCAATAACAGTAGATCTTTTTTGTAATAAATACAAAAGCAATAAACACACGTGGCAGTCTCACACTCTCAGTCACAAGAATCACATCATCATCAGTAACCAAATCATCAGGAGCTGATCAGATGCAAAATATTGCAGTAGAGGTTACCTTCTCGCTTATCCAGTTGATTATTACATTTGTTTATCTGATTAGAACGCTTTCAGGTGTCAAGACTAATAACAGTGCTTCCTTTTATCCACTAGCTTATTATGTGATCACTGTTGTGTTTGCTTTTGTGTCCAATGAAGAAGAGGTTTCAGATTCTTATGATCCGCACAAAATTCCATCAGATACTGTGTTTCCAGATTCCCACACTATTCCAATAGATGAACAGCCTTTAAATCCGTCTCGCTCCGACATTGTTCCATTAAATCATCCACCAAGGGTGGTGATTGGCAATGGAGAGGGTACAGATTCCCACATTATTCCAATAGACACAGAGCCTTTAGATTCGTCTCGTTCCGACATTGTTTCATTAATTCCTCCACCACTGGGGGTAATTAGCAATGGACAGGGTACAGATTCGTCAGCAGTCAGCATTGAAGTTGTTCCATCAAATACTCCAACAGTAGAACCTGTGCCTAGTAGCAGTGCTTCTGATGAGATTCAAGGACTACAGAGCACATTGCACAAACGAGTAACAACTGCCCGATCTGATAAACGGTATCGTTTTAAGGTATGTCTGATAATTTTTGCACTTTCACATCACACACACACATACCGGAGTTCTCACATGTAAACTCCCATATATAAAAATTTAAGATGGCATCAAAGCTTAAATACATGATATATAATAATTATAATACTAGTAATAGTAAAGCAAACGTTGTAACATAGCATCAATAAAATAGGGAACAACAGTCTTTTTCTTCTTTTTTTTGGGTAAATAAAAGTTTAGGTGAGGGAAGGCTACCTCATTCTAAGGTCAGGGTATGCCACGGGCCTCAATAAAAGTTTACAGTGATACTTATAGATTACCAATCAAGAGAAACTGCCTGTGAGACTCGAACCTTGGTTCTTGCTAAAGTACTAGTAAATTTAACCAACTGAACCAACCTTTATTGGTGGGAACAACAATCTTTCATCCCCCCTTAATGTAAAAGTTCTTTTGAGATGTTGAAATTTCCCCCTTGGATCAGCCTATGAAATCTCCCATTGATAATTTAAGTACTCAAGAAGAGGTTATTACTAGGTGATCCTCATCAATGTGATATGTTGTGTAATAATCTTTCTTCACTCTAGCAGTAGCACCAATAAATGATAAACACTTTGTTCTATATCCATTGGAAAATTTTGCATTATCCTGCAATTAACAAATTTACAACTTCATTACAACCCTTAAAACAGATATATGATTTGTGTCTCTGGTGGCATGTTAGACCACTGAACATATGTCCTAAATGTCAGGGAGACTTGTATCATGGGGCACTTTTCTATTACTTATGTTTTTGTATCTATTGGTTACTGATAGATGGCAGCTCTTGATTTAACTCATGTGTCTATATGCTTACGTATTTATTCTATAATCTGATTTGCATTGAGGGTTGGCCTAAAGGCTATCACTAAAATTAGATCTAGTGAGTTCGGCTGGGCCAAGGGTGGGCGTAGAGCAATCATGACGACCCAATATGGAACTGACAAAGACAAGACCTATCGTCATAACCAGAGCTTGGACCGGCCCGACCATGTTGGTCTAAATGGACAAATATTAAGCCTCATCAATAAAAATAGTACCCCAAATTATCAACAAGCTATCACTACACTCTCAAGTCAAAAAAAAAAAAAAAAAAAAATCCTGCAATTGATGGCCTACAAAGTCTGGTATGTTTCTCCCTCTTATCTAATTTTAATTGTTATTACTAAACCTTTAAGTGAGATTCAATCTCAGAACGTCTTACATAAATATAAGAAATTTTTTTTTGACTAAACTAGTTAATACCCATATAATAAGGATATAAATGTGTGTGCCTTGCTCTACTACTCAATTTATATTAAAGTAATTTACCACCGTCTAATGTGGTTCGGTGGAAAAAACGTTCATTTAGTCTGGTAATGACCCAAGTTCGAATTTCCGCCACCGTAAGTAGTATGTCCAAAAAAAAAAAAGTTATGTCAAAAAAAAAAACAATGTAATTTGCATATAAATTTTACATTTCATTGAACACACAATTACACTAGTATAAATTTGTAAGATTTCTTTCAAATAACCTATTATTCAAATAACCACCCCATTTATGATAATTATAGAAGATTTATGGTCAAATGAATGTGTTATTATTTAAGGTAATAATGATTTATGGTCAAACTATTTTGATCTTCTTGGTGATATCGCAGGAAACTTCAGTGTTAGTGTTAATTCTTTAATTTCCATTTAACAGTTTTGAACTCCAATAGTTATGAAAGTAGTAACTAATTTTGATGGAATTTATATATCGAAATTAGGTGTATTTTTTTATTATCTTTATGTTTATAAGCAAAAAGGTTGGCTTTTATGTAACACCCCCTGACCCGACCCGACTGGATCGACCCAGGGAGCGTTACCGGGTTTTCAAATACTTTCTAAATTCACTGTATACATGTCAACCCATTGAAAATCGTATCAATTTGTAATTTAAAAATATTTTTCTAGTGAGCCCATCGAAATACACTTTTAAAAATTTCGGCAGAGTACCCTCTGTTTTTCTGTTTTCCCAAAACCTGTTTCAAATAAAAACTCAAATCACATAAAATCCACAACACTTCAAATCTCATTTCATTCAAATGCGCACTCTGCCGTTTAGTGCGACTTTCCAACAGTTTTTAAAATACAATAATTCAGAATTCAATAATTACATACTTTTATAAAAATAAAAACAAACAGAAATCAGAAAATTATTTACAAAACATCGATATAATAATCAAATTTACAGACTTTTGTATATGCATGCTTACTATTATAAAATACAAAATTTTATGACTACCCAATCAATGCAGTGACTCTGAACTTCAAGCTGCAGGAAACTCATCTCTACTTCTTATCTGCCTCGGTATCCCTGTGACCTACGCGCGATAAAGACCGACGCGCTAAGCATATAGCTTAGTGGGTGTACACTAAACTCATTTATTAAAACTCATAAATAACTTTTCATAATAAACTCATAAATACCTTCTGAAACACACAATACCGTCAATTCTGACTGAGAAGTCCGGATGCTTCCCTTCTGGGATCTGTTCACATATCATCTGGATTCTAGCATCCTGCTTCTGTTTGTCTGCAATTTGCTGAATCAGACTGGGTCTGCATATCAATTCAGCTACTAATGCATTATCTGGATTCAGTTGTAATTGCACATTCATAGCCTTCAAAGCGAATAATGCTTTTCTACTCAGAGCATCTGCAATTACATTCGCCTTTCCTGGATGGTAATCAATTATGCAGTCATAGTCTTTTATCAACTCCATCCACCATCTCTGTCTCAGATTAAGCTCTCTCTAGGTAGGCAGATATTTCAGACTCTTGTGATCCGTATATATATAACATTTCTCACCATATAAGTAATGCCTCCAGATTTTCAAAGCAAATACGATGGCTGCGAGTTCCAGATCATGTATCGGATAGTTCTGCTCATGATTTTTCAACTGTCTGGACGCATATGCAACCATCTTGCCTTCCTACATCAATACACAACCTAAACCCTGATGTGAGGCATCACTAAAGATCACAAAGTCCTTACCTGAAACAGGCTGAATCAGGACTGGAGCCTCAACTAGAATTGCCTTCAATCTGTCAAAAGCTGCCTGGCATCTGTCAATCCACTCAAATATGACATTCTTATGCAGTAGCTTGGTCAACGGACTTGCTATAGATGAAACTCCCTTCACAAATCGTCGATAATACCCTGCCAAGTCTAGAAAATTTCAGACTTCTGTAACATTTCTGGGAGGCTTCCATTCCACTATTGCTTCAATCTTTTCGGATCTGCCTTAATACCCTCTGCTGACACAATGTGACCCAAAAATGCAATTTTAGGCAACCAGAACTCACATTTGTTCAGTTTGCCATACAGTTGCTTCTCCCTCAGAATTTGCAGTACTACTCTGAGGTGCCTGTCATGATCCTCTGTCGTCTGTGAGTACACCAGGATATTATCGATAAATACCACCACAAATTGATCCAAGTATGGTCGGAATACCCGGTTCATCAAGTCCATAAAGGCTGCAAGTGCATTAGTCAGCCCAAATGGCATCACTACAAATTCATAGTGTCCATACCTGGTTCTGAATGCAGTTTTCGGAATATTGGAATCTTTTATCCTCAACTGATGATAACCTGATCGCAGATCTATCTTTGAGAAGACACAGGCTCCTCTCAGTTGATCAATTAAATCATCAATTCTAGGGAACAAATACTTGTTTTTGACAGTAAGTTTATTCAGCTGTCTGTAATCGATGCACAATCTCAATGACCCATCTTTCTTTTTCACAAACAGCACTGGAGCTCCCCAAGGGGATACACTGGGTCTAATGAAGCCCTTATCTAGCAATTCCTGTAACTGTATCTTCAGTTCTTTCAGTTCTACTGGTACTATTCTGTAGGGAGCTATCGATACTGGAGACGTACCTGGTACCACATCTATCACAAACTCCACTTCTCTCTGAGGTGGCAAACCAGGAAGTTCCTCTGGAAACACATCTGCAAAATCACACACAGTGGGTATCTTCTAAATTTCAGAATTAACATTTATGGAATCAACCACTTGTGCTAAATATGCTTCACACCCCTTTCTGATCAGTTTACAGGCTGTAGTGGCTGAAATGACATTGGAGAGAAAATCCCTCCGTTCACCCACCTTTGTGATTTCTGCACCATCTGTTGTTCTGAGGGTCACTCGTTTCAGTTCACAGTCAATCACCACTTTATGCCGAGTTAACCAATCCATGCCTAGGATCACATCAAACTCATGGAATGGCAACTCCATCAAATTTCCTGGGAATTCATATTCCTATATTCGAATAGGACAATTTCTATACACACGATTCACAACTACACCTTGACCTATCGGATTACTGACTAACACTTCATATTCAGTAGGTTCAGTTTCCAGATTTCGGTGTTTCAGCATGGCATCACATATATATAAATGAGTGGAACCTGGATATATCAATGCAATAGCTGTAGTATCAAAAATAGAAATAATACTAGCTATCACGTCAGGCGCATCCTTGTCTTCCTGAGCTCTAACACCATAAACTCGTGCAGGAGCTCGACTATCGGGTCTTGCCACTGACTCTAACACTCCTCTGTGGATATCACCTTCAGGTACTGCCTGACTAGGCCTCCTACCTCTGGAAGTAGCAGGGGCTGATCTCTCTGGCTGCTGAGCAGGGATAGATCGAATATGTGGGCAATCTCTCAGGAAATGGTCACGAGATCCACATCTCAGACAGGCTCCTATAAGCTTCAAGCATTCACCAGGATGTCTTCTTCCACAATGTTCACATAAGGCAGGGGCTGGTCCCCTAACTGCACTCCTATGGGTACTGGCCACGGAAGTTGCAGACTGACCAGGCCGGGCTATGGGTATAGGCTTTTGTGACTGCACTGGACTACTAGGCTGCGGTCCCTTAAATTTCTTACTCTGGGGCTGATATGAGCTGGATGGCCTTGCCCCTCTTCTTTGCTGCCCTCTGTCTCTTCTGGCCTGCTCTTCCTTCTTAATTCTTTCTACATTCAGAGCTGCCAAGACGAGTCTGGTAAAATCTTCGAATTCAAAGGCAGCAACCTGTAACATTTCTTAAATCATTAACATGCTATTCATATATTCACAATTCATTATCTAAAAATTAGGAATGTCACATAACCTGTAGGCGGATATAATCGTTCAGTCCATTTTCAAACCGTCTACATTTATCCGCCTCTGTCGCCACCATATCTCGTGCATATTTACTCAACCTAACAAATTCTCTCTCGTATTCGGTTACTGTCATCTGCCTTTGCTTCAGGTTGGTAAATTCCCTCTTCAGATTTTCCAAATAGATGCGACAGAGACTTGAAAACTCAGTATTGGTGGTCTGGTATGAAGAACGATGTGGTGGAATTCGTGAATAGATGCATGACTTGTCAGCAGGTGAAAGCTGAACACCAGGTTCCATCAGGATTATTACAGTCAATAGCAATACCGGAATGGAAATGAGATCGTATCACAATGGACTTTGTCACAGGATTGCCACTTACCCGGAGTAAACACGATGCAGTATGGGTTATAGTGGATCGATTGACGAAGTCAGCACACTTTCTACCTGTCAGAACTGACTATTCATTGGATCGACTGGCAGAATTGTATATCAGAGAGATAGTCAGATTGCATGGAGTGCCTGTATCCATAATATCAGATAGAGATCCGAGGTTTACATCCAGATTTTGGAAGAAGTTTCAAGAAGCCTTGGGTACTCGACTGAGTTTCAGTACAGCCTTCCATCCGCAGACAGATGGACAATCAGAAAGGGTAATTCAGGTGCTTGAAGATATGCTCAGGAGTTGTGTAATTGACTTTGAAGGGAGTTGGGCGGATCATCTCCCATTGATTGAATTCGTCTACAACAACAGTTACCAGACGAGCATAGCTATGGCATCGTATGAGGCACTGTATGGAAGGAAATGAAGGACTCCAGTATGCTGGACAGAGTTAGGAGAGGACAGGTTAGTAGGCCCAAACTTGATTCGACAAACTGAGGAGAAGGTGAAGATTATCAAGGATAGATTGAAAGTTGCTTCTGACCGACAGAAATCATATGCAGATTTGAAAAGGAAAGAGATAGAATATGAAGTCGGTGAGAAAGTGTTCCTGAAAGTATCTCCGTGGAAGAAAGTGCTTAGATTTGGCAGAAAGGGTAAGTTGAGTCCTAGGTTTATTGGGCCATACGAAATCATTGAACTTGTGGGACCAGTAGCCTACAGACTAGCTTTACCTCCAGAATTAGAAAAGATTCATAATGTTTTCCACGTGTCTATGCTGAGGAGATACAGATCTGATCCATCCTACAGAGTTCAGGCCGAAAGTATTGAAATCCGACCAGACCTTACATATGAAGAGGAACCAGTGCAGATTCTTAATTAGGAAATCAAAGAACTAAGAAATAAAAGAGTTTCACTGGTGAAAGTTCTCTGGAGGAATCACAATGTAGAAGAAGCTATCTGGGAGAGCGAGGAAACTATGAGACAGCAATATCCACAACTGTTCAATTGAGGTAAATTTCGGGGACGAAATTTCTTAAGAGGGGAAGAACTGTAACATCTCAAATTTTGACTAATTATTTTTGAAAATGAGGATGTAAAAAGTTATGATTAGAGGGGTATAAAATGTAATTAACAGTATGTTTATTTTTATGGTTTTCAGGTGGACCAGATGGAACGGTCCAGAAATGATACATGAAGAAAAAGGAGTGAAAAATTGAGGCAGTGTGTATCGCGACCCTTCACCGCGACCAGAGATCGCGATGAGCTGCTCGCGGCGAAAAATGGCATTTTCAGGCAGTGAGCAACGCGACCTGGTCAGCGCGATCACAAATCGCGCTGACTTGCTCGCGATGAAAAAAATGAAATTCGGGCAGTGAGTATGGCGACCACCAATGCGACCAGAGTGCCGCGATGTGTGATCGCGATGAAGGCGGTGGAGTTGCTCCAGAGAGCAACGCGACCTGGTGGCGCGATCACAGGTCGCGACGACCGAAATTTTATAAAAAAAATAAGTCATCGCAGAACTCTCTAGAAAAACAGAAAGGGAAAAGAGAGAAACCAAGGGAGAGGGCGAGAAAGAGAGAAGAAGAAGAAAAAGAAGAAGAGAAGAAGAAAAAGAAGAAGAAGAAGAAGAAGAAAAAGAAGAAGAAGAGAAGAAGAAGAAGAGAAGAGGAAGGAAAGAGAAGAGGAAAGTGAAGGAGAAAGAGAAAGGGAAGGAAAAAGTAACCTAGAAAAAAAACGATAGTCGAAAGGAAACGGTATTCAGGTTGGTGTACACTTGTTTTCGAAGTTTGTATGTGTTTTGATTTACATTTGAGTTTTGGATAATTTAGTAAACATATAAAATCGATTTATAAAGTCACTTATAACCATATCACTCAATTCACTTCAGTTCTGACCCTCTAGAATACTCAATATAAACCAGGACTGGAATATAGGTCGTTCGACCACAATGGCTACCTGTCGAATATAACTCCCACCCTAGGACGAATCCTAAGAGTGGTACGTAGCTCCCTACTCTAGGACCGAGTGGTCGGAACCTAGAGAGGTACATAACTCCCTATCCCAGGAACGAATCCTTAGGAAGGTACGTGTCTCCCTACCCCAAGACGAATCCGTGAGGAGGTACGTGTCTCCCTACCCCTGGACGAATCCATGAGGAGGTACATGATAAGTCATCAATAGCAATATCAATGTCGGTGCAGTACTGCTCACTAAACCCAGCTGGTATACCAACCTCCTATATCTATTTCTATGTCTAAGTATCCTAGGGCCGTTTCGATAAAACATTTTCATACAACAACTGATATTCACAAATCGAATTGAAACGGAAAACATATATGCACAATATCATAAAAACAATTCAACTATTCGGTCATTATAACTTCTGAAACAATTAATTTCAACCTAATCAATAATCAAAATACGATAAAGATAATGAAATCGAAATTATTCAATAGAAAAACAATATAACCATATATTTACTAAATTATTCAAAACTCAAATGTAAATCAAAACACATACAAACTTCGAAAACAAGTGTACACCAATCTGGATACCGTTTCCTTTCGACTATCGTTTTTTTTTCTAGGTTACTTTTTCCTTTCCTTTCTCTTTCTCCTTCACTTTCCTCTTCTCTTTCCTTCCTCTTCTCTTCTTCTTCTTCTTCTTCTTCTTCTTCTTCTTCTTCTTCTTCTTCTTCTTCTTCTTCTTCTCTTCTTCTTCTTCTTCTTCTCTCTTTCTCGCACTCTCCCTCGGTTTCTCTCTTTTCCCTTTCTGTTTTTCTAGAGAGTTCTGCGATGACTTATTTTTTTTATAAAATTTCGGTCGTTGCGACCTGTGGTCGCGCCACCAAGTCGCGTTGCTCTCTGGAGCAACTCCACCGCCTTCATCGCGATCACACATCGCGGCACTCTGGTCGCGCTGGTGGTCGCCATACTCACTGCCCGAATTTCATTTTTTTCATCGCGAGCCAGTCAACGCGATCTGTGGTCGCGTTGCTCACTGCCTGAAAATGCTATTTTTCGCCGCGAGCAGCTCATCGCGATCTGTGGTTGCGGTGAGGGGTCGCGATACACACTGCCTCAATTTTTCACTCATTTTTTTTCATGTATCATTTCTGCACCGTTCCATCTGGTCCACCTGGAAACCATAAAAATAAACATACTGTTAATTACATTTTATACCCCTCTAATCATAACTTTTTACATCCTCATTTTCAAAAATAATTTGTCAAAATTTGGGATGTTACATTTTACACCTCATTCTCTTCCCCTTGATCAGATTACGTGAATGTATTTATACGTTTCCTCAACATGTTTGGTACTTGTTGAACCTTATCAAAGTGACTGTTGCTGGGTACAAAATCCTTGTTAGGAGTATTTAATGGTTCAACATCACATATATTGTTGAGTTTTGATGGATTTGTATCCCCTGCATCACCAATTTGAGCAATGGGAATATTTGATGGATCAACTTAACATTGATCGTCAGATTGCGCAGTTGTATTCCTGCACTTTCTTAATGTGTTTGGTACTTATTGAACCTCATTGAAGTGACTGCTGGTAGGTTCAACATCACATATGTTACTGAGTTGTGACGTATTCGTATCCTCTACATCACCAATCTAATTAGTTAGAGTATCTAATGGATCAACTTGAATTTTGCGAAGTTGTAAATGGTCTGGATATTCTAGTTTAATAAGCTGATCCATTGGAGAATTTGTTGAAGTATTCGATAAAGAATTTGAAACCCCTTTAGAGTTTTTAAAAGCAATCAGAATAGAAATTATAGTATAAGTTAGTGGAAACACAGATGTACTGTAGTTGGTGTTGACACCCAATAATGTCCTAATCAAGCAAAAACCTGAAACAATCAATTGGAAACAAGAGAAGACAATCTCCACTACAATATCTTTCTAATCAGCTTTCAATTTGATTCTCAATCTCTTAATGATAAAATACGCATATATGATAATCAAAGAGTTAAATGTTGATAAAAGAAACGAAGCCAAAAGAAAACTCCTGTGGCTTCCTCCCATTAGATCAAGTACAAATAATATTACCTCCAACAAAAGGAATAGCAAGGCATGTCTACGTTCCTCGCTTTTACAACTCTATCATAAGATCAAAAATGTATATGATAATATGAAAAGAATTTATAAAAATCGTAAGAGAAAGTGAGACAGTAAGGTACCCGAAATCATCAAAAAAATATTTGAGCATGTAATCAATTAGATCAGGTTACCTTGTAGATGAATTGAGTAGATTGGAGGGGCAATCAAGCAGCATATATCTCTCAAGATATCATTCCTTGTGTTGCGATGAGCTCCCAAGTCCATCACTATTGATTTCCAAACACAGAAAACTATCAGAAAGAAACAATGATGATATATCAAAGTAAACGCCATGTTTCTTGGAAATTTCAGTCTCATATTTTATATAGACATTCTATTTTACTGTTTTGGTCTCTCCTAATAAAAAATGTTTTTTTCTGGTTCTGGAGAAGACTTTTGTCAAATAGGAGGTGGTTAGGTGGATAAGGTAACCATGATGTGAGGATCGGTGAAATTAAAGATGGCTGGAAAATTTTTTTTTTTTTTTTTTGGTTGAACTAGTAATGGCCCCGGTTTGGTTCGAACTGGCTGTTTTGAACCGGAACCTTAGGTTCCGGTTTAAAATCGGTTTCGAAACTGGGCACTGGAACCGGGACAGCCTGTCCCGGTTCTGGTTAGCCTTTAAAAAAAAAATCATAACCGCCGGTTAGGAACCGGCGGTTCACGGAACCGCCCGGCCATTTCGGTTTTTCTTTTTTTCTTTTTTTTTTCAAAAAAAAAATTAATTTTTTTTTAAAATTTTTGGGCCGTTGGCCACACTTGTGCTGCCAGCTGGCAGCAATGTGAACATTGAGGGAGCCGTTGTTCAACTGCTCCTTCCTAGAAAATTACCAAACGGTCCCCTGAAAAATTACAATTTAATCCCCTAAATTTTTAAAAATATTAATTTTTCCCTAATCCAAAAAACTATATAAACCCCATCAATTCTCCAATTCATTCACACAAATTCTCTCATTCTCTCAATGTTTCTCTCATCTTTAATTCTCTCAATATTTTTCTAATTCTTTCATTCTCTCAATCTTGCTATTATTTTTCACTACTGTAATTGTTTTCATTATTTGTTTAAACACTTTATTTTATAAATTTATAATGGCATCACCCTCCAGACCATCTATTTTCGGAGGTCGAAAATCTATTTTCGGAGGCCGAAGGTCTGTTTCCAACAGAAACGCTGAGCAAAATGAGGAGGTAACGGATTTAAATGTTCAAGAAGTGCAAAGTCGCCATTTCCCAGAATACAACAACAATAGAAATTTTGCTGAATACCTGCAAGAAAGAGAATTCGAGGAGGTAATTTTTGGAAATGAAACTCCTTTTAATTTTAATCCTGATTGTTCTCATCCCTCTTTTGGCGGTGGTCCCTCCTCTGCTCCAACCCTCCCAATCCCAAGTGAAACCGTACAAATGCCGCAGGCGCAGCCATATTTGTCAAAGTACAAATCTGAACTTTTTAAAGTTCATATGAAGAGGGTGGCGAAAGATGGGTTAGTTATAGTGGTTTGCAACTATTGTTCCAAAGATTTTAAATGGAATAAATCTGGAGGGTACGGGATGTATTGGAAACATATCAACAGTAAGCATCCAGCCGAAGCTCACCATCAGCGAGGACAACACCAAATTGCAAGGTACACATCCCCTAACCATCCTTTATTTAAATATACTGATCAAAATAATAGGGACCAATTAGCAAGAATGGTAGCGACCGAACATCTCCCCTTTAGTTTTAGGGAAAAAACTGGTTTTTTAAAATATTGTCATAATGCTTTAAATCCCGCTGCATGTAGAGTACCTATGACCACATTAAAACGTACTATATATGATATTTATAAAAAAGAAAAAAAAGCTTTAGTAAAATATTTTCAAAATTATTCGGGTCGTGTGTCTGTTTGTGTCGATATTTGGAGTGATCATTGGCAAAAAACATTCATATTTAGGACTCACTTGCCATTTCGTTAACCAATCATGGGATTTGCAAAAACGAATATTGGCATTTAGAATTTTTGACGACACCCATACTGCTAACAATATTTATAAATTAATAAAAATTATTTTTAAAGAATATTGTATTGAGAGTAAAATTTTTGCAATTGGTTTTGATAATGCTGCAAATAATACTGCCGCCGTTCTACAATTAATTCAATTGTGTCAACCCTATTTTGGCGGTAGATTATCAAAGATGTGTTTTCCATGTTTTAAATATTTGTGTACAACATGGCTTGTAAACACTACATGAGTGGATTACACCAATTAGGGATGCTCTATACTATTTGTAGAAACATCCTAGCACTATGAAACAATGGGCTAGGTATTGTAAAGCTAACGGTAAACATCCAATTAGGTTTTCCTGTGATGTGCCAACTCGTTGGAACTCCACATATAGGTTGCTTTGTGAAAGCTACGAGTATAGAGAATTATTAGTTAGATTTATGCAGCATAATGTTAATACCATTAATTTATATGAACATCATTGGGATGTTTGTACAAAAATTTGCATGCTTTTAAAAGTTTTTTCATGATGCAACACATTCTTTATCCGGTATATATTATCCAACTGCACATTTATTTTTATTTAAAGCCCTTAATATTGTAGGTGCACTTAATGCATGTGTACAAATAAATGAATTAGTTCCATGTGTTTATGTAACCACCCCCTGACCCGACCCGGCTGGATTGACCCGGGGAGCGCTACTCGGATTTTCAAAAACTTTCTCAATTCATTTTATAACTGAAATCCATATAATTTATAATTTAAAAATTATTTCAGTGGGCCCAATAAATAAATTTTTTACAAAAATTTCGGCAGAGTTTCGTTTGTTTTTCGAATTTCCCAAAACCTGTTTTTCACAATTCAAATCAAATACAATTCTCAACAACACTTCAATGTCATTTTCAAACAATTGCGCACTCTGCCGTTTAGTATGACTTTCCAACACAGTTTATAAAACAAAACGATTCAAAAGTTAATATTTACAAACATTCTGAAAATGAAAAACAGAAATCAATAAATTAATCAATTACAAAACATATTATGAAACACATTTACAAATCCTCTGTATATGCATGCTTTCAGAATATATACATATAGCAACAATATACCTACCCAACTGTGATAACTCTGGAACTCTGTCAGCAAATCCCTCTCTCTTCAGTCTTTGGCTTCTTCGGGATCCCTGGTACCTACGCGTTAGAAGCAAAACTAACGCGCTAAGCATATAGCTTAGTGGTGTGTACACTAATCTCAAATATGAAAATCATAATAAACCTTTAATAGGAAACAAATCACAATATATATATATATACTTCAATTCTAATCATTTACAAATCAATTTAATTTCAAAATCAAAACATAAAACAGTTTTAATCACTTTAATTTCAACAATAAGATCAACGTATATAAATCGATCAATAACGTTATTCAATACACTTTTCAATTCACATCAAATTTGGCCCGCTAGAATACTCAATATACTAGGACTGGAATATGGGTCAAACTCCCACCCTAGGACGAATCCTAAGAGTGGTACGTATCTCCCTAATCTAGGACCGAGGGTACGGAACCTAGAGAGGTACATAACTCCCTATCCCAGGAACGAATCCTTAGGAAGGTACGTGTCTCCCAACCCCCAGGACGAATCCTGAGGAGGTACGTGTCTCCCTGCCCCCTGGACGAATCCATGAGGAGGTACATAATAATCATCAATAGCAATCAGTATCGGCGTAGTACTGCTCAGTGAACCTAGCTGGTATACCAACCTCCTATATCCATTTATATGTCTAAGTATCCTAGGGCCGTTTCCGATAAACTCGATTCACAATCAATTACAAATCAATAGTTTACTCAATAAATATACAATTTGCACAATACTCTTCAAGAAAATAAACAATAGTCATACAAAAGTCTAAATCAAATATTTTTAACGAAATCGAAGTATTCGGAACACGATCGAAATGCGATCTACCATAAAATCATTACAAAAATCAACAATAGATATATAAAATCAATAGGATATTTAAATAAACCTGCAGATTCAGACTAAAAATACAAAATACATTTTGTAAAGAGTTCAAAAACGGATGTACACCAACCTGGATACCGTTTCCGTTCGACTAATCGCGGTTCTACAATTTTCTTTTTCCTTTCCCTTGACCTTTCTCTTCACCTACACTTTTCTTTTCTCCTTCCTTCCTCTTTTCTTCTTCTTCTTCTTCTCTCTCTTTCTTCTTCTTTCTTCTCTCCTCTGTGTTGTTTGTGGCTTCTCGTGGAAGCCAAATTTTTTTTTTATATTTTCGGCTGTCGCGACCTGTGGTCGCGCCACCAGGTCGCGGGTACTCACTGGAGCGTTTGCACCACCTTCATCGCGAGCACACCCTCGCGGTACCTTGGTCGCGCTGGTGGTCGTGTTGCTCACTGCCAAATTTTGACATTTTCATCGCGAGCAGTTCATCGCGACCTGTGGTCACGGTGACTGGTCGCGATGCTCACTGCCAAAAATCTCATTTCCACTGCGAGCAAACCATCGCGACCTGTGGTCGCGGTGACCAGGTCGCGATGCTCTCTGCTTCAGTTTTCCTTTTTCTTGCATCATTTTCAACCATTCAATCTGGTCCACCTGGAAACCATAAAAATAAACATACTTTTAATTACATTTACACCCCTTCCAATTTTAAAATTTATTTTCACATATATAAATTAATTATCCGAAATCCGGGATATTACAGTTTATGCAATGCGAGAAAGATGGATAAACTATTATAGGGACATTCCTGTAATTTATACTGTTGCATTAGTTTTTGACCCTAGGAATAAATTTAATAGTTTATATGAATTTTTTACACTTTATTACCAATCTCTAGGGATAATGGACATAGATATTAGTGGTTTATATAATAATGTTATTAGGAATTTATTTTATTCAATGTATGACGAATATCGTTCTGTTTACGGTCCCTCGCTGAACATTATTGTTCAACAATCGGAACCAAGCGAAGCGGGGTAGTACTAGTCATTTGCGCTTTCCCTCCACATTAAGGAAGTTAGGGGCAAGCGTGTTTACCAAAAAAAGTAAGGATGTCGGGGAGTTTCGTTTTCATCAACCTATGTTCAGAGGTTGATGTTTACATAAAATACCTCCTTTGAGTTTTTGGACACCCCAGACTTAACGTCATAATGGTGGAGGGAGCACGAAACTAACTTTCCAATTTTGGCCATCATTGCCAAACAAATTTTTGGAACCCCTGTCTCAACCGTCGCCGTCGAACAGAAATTTAGTGCAGGTAGCAATGTTATGGACGAGAGACGAGCAATTGCTCAGTCCTAACTCAATACAGATCCAGGTCTGTGTTGACGACTGGACCAAGGCCATATACCGGCAGCAGGAATTAGATCTGTGTCCGACGACAATGACTTCTTCGACACCAACGAGGATACAACGGCACCGAAGGAACAAGCGACGATTGATCACATTCGAAACATAACAGGTAAAGAACTACGTGGGTTTAATTCCTCCTAGAGGATACGTAGGCAGGTTAATTGAGTAAAATTAAGTGCAAGCCCTAATTTTTTTATTATTTATTTAATTTTATAGTTTTATGATATTATCAAATTTTATTTCAATTTTATCGTTATTTTTTTTGCAACTCGAGTACCCAGTTTATTTATATATATTATTATTGTTATTATATATTTAATTTTTTTATTAATTTATTTTATTTTTGCTGGTTCCGGCCGGTTTAGAATCGACGTTTGAACCGCCGGTTCCAAAAAAACCGGGGAGGAACCGAACCGGGCGGTTCCCTCCGGTTGAAGAAAAATTGGAACCGGAACAGGCGATTCGAACCGGAACCGTCGATCCGGTTCCAATGGCCATGACTAGGTTGAACTATAAATTTGAAATTTAGGAAAAGGGATATGATTTGAATTCACGATCTCAGCGTGTGGTTGAGGCGACTTACTATTGCTCAACTTTTGTCAAGGTGATTGGAATGTTGAGATTGGTTAATTTTTCACAATTTTTTTTGGTAACAAAGAGGGCTAAACAACAGCCCCAAAGGAAAGCAAAAAAAGCTAAGGAATAGGCCAGACCTGCCTAGCAACAGCCACACTCAAACAGTCTTCAATGAAGGTATTAATAATGTTGGAAGGAGGATCCTTAAAAAACACAACCTCCAAGCCCAGATCTCGCCTCAAAGCAGCAAGCCAATCAGCAACTCTATTCCTTTCTCTGTACAATGCTGCACCAAACAAACCCAGCAGCCCTTAATCAAACTTCTGCAATTGTTTAGGAGATCAAAAAGAGGATGCTCCTCTGAAAACTCCGAAAACAGGAGATCCACAGCAGACTTAGAGTCAGTTTCAGCAATGACTCTTTTAAAACCTGCCTCCCAAGCAAACTTAAGGCCTTCAAAAATGCCCCAAATCTCATCCTTCAAAACACTACCCCTGCCTTTATTAACAGCAAAACCACCCAACCAATTTTTTTTGGCATCACGAATCACACCACCAGAGGATATCATGCCCGAGACCC
This sequence comes from Xanthoceras sorbifolium, assembly GCA_003430845.1. Taxonomy (NCBI): domain Eukaryota; kingdom Viridiplantae; phylum Streptophyta; class Magnoliopsida; order Sapindales; family Sapindaceae; genus Xanthoceras; species Xanthoceras sorbifolium. The sequence continues at coordinate 6,896,191 of CM010615.1, forward strand.
CACATCTACTTCCATCCACATTCAATTTAACCCAATCATGCTCAGGTGGACACTAAGCCAACATCTTATTCACAGCCACAGATTCATCACACTTAGAATAGTTAGCATTTAACCAATCCTTCAAATATCTAACAATAACAGAATTAGGATGAGGAGGAAGAACAAAGTTTTCATCAAAAACAATTTTACACCTCCACTTCCAAATAAACCACAAGGTAATACCAAACAACAAATATCTAGGGCCCAAACCAGTGTTGACTCTGTTATTTTTCAGATTAAACATCAACCAATCAGCCAAAACAGGCCTGCTCAACCTATCCAACCCACTACCCTGACTGAAACTGTCCCAAATAAAACCAGAAACAGGACAGCCGCTAACCTTTATTTTTCACAATTTGATTGTGCTTTTTGTATGATATTTGTATGAGGCATAACCACTTTTGATATTATATGTTTATTTGTCAATCATTATGTTTAAAATATAATACTATATTCTTAAAATTAAAAAATTTATATGTGGAAAATTTGATCAGTAATCCATTTGCGTCTTATTAATGGGGTCTATTTAATTAATTTTACTTTCCCTCACCAAATGACAAATGAGATACTTGCTCTTTAATTTCATTCTGCTACAGTTTACAGGGAACTTTAAGGCTAGACTCTACTAGAGAAGAAGAAAAGTGGGTTTGTGTGGTTTGGGTTATTGACAAATCCGACGATCATTCTTCCCCCCAATCTCAATGACAGCAGTTTGAGCTATTTTTCTATCGGTTCCAATCGTTGGTTCCTCTGTTGTTATATACTTATATTTCCATTTGGTGAGATCCTGTTGGTCCACCTCATATAAAAGAAAGTTTGAAGATGCTAGGTGCACATGAACTATAGTTGTAAGTGTTGCTTTTATGGTGGATCAATATGATTATGTTTGATTCTCTCTTAAATCCTCACCTATAAATAGGTGACCATTTAGCTCATTTGTATTATCCAATTCAAGAAACCTAAATTCATCCAAGAGATAGAATTTAGAGAGAGAGCCTCAGAAAGAGAGAGAGTTTTTCTGAGAGGAAAAATTGTGAGCAAATTTGTAAAGTTCTATCCACAAATTGAAGTTACATTGTTATTGTAATTTGTGAGAGATCCATCTAAGGGTGAAGTTTGTAATCTCATTATTGTTATAGTGGAAGTTTTTAAGCGCCTACGGGTCCCGTGGTTTTTACTTTTATTTGGAGAGTTTTCCAAGCTAAAAATCTTTGGTGTTATTTTGCTTTATTTGGTTTGGGAAATTATCCTGGGGCGTAAAATTTATTCTTTTATAAATATTTTTTTCCCAACAAAGTGGTATCAGAGACAGTATCAGATTCTCTAGAAAATTCTTAGTATGCTCTATGGTTGCAGTATTACTGATATTCCACATAAAAATAATTATTCTTGAGTTTACTGATTTTGTGATTTCTGGAAGTGTGGTGGTGTGGAAAGTGCATATCTAGGAAAGGTTCTCGCTAGGAAAGACTTGGTATTTAAGTGTGTCCGTTGTGACCTACCTCTCTTTTCTAGGAACTTACCTGGTGTACTGTTCACGACCACGTGCATTATTCACGCATACGGAGTACTATTTACAAAGTACTATTCATCGTTGAAAAATATCAAACTCGGCGAAACCTGTTGACTAGCGATCCAAATGGAGGAGAGCACAGGCAACATGATCAAGTTGACTGCATTTAATTATGCAGTATGGAAGCCAAAGATGGAGGATATTTTATACATTAAAGATATGTGGAAGCCGATTGTAATGACGAAGGAGGAAGCAGTGACTACAGCTTCGACAGATGCTAAGACACCCAGCACTTCGACGTCCACATCAGACGTTGACTGGACTGTGCTAAACCGAAAGTGTGCTGCTCAAATCAGACAATGAATCGACATGAGCATTTTCCAAAACTTTGCTAATGAACACAATGCTTACGTTCTTTGGCAAAAGTTGGAGAAAATGTATGCAAGGACAACCGCACAGAATAAAGCTAATCTGATGCGACGATTAGTCAATTTGAAGTATAAAGACGGAAGTAGCGTGTCAGAACACATGAGTGAGTTCCAAGGCATCGTAGATCAACTCAACTCTATGAAAATGACTGTAGATGACGAGTTGCAAGCATTGTTGATGCTGAGTTCTCTACCAAAAAGCTGGGACACTCTAGTTGTGTCAGTTAGTAACTCCGCTCCTGATGGCAAGCTTACCATGGATATGGTAAAAGACAAAATGCTCAACGAAGAGTCTCGACGAAAAGACGAAGTGCATACCTCTGAAAACAAAGCACTTGTTACGGAGAAACAAGGCAAGCAAGAATGGAGGAGAAGGAGTAAAAATCCCCATAACCAAAGTCAGCAAAGAGGACGGTCAAAGTCCAGATCAAGGCATGACAAGAAGTGTCACCATTGTGGTAAGCCCGGACATTTCATTCGAGAATGTCGAAAGTTAAAGGCGGAGCGAACTATAAATCAGGATGCACAAACCCGAACAAATGACACCGTAACAGTCACCGAAGAAGTTGTCGTTGTTCAAGCTGAGGATTATATCAATCTTGCAAGTCAAAGTCAACATGGGTAGTTGACTCAGGTGCCTCATACCATGTCACTTCACGATGGGATTTCTTCTCAACCTACACTCAAGGTGATTTCGGATGAGTGAGGATGGGAAATGATGATGTCTTCAAAATTATCGGCATCGGAAATATCCATTTAGAAACTAACCCTGGATGCAGGCTAGTTTTGAAAGATGTGAGGTTCCTGATATCCACCTCAATCTGATCTCCACCGGAATACTTGATGATGATGGTTACAACAATTATTTTGGTGAAGAAAAATGGAAGCTTACCAAAGGCAATTTGGTAATAGCAAAAGGCAAGAAAGATACATCACTCTATCAGATAGAAGCCAAGCTTTGTAGAGGAGAAGTAAACACCAAAGAAAGAAGTTCCCACCGAGCTATGGCATAATTGGCTCGGCCACATGAGTGAAAAGGGTCTCAGTATTCTTTCCAAGAAGGAGCTCTTGCTAGGAATGAAAGGTACATCATTGCCTACTTGTGTTGATTGTATTATGGGAAAACAACACAGACTTGCATTTCGTAGTTCTCCACCATTTAGAAAGGCGAATATTCTAGATTTAATACACACAGATGTCTGTTCAATGAGTTGTAAGTCACTAGGAGGTGCTACTTATTTTGTAACTTTCATTGATGACCATTCTAAAAAAGTATGGGCCTTTGCTTTGAAAACTAAAGATCAAGTGCAGAAGTTTTCAAGCAGTTTCATGTAAAATTTGAGCGAGAAACTGGCAGACATTTGAAGTGTCTACGTGCAGACAATGGCGGTGAATATCGCGGACCATTTGAGGAGTACTGCAGAAGTTTCGGTATCAGGCTAGAAAAATTGGTACCAAAGACACCTCAACACAATGGTGTCGCAGAGAGGATGAACAGAACCATTTGTGAAAGGGTCAGATGCATGCTCTCAAATGCAAAACTGCCAAACTACTTTTGGGGGGGAGGCAATGAGAACCGCAGTCGATTTGATCAACCTTTCTCCATCAGTTTCATTGAACTACGACGTACCAGAAAGAGTTTGGACAGGGAAAGACGTTTCTTACAAACACTTGAAAGTATTTGGCTGCATAACATTTGTCCACGTCCCAAAAGACGAGAGGTTCAAGTTGGATGGAAAAGCAAAACAGTGTATCTTTGTGGGATATGCCCATGAAGAATTCGGCTACAGACTTTGGGATCCTGTTAACAAAAGGATCATCAGAAGTAGAGACGTGGTGTTTCTTGAAGATCAGACGATCGAGGATTTTGAGAAATCCGAGAAGCCACAGTCAGATGAAATTCCAGTTAATCTGGAACAGTCTCTCCACCAGCAAATTCTGATGAAGGGGGAGCTACACCAGATACTGATGATGTCATCCACCAGCTCGCAGTCCAGAACCAAAACAAGTTCCTGAACAAGTCCAATAGAAGTACAGTTAAGGAGGTCTAGTAGAGAGCGACAACTGATCGATCAATATTTGTTACATATTTACGACCCTTAGACCTTATCTTTTGATTGTATTTTGAGTGAATTTGGTGCTTTTGATGTGTTTGTTGAGCATGTGCAGGCCATTAGGAAATATTAAGGATGACATAACAAAGTTGGAAGAATTGAAGAATTCTCACTGCAAACTGGTCGTGTTTCAGAGGTCGGCATATATTCTATAGGATGAACTGGGTTTCTAACTTTATATGTATGGAAAGATATAGGTGTATACTTTCCCATGCATTTTACGGTTCGTGATTTGGAGTTTTCTAGAAGAAGTTATGCTCGTTTTCGTAACAGTGCGCAATGCTGAAATTTGGAGCAGGGGAGTACGCGAGCAAAGTGTCGCGACCGTTGGTTGTGATCCACGGTCGCGACAGCACAAATTCTGGAGCCCTAACAGCTGCCTATAAAGAGAAAACATGAGAAACAGAGGGGGTTCGTCTTGGCTCGTCCAAGCTACGACCAAACACCTCCCAAGCCATTTTTCACCATCCTAAAC